>LR755323.1:0-19141 GCA_902729485.2 Mus minutoides
TATATGCCCCAATACAGGGGAACGCCGGGGCCAAGGGGTGGGAGAGGGTGGGTAGGGGAGCAGGGCCGGGAGGGGGGAGGATATAGGGAACTTTCTGGATAAGAAAATATCTAATAAAAGTTAAAAAAAAAAAAAAAGAAATGGGCTGACAGAGCAAAGTTCAGAACACCTGCCCTATGTGTACAAGTTCTCCAATTTAATCTGCAGTAGAAAGAAAGAAAGAAAGAAAGAAAGAAAGAAAGAAAGAAAGAAAGAAAAAAAGAAAGGAAGGAAGGAAGGAAGGAAGGAAGGAAGAAAGAAAGAAAGAAAGAAAGAAAGAAAGAAAGAAAGAAAGAAAGAAAGAAAGAAAGAAAGAAAACATGACCAGGGTCAGAAACACAGTAGAAACTCAGCTCAGTCCTCCCTGTAAAATTTGTGTTCTTAGTCACCATTTAGAACTAAATGGGGGAAGCGTGCTGCTACATTTGTAGTTAGCATGAGGGCACTAGGCAGCCAGAGGCAGCATCAAAGTGGATGTTACAGAGAAGGGCTGGGGGCGGGAGGGGGGGCCGTGAAGAAGGGTGTGAGCATGATGATCTAAGGATGACAACGGTGAAAAGGAGACTCAAGGTAGATGGTGGTGGAAATGGGCAGTAATGGTTCATGTGAGGGACAATTTGCTTTTGGATTCTGTGTAGTAGATAACTGAGTATAGGTAATGAGAGGCAAGAATTAGAATGTGGTTGCAATAGTAACTTTTCTGTTGCTATGATGAAATATCATGAACATAGCACCTTAAAGAAAGAAGGGTCTGTTTGAGTTTAAGCTTCCAGAGACGAGTCCAACAAGGCAGGGAGGTATAGGTGCAACTAGAAGGTATGGCCGTAGGAATAGGAAGTTGAGAGTTTATGTTCCCCATTTGGGTGAGATGCAAAATATCCAAATCCAGTCCCCAGTGGCATACTTCTCTATCAAGGTCACATTTCCTCAATCTCTACCAGGCAGCACTAAAGAGTGTTTGAACACCAGAGCCTGGGGGAGGGGGGCATGTCTTTGGTTTAAATCACCATGGTGGTCTGGAATTTAAATCCCTAGAAGAATGCTACTACCATTACTAGGAGTGCAAAGTGGTCAGTCCCTCACCACCTTACATATCTTATGTGGCATTTGATTATCAGGGTTAGCAAATCACATATAAAATAAAAAACAAATTGTTGGTGCAATTAAATTATTTTTGTGATAAACTGTACTTATAATATTTCTAACACACACACACACACACACACACACACACACACACACACACACACACTGGACCAATGGCTCAGCAGTTAAGAACATGCACTACTTTTTAGAGGACCTGAGTTTGGTTCTCAATCATATCACATTATATGGCTCACAATCATGTGTAACTCTAGCTCAAGGAGACCCAGTGCCCTCTTCTTGAATCTTCAGGCACCTACACTCACATTTGCATAGCCAGACAACAGCCATATATATGTACCTAATTAAAATATAAAAGAAGTCTTTACAAAAAAGAGAGATTTTGTAAATGCTTCCTTGTCTGACAGAACATCGCTGGTAGTTTTCTTCTTTTCTGTGCCCCCTGTACAAAGCTTTGGTAATAATACATAATCATAATCCCTCCCAAAAGTGTATTGAGGTCTCTGCCTTCCACATTAGTCTTAGGGTTATAACATGATAATTAGGAATATGACTTAATATCTATTGGAGACAAGCATGCATACATTCTAGAGAATAAATGGAAGGTGTTACCTTAGAGCAAAGTAATTTTTTTCTGATCAATAGGTCATCATTAGCATAATGTTTATTTTATGCATCTGTAGACTTTAAATCACCTGAATTGTGGTTTATAAATATTAACCTATTGATCTTTGCTGCTCTGCCATCCGCTACAAATTTCTGATGAACATGACCACTTCCTTTTGTTGCAGGTGAAGGACACAGTAATAAAACAAGACTCTGGCTCTCTCAAGTCTGCTCGTGTTTGTAGGACTCAGAATTCAAGGTTACCTAACCACATAAATTGCTCCGTCTTCCCTAGTGGTTTACATTCCAGCTCATACACAAATTCTAGACTCATAATGCATTCTCCTTTAAATCAAACCATGGAGAAGTTACCTACCACCAGCCAGCATGCATAGTGTCACCCCTCACTATGACCTGTGACTTCTGTATAATTCACGGAGCATCCAACAGTACTCTAGGCTTGGATTGCATTTGCTTCTTGAAAACTTAGCACCATTTATTGTCTTCTCTAGTTTCTTTTCACAGTTTACCAGCTGCAATTAATTTAGCAAGATTTTCTGAATTTCTCCTTTTTGATCTTTGTGGGCCTCGTTAGAAGAATTTACCAATCGTGTCTGCTTTGTGCAGTGAGGATCAATTCCTGAGAGACCAAAATAACATACTCACAAAATCCATGGAAGAATGGGCTTAGAGAAGTCTAAGAATTCTATTATTTTCCTTAAACTTATTTTTATTTAAAAAAAAAAAACTTGTGTGGATTTTTCTGATGAAAAGCTTTATTTGATCCATTATTTCTTTAATTTATTTTGCTAAAGTAAACCTGGCTGAATCCTGAAGCCCAAGATGGGCATTTGAGTTGTATTTAATGAAAATCTGAGACACAAAAGCACTTCAATTATTCATGTTTTCTGATATGTGCCGAAAAATGGGTGCACATGTGTGTGTTCCTTTGATAGGGTTCAAATTAGCAGGGAGCTTTTGAAAACAGAGCTCTTAATAGCTTCAACAAATGTCTTTTTGCCAGCTTATCTTGAGCAAAACAGACTTCTAAATCAAACTTCTATTTCATCTATTTTTTTCTTTATTGCCAAAATGACTAAAGTCATTTTGCATAGAAACGTAAATTCTTATCAAAATTGGGAAGCAATAACTATGACAATAAAACCATTTGTGAGAACTCTTGTATATTATTATATTGCATTAGAATGACTGGAGAGATATATTTGCCAGGGGGAGTCGCACAGACTTCTTACACTGTGAGCCCAGACATAAGTCATGTGTGCTCAAGCAAGGACCAGACAGACCGTCCAATGGGATTCCTTGAAGTTTGCTTATGCAAAGGCTCTTCAGAATTGGGTGACAGCAGCCCTTCCTTTACCACTGCATCAGACAGGAGACTTGGGTATGGGTCACACAACTCTGTGGTCGCTTCCATGTGGTCATTTACCCTCCCTGTGTCTTTGAAAGTAAAATACTGTCAAGGCAGCATTTGAGGTTTGGGTGACAAATTACTCTTCTCAATGGAATGAAAGACTGGCCATCTGCCATAAAACAGATGAGCCACAGCTGGCTTCCAGAGTAATCAATCCTGATTGCAGGACTAGGGCATTTCTGGATTGATTGTGGGGCCCTGCTGTGACAAACAATACTGACCAATTCAGTCATGTTGACAACGCACAATTCCTCATGTTTAGATACAGAGTAGAGACTCCATGACTCTTGTCATCACAGGACCGATTCCAATGTTCCCAAGACCAAGTCAGTGGTGTTTTTAAAAGGCTGAAAATTAAAGGAGTCTGTAGGCTCAAATTAGAGACCCATTACCAGTGTCCATACCGATCTTCTGTCCATATTAGATTCATAAAATGGTACTTGATCTTTACTACGCTACTGACTTTCACCTGTGCCTTCATCCAATGGAAACTGACTCTCCCTGCTCTTGCTGTGTGAACTACAGAAGGACTCTATCATTTCTCTTTGCTTCCCTGAGATGGCTGATTTAACTCAGAATGGACTCCTGTTTAAAATACAGGAAGTCTGTAGGCGTGGTAGTGACTCAGCATTACTGAGCTAAGCCAACAAATGCCTCTTTTAGAGTTAGGAATTAAAAATCTAGGAAACTGAGTGAGTTATAGCTCTGCAAATCTGAGGCTGAATATCCCATTTTCATGGGTTGGGTAATGATGGAGCTTCAAAATGAGCATCAGAACACAAAGAGTCAAAATGGCTAAAACCTTAAGTAAATACTCTTGGCTAGAATTTGCCAATTGTGTTTTGAATGAACACTTTCCATAAACACATGTGTTTGAATGTCCCCAAATGGTGACACAAAATATTTTAGGAATCTTCTTGCTTGGGGTCCTACCTGGCACACATTGGGATGTAGGGGCAAAACTAGAGTGTTATAGTCATCCTTCATATCCGTGTGAACTCTCTGATTCCTGGTAAATACCATGTTATAAGCAGGTACAGCAAATTCCATTGCCAAAAATGGAATCTCCACACCATGTTTCCCCACTATGAGAAAATGCATCATCTTTAACTACTAATGCAAGTTAATGTTTCTAGGTTAAGTTGCTTCTTGTCAAGTACTTTATCACAGCAGTGAGAAAAATGACTAATGCATCTGTCCTTGCTATAGCTTTACCAACAGCACTTTTATACCTGCTTAACAGATAGAAACTCTAAATTTGGAGAAGTAAATGAAATGTCCTCTCTAACATATAGGTGTGAAAGTGAGAACAGAGCTGAAGCTTAGTTCCACTGGGCTCCCCTCACCTAACAAACAGAGAGCTGAGAAACTATGGCAGGAGGAGGAACGGGGAAGAAGAGAAGAGAAAGAGGACACCCGCCCACACCCTGAGAAACACCTCTCCTCACCTCTGAGCTCAGTCTCCACTGCTCTGATGGATGGATGACCAGGCTTTGCCACTGGACCATCGTCATGTCCCACAAGTCTCCAGCTGAGTGTATCAGACAAAAATCTACCGATTAAAATGCTTAAAGCAAAAGGAACATCTGGCAACATTTCCTTGTATGTTTGATCATTTACTTTGGCATAGGAGATTTGACTTTACCCCATGCTATGTTTTTATGAATAGGAAGTGCATAAATAACGACAGACTATAAGCAAAACTCATATTTGAGGTTTTCACTAATGTCTTCCTTTTCAACTTATAATAAGGACTTAAGGATTAAATCATGTATAATTTATGTCTTAAAACAGATTGGGCTATGGCTATTGTTAAGTCTGTAAATTGATTACATTGCAAGCAGGAAGATGTGACTTCTATCCCTAGAGTCCACACACAAAAAGCAAGCATGGCCACCCAGAGCTGGTGATAGGTCCCTGGTCAATAAAAAACCCTGTCTTTAAAAGCAAAGAAGCAAACACATACATGCACACATCCATGTGTGTATGCACACACACACACACACACACACACACACACACGAGGGAGTAAAGAGAAAGAGAAAATAACGCTCATGCATTTTGCAAAGGAACATACATGTCTTTCCATCTATGCATTCACTTGTGAGGTTTTCAAGCCGCTGGAGATAATTCTGTTCCTGATGTCTTTATCCATCGCAGTGTTTCAGTGCAAGTGACTTTCCTTTGTGGAGAGTAGAGCTGGCCCTTTCCCTTCACTGCAGCAGCGAGTTAAGCTGTTATTCTAAGGGTGATACACAGGCAAGTCTGTCCCTGACCTGCTCCTCCTAGCCCTGAATAAACTGGAATGGGTAAATACAAGGTGGATGACTCAGACAGTCTGATTTCTGAAAACGTGTGGATGCTTGTGTACAACAAATATTCGTAGAGACATTTTTAAAATCTATATTACTTTATAATTCTAGTGTTCTGTGGCCCTAGATTTTATTGTCCTAAGCTTTCGCTTAAATGGTAGAGTTTTGCTACATTGAGGAATTCATAGGTCAGCTCTTCAAAGCTATAACCCTATTGGTATAACTCTTTCTGGACAGCTTTCCCATGTGGCAAGGCATTCATCAACATTTGTTTGTTCCATATTCCTCAAGTAAACAATACAGTTGGTGCCTCTCTTCCAGAGAGTGGGCAACTGCTTTGTTTGCCAGCCGTTAACTACTTAAGCAGATCTAGAATACTGGAGTAGCAATTTAGAACGTATAATGAAGTACAGAAATAGTCCCTCTGTGTTTTCAATTATGCTCACAATGCTCCATCTCCCTTCTCCTTAAAATTGTTTCTTTTTGTTTTTAAAGGAGGTGGGAAGAAAAGGTTGTTTATTTCGAAACATATAAAGACTCTTTTATTCTCTTTGATACCTTTCCCAAGTTCTGTGTCATTACAGACAAATTGCTGAAAAGAATTTCAAATAATCTTGTCTTGATTGCCTGAAACTCATGTGGCTGTATTTTACTGTTAGAATAATGCCCTTACTATAATGGAATTTCAAATATAAATTTCAAATATATTAACAGACATTGACCATTCTTCATGTTAAATAACCAAAATCTATATATTGAACTCTTTAAAATAAAATATGTACATTTAAATACATATCCATTTATAGACCACATGATTCTTTCATCCCTATAGTATGTTTTTAAAGAGTAATGGAGCCATTTGCATTGCTCTGAGTTACAGAGCTTTAGTCACAAAAGAAATTTTTAGAAGGCCACATTGTTACTGTTATCTAGCTATGTAAACTGTACATAGAATATATTTGTGATGTTATGGCAAGCATGACATCCTCTTTTTTTTAGAGTTTTAATTTCTTTTACAAAGGTGCTAAAAGATGCATGCAAGACATATTAAAAAATGATGTAACCCTGCTTAGTAATTATAAGTCAAGAAATATTAGTGGTGGGTATAAATGAGACCAAATCAAAGAACGTTCCAACACTTCAATAGGTCTGACATATCAGGTTTCCCATTGTTTGAAAAAAGGCCCTAGAAATCTAGAGAAAGGAGAGTTTAGGAGAGTAGAAAGAAGAGTGTTCTCTTTGGAGAAGGATGGAGATTCTCACTGAGGTGGTTGAGAAGGAAGACAGTGAAGGATAAAGAATTATGAGTAGTTCCTCTAAACTGATCTGCACTGCAGAAGGCAGCTCATCCTTATCCAATTTAAGGACATGACAGAGGGAATTTAGTGAAAATTGGACTTGTGCTACTCTGCGCAGAAGAGAGGTTGTAAACCTGCAATCAGAACTCATTAGTTCAGTGAGAATCTCCCAAATGAAATATTTCTGTAGAATCCATAAAATTTCTCCAGGAAACTCATAGTTAATATTGGAACACCAACCACACCCAGTAAATCCATCTTTCAGTTTATAGTGGCTGAGAACAGACCCAGAGAATGCTGAGACAGGAAAGCCAAAGGGGCAAGGTAGGGAAGGAGGGAGCCGTTAGCCACATCTTTTCTACACCACAGTTTACTCCTTTGAGTCAGACCAAGACTGATGGCTTAGCAGACAAACCAAGCTACATCTTTTCTGAAATGACATTATATTATTTGAAGAGAATGGCCTTGACTATAAAGAAATATATGAACTCTTTGGTACAAGAGGTCATACTGATTAAAAAAAAAAGTAGTTCAACAGAGTGTGTTCAGAAGGAAATTGAAGAAAATAATAAATCTATCTGCTACTTGAAGTCCATTGAAATGTCTGATCAAGAATAAACTGTTTTTTTTTTTTCCTGGTAAAAGATTCACGTGTACACACATTCTCATATACACACATTCTCATGTACACACAAGAAGATATGATGGAACAGAGTGAGTGAAAAATTGTAAGAACAGAAGCATAACACTTTTCAGAAGGTTCCCCTTGCATAGATACTTGGACAAACTGAGAGAGGACACATTCTCTCTGAAGGCAGCTTATTCCAGGCAGAAGACCCAACAAGAGCCTAAGATGGAGATCGGCAGGCACTGAGGATTCACAGTGGCTAGAAGCAGGAGATGTGATAAAGGCATAAGCAGGGACATCTCAGGTCAAGTAGAGCCATATAACCAAGGGAACCCTCTATAGTCTGCTCTGTGGAGAAGGCAAGGCCTTGAATGTCTCTAAGCAGTAGAATAACATGATCTGATATACATTCCTGGAGGCTCACTTGCAGGGTTCGTTTACTAATTACTGAGCATGATTTCAGGTCAGACAGGGCAGGCAGCACTGTCCAGTTGCCATGGCAGGCTATACTGCTCCATTGTCTGAGACAGGCCAGCTTCTCCTGTTCAACACTTTACCTTCGTGGCCCCGGATAGCACTTGAGTTTACAATTGCTACTTTCACCACACAATGAGAAAACACTCTGGAAGCACAAACCCAAGCTTCTCCACTCATTTCCCCTCTTCATTCATAGTCTTCCCAGACTTTGCCGGACTCACATTTGGAATCATATTCAGAACCATAAAGCCATTCTACTACTTACGAGTCTTCTGGGACTTCTTTTGTTTGCGTGCCATTCAAAATAGTTTACACCCCAGAAACAAGGACCCTCAGAGACCTTGAGTTTGTTGCCAATTAGAAAGCACATTGGTTTCTAGAAATATTCATAATTTGTGTTGAAGAAGAGCCAGGCAGTATTGAAACAGGCTTCATGCTTATGTGAGATTATTCCCCAGGGAATGAGAAACACAGCCACATACATCATGCAGTGGACTCCCTGACTCCAAAAGTTATTGTTACAGAAATAAAAATCCGTTGAAAATCCACTTCCAAGACAGCCTTGAAGAGGGAAAGTGATCTCCAAGGAGAAGCCTAAGTATATTTAGAAGTGGAAAGAAAATAGTACCCATTTGTTCTGGTAATGGCATGAGTGAGGGCTAAATTAGGTAGGAGGAAAATGACCTTCCATTTCTTCTTCTGTCTGTATCTCCCGCTTTCCACGGCCTCTTGAGTTCAACATGGCAGAAGAGCTCAGAATTATTACTGCCAAACACAAGATCTGCTAGACATCCGATTTAACATTTCACAGAAGATCCAAGTCATAATAAAATGTTTAGTTTACTGCCTTATAAAAACCCATAATACCCTAAAATTTAGTTCAAGTGATCTATAAAGTCCCCCATATACACAAATGTATCTCTTGTTTTCTCAGCCTAATCTGTATATGGGTTGTATATATTAACTATGTACTATGTAGCAAGTACTGTAAGCTCTTGGTATCTGGAGACCGGTAAATACTATTCCAGCTCTTGGTATCTGAAGACCGGTAAATACTATTCCACTTGTTCTAATAAATGGAAGGAACCATAAAAAAATATGAGTCAACGTAGCCCATTCAGTTACTAATAATACAAAAACATCATGTGTTGCTTTACATTTTATTCACATCAGAATCCTGTGAATATCACATCACATATCAATAAGCCCATACAGAAAAGATAAGATTGCACATGCATTTCAGTAACATCCTGGAGACCTCAAACGGCATACTACAGCAATGGAAATCCACTGAGCATGTTCAACAGAAATAGTGCTTATTAAATTGCTTAATTTACTCCCTGGTTGGAGCACCTACTGCATATATCTATCAACCTGAGATCTGAGATCATCATGCCTCCATGTGGACCTGAGATCTGAGATTGTCATGCCTCCGTGTGGACCTGAGATCTGAGATCATCATGCCTCCATGTGGATCTGAGATCATCATGCCTCCATGTGGACCTCAGATTGTCATGCCTCCCTGTAGACCTGAGATCTGAGATCATCATGCCTCCGTGTGGACCTGATATCGTCATGCCTCCCTGTAGACCTGAGATCTGAGATCATCGTGCCTCCTTATGGAGCTGTGCAGCTGTTTGCATGTAAACATGCAAGGATGAAAAGGCCACCTTTGCTTCCACTTTGGATCTTCTCCAGAGACAAGTTATTTTACTCATACATCTAAAGTCCTGGCATTTATCAAGTTCACTAAGTGTAAAAATTATATATAAAAGAGTTCATGCCTTACCCACCCTGCTTGTATTGCAAACCCCCAAGAGAACTCAATCCAAGACACCTGCACTTGCTACCATTTTTGAAAATCCCACTGACCACTAAATTTCTTATATTCTTAGTATTAGCAATTTGCAGATTTACCAAAGTACCCTTTGACATACACATCCACTTATCACTATCTTTCATCACTGAGGTTAATCATATATTTAATTCTGCCTCCTTATAGTCATGTCTTAAGAAAATAAATAAACAAGAGTTTCTCTCAATTTCCTTTGGATACATAGACTGATGCGTTTTCACTGCAATGCAGTGAAACATAAACATAAAAATAAACATAAACACTAGTTACCTCACCCGGCTTTTACCAAATTGTTTTATAAAAGCTGGCCTTGCAATCTTTGCTAAGTCGCAAGCTTTAGTCATAGAAGAAAGTCCCAAGAATCTTTTCAGAAATCCTATTTAGATGAGATTCCCCAGCCTAATTTCATAGACCAAGACATTTGGGCAGTCCTGGTGTGCTGGGGATACGCCTTTGAGGATATTTATCTGAGTCAAACCAAACTGCAGCCCTAATTAAATACCGCAACATTGTCAACTCCTGGAGGATGGTGGGTGTTGGACATTATCAACTCCTGGAGGATGGTGGGTGTTGGACATTGTCAACGCCTGGAGGATGGTGGGTGTTGGACATTGTCAACGCCTGGAGGATGGTGGGTGTTGGACATTGTCAACTCCTGGAGGATGGTGGGTGTTGGACATTGTCAACTCCTGGAGGATGATGGATGTTGGACATTGTCAACTCCTGGAGGATGGTGGGTGTTGGACATTGTCAACTCCTGGAGGATGCTGGATGTTGGCATAGATGAGCAAAATCCATGTCTGGAAACAGCCTCTTGTCTGTGTTCCTGCTGTTTGCTTGTGTTTCCGTTTCAGGTTTTCTCTGCTTTGCAAAGTATACGTGTGTTGCGTTGCAGACATCTATGGAATTGTATAAAGAAAGCAAAATCACTGCTGCCAGAGCCAAAGCACACAGATGTGGTGAGGGAAGCCTCTGAGGCTCTCTGCTGTGTGTATTTTGCCCTCTGATGGCTAAGGATGGTGAAAAAAAAAAAGACCTGTCACATCGTGCTTTATATTGTCTTATATGTTTTAGAGAAAAGAATAATATGTGCATACGTCCATGTGTGCACACATATGTAGGTGAATGTGTATGTTTTAATTGGTAAATGCATCGTTGGCATTTAAGTTCAAAGTCTCCTATGTAAGAAGCACAGTTGCCAAGACTTCTGCGAAATCTGTGTGTGTTTGTGCCACTGAGCATATACATAAATGGATGCTTGGAACTTCCAATCTGCAGAAATATGCCCTAAATTCTTTGAAATCCCATCAAAGGAAATCAGCAAGTAGACATGCTTTCTGTGCCTCCTGCGAAAACCACTCTCTGTGCATGGATACCCATCCTTTGATCCTGCTGCCTTCCATCCTTCTGAGAAGACCAGTCTGCACCCAGCCTACCTGTTGTTGGTGTGTCTGCTCTCCCTCATTACGATTTCTCTCAGAGTTCTGGAGCCTCCTGTGAAGTCAAATCAAAAGTGACAACGTGAAAACCAAGGGGCTTCCAAGTACAAATTGTATGTGATCTTCTTGCCATAACGGAATAGTGTCATTGTCCTATAAAATTAGAACATCTATGCTCTTCCACTCCAGAGAATTATCAATATGGATTCTAGTCAGTAGCTAATGGGAATTCAGAAGGATTTGGAAACATTTCCCAGAAGTACAGGAAGCACAGAGCATCTTGATCTCCATATAAATACTTGCATTAAATCATAAACTTCTCATTTATTAAATTGAGCAATTATTTACTGGGCATCTCTCCTAAATGTTGGGCATGAGGCATTAAGGAGAAGTAAAATTTCTTTTTCTTATGGATCTCACATTCTGCCTGGGAAGACATTTAAGAGACAAATGGCCAGGCAGAATACAGATGAGGTCGAAGAGATAAGCTTTGCAGAAAGAATAAGGTGAACACAGCTGGTCAGGGGCTGGGGAGCTTGGGTGATCGGTGGAATCCAAATCTTGTGATCATGGAAGGCTTTATTACATGGGAGACATTTTAGAAGAAATACTGAAAATTATATGCAGCCTTGATTTCATGGGAAGGGCATGCTAGACAAAGGGGAGAGGAAAATGGAGGGCCCAAGAAAGATGCTTGATTTATACCCTGATGCCCAAGGAGACCAGAAGGGCCCAACTGGAGAGGAAAGAGAGCTTGCTCGACATGATAAGGGAAGAAGTAGTAAGTTCTACTAGGGCCTGTAGGCCAAGGAGGGCGGTAGAGTCATTGCCCTGTTATATTTTTATTTTTATTTTAAATGAGATGATGAGTCTTTTTGAGGCTTCTTAAGGTTGCTACACTGTGGTTTGAAATTGAAGTGTGTCCTACAGGCTCATGTTAAAATGTCCCATGCTCAGTTTATGGTGCTATTTAGAGTGTGTGGAACACTTAGAAGGTAAACCCTGGCTTTTAGAAGTAGGTCACAAGATGTGGGCTCTAGAGGTTATAGCCACCTTTACTGCCAGTAGCTCTATTGGCTTATGGTTTGCATCCACTGAAGTAGATACTCTGCCATGTGCTCGTCTCCCGGGAAAGCCCTCCGACCTGAGCCACAATAGCCCTCCCCTTCCTTTTCCTGTCTCTGTAAGATACTCTGAGCACTGAGGTGACGGGGAAACTGATACCACAAAAAATTTCTATGGAGATTTGAAGCAAAAGTTATTTCTGGTAAGTAGAGTAAAAAATTGAATGCACACTTAAAAATAAAGAAGCCCAGGTACAATGTACAGTGCCTACTGTCCCACCTACTTAGAAGGTGGAGGCAGGAATATCCTTGAACTCAGGAATATAGAGTCAATGTGGGCAACACAGCAAATAATAAGATCCTAACTCAAAAAAGGACAAGAGAATAAAGCAACAGCAACAGCAGCAACAACAACAAAGAGTGAATGAAGAATGAATGAATGAATGAGTAAATCAATCAGTCACTTAAAAGGTAAACTAAAATACAACTCAGCATGGAAGTGCTCTGTGTTCTAGGCGGGCTTCCTTTTGCCTTCAGGAAACAGAGCCATGATACACTGTATCTTTCTATCACTCACATATGCAGGTAAAGAATTGTTTGCATTGAAATATCAGTTTTAAGATGAACAGATGCCAGAGCTGGACAAAGTAACCATTACTTGCCAAGTTTTTAAACATTATAAACGTTTGGGATAATATTTTGAATCAATGGGTGTTTGTTTGCTTTTTGCTGAGGTAAAGCATGGAACTGTTTCAGTTCTCCTCAGAGATGCCGTATCCACGGGTGACATTAACACACTGACTTCTGAGTGCTGCCATGTGCTCCGTACATCACTAGGCTCTCTTTAGAAGTGACTTACAGGAACTAAAATCTTTCAACAGGTTTCTTTTTTTGTTTTGTTTTTTCACTAACGCCCCACAGTAAAATCCAAATGTAAAGGACTCATTGATGAAGGTGGACCCCTATTGTGAAACAATGGTATTGTCTTAAGAACTTAAAGTGTTTTGCAAATGCAAACAGAATAAAATATCTAATTTTTAATCCCTTTGCAGTAAAACATAGGAGTGTTCTGGTGGAAGAGATAAAGATTCAATTCAAAATCCCAGTGTCTAGTCATTCTCACTAATGAGTCCATTCTTGAAGCACAATCCATTTTTCTGTTTCTCCATACACCATAAGGAATTCACACTACCTCCCAGCCAGCTCCTGTTAGATTCTCTTACATCTTTCAAGTCCTCTTTAATGTGAACCTCTTTGTGCACTGAACCTGAACGTCTTCCAGAGGCGTATTGATCTAAGTGTGTCAACGTGCTGTTTGTGCTGCTGGCCTGTCTGTTGCAGTTAGTCTAATGGGTCTATTGCATTCCTCCTTCCTGTGTAGGGTAGTGTGCCTGTGTTTTGTTCTGAAAACACCAGAGATGTGAATACAAAGGAGTGATCTGAGAAACAGTTCAGCGTGAGTAATTGCTAGGGGATTCTTTGCTATATTTTCCAGAAATAAGAAGTCGGAGGAGTTGGAGGCATAGTGAGGAGCAATCTGAGGCCTAAGGATGGAATATCCACCCAGGATTTGTCTGGTGAAGGAAATAGAAGGAACAGTTGGTTTTTCTTCAAGTAGGACTTGTTGATTGCTAAGAACTATCGGTGCAAAGCAGCCCACAAGAATATCCATGAGTGGAAGAATATGGGTTTCCCCACAAATTAATTAACTTTATGAAATAAAAGAGCAGAGTCAGGGCTCTAGCAGACTAAATCTCAGACCACCACGTTGATTGGAAGGAGCTCCATGCAAAACTTGATCTATACTAAATAGAAAGGAACACGTTTTTGAAAACCCAACATACTTATTTATTACCTAGAGCCTTCCTAATACTGTGGCCTGAACATAGATAGGCACATGCGCCATCTATATGTTTGATGCCCACAGATTTGAGAAGTGTCACATGCCCTGAAACTATAGATTCCGATGGCTGTGAGCTGCCACATGGGTGCTGGGATCCACACCTGGTCCTCTATAAGAACAGTAATGCTGTTGACTATTGACCCATCTGTCCATTAAACCATTCTTTCTGCCTCCCTGTGACTGGAGAGGGGCAGGGAGACCCTTATCAGAAGGTGAGTTGAAAGAATCCTAATGGATCCAGTCAATATGTTCATCGGTATGTTTTTCAACCTTTCATGGTTCAGGTGCCCTTTCTTGAGGTGTTTCTTGTCATTGTGTTTGTGAGAAAATGACAGTTATTAATTGGCTTTAAGTTGAGCCAGTCCTTATTATAATTCAAACACATTTCCCACTTCTGGGTCCCATATCTCTATAATCATTTATCTTATAGTGAATTTTACTGTAAGCGTAATATTTACAAGAAGCAATTTGTCATTTCGGGGTTAAGTGTAGAAACTTCAATAATTTCTGGATAAATATGTCAAAATAACTAAGATTCAGGCAATAAAAGAGAATGGGGAGCCTCTAATGTGGCATTTTGGATTAGAATTGGGAGGTGTGGTGGCTGGTTTAGCTTTATTATCATTGCTGTTTTTATAAATATGATTTTCCAATTATTAACCATCATTAGTATTAATGGCATTTATGCTGGTAATCCATCTCACTAAGGATTTCAAAGTGCTGTAGTTTCTCAATGCTAGATGAGTTCCAGGGCTCCAGCAGTGGTGCCCACCGGACTTGCTACACCCAAAGTCTCCAAACACAATTAATTTTAATTCATATATGAATGGGCCATAGAGCACTTGAAGTAAAGAATGGGACCAGACACTTTGCAAGCAACCAAAGTATTCCAGTTCATAAGGACAGAAATCCAAGGGCTAATGGGTTCTTGCTCCTAATTTTTTCTTGCTGGAGACGGCATTCCTTGTCATTTAAACTCACTTAAATATGTGCTGTGAGGCATTCAGGGGCAAAGGAGGGGGAAGGTGCAAATGAGCAGACACGGCCTCTTGAGTTCCAGTCTCCTTCTCTCTTTATCCCATCCCTTCCTCTTCCCCAGCATCCCCTTGCACCTGATGAAGCATCCTCCATGATGCTCAGAGCATGTGAGACCTGTGTGCTTTCTTTCTGGTGTGTTTCCTGCTTCTCTCTCTCTCTCTCTCTCTCTCTCTCTCTCTCTCTCTCTCTCTCTCCTTAAGGTAGGACCCATCACAAGAAGGACTCTCAGCAGCACCCTGACTGCAGAGCTCTTCTTATTCACCCCAGCAGCACTTCTCTGCCCTTTCCCATTGTGTGGATTCCTAATGCTAGAATCAGTTTCTTCACGCGATACATACATAGGAGTAAGACAAGACAACAAACGCCATTTATTTTCATATATATGCAGCCTACACTTGCCTAACTAACACTGCTCATTTTCATTGAATGGATGAAGGAAGGAACAAACAAATAAACAAGAAAATTAACAAATCAATAAATCCTCATCTCTCTTGTGTGGATCAGGGCCCAACATCTCTATATCCTCGTTGGTGGCAGGCTGAAGGTGCTCATACATGTTAGTAAGTAGCTTAGAAAAGTACGCGTGTACTTGAACATGTATAGACAGGTGTCTGCAACTCCATCTGTTACCTATCCAAATTTCCCCCTGGCCTGTTCATGTGTATGAAAATTAACTGTGATTGGAAACTTTGGATGTATCAAGCCAATGTGGAAACCATGGCTGGAACCCTGGAACCCACTTGCCATTTACACAAATGCCCAAATTTTTTCCATAGGACAAAGAAACCATCTTCTTTCTACATCCAATGGCCACCTTACTAACTGTTCACAGAGGCAGGCATTTCAACACAATGAAAACAGATTTCTAGTAATTATAACAACAGTCTACTGGTTAAATGTTTCCTGGGTAACTTGCCTTTATTCTCTATACCAACCATACAGTAAAGAAAACTTTATGAACATTAAGTAAACTGTTATTGTCTTTCTCTTCCTCTTTCCCTCTCTCTCCCTTCACTGCCTCTCTCTCTCTCTCTCTCTCTTTCTCTCTCTCTCTCTCACACACACACACACACACACACACAATCAGCACTTCCTAGAGATTTGTTATCCAGCTGATAGAGCCTATTTGGCAAGTTCAAGGCCAATGGACTATCCAATCTCAAATAACAAGGAGGATGTTGCCTGAGGTTGTCATCCAACTTGCACATCCACTCTCACACCTGTGCAAGTACACCATCACACATGCATGCACCCACATATCCATGTGCACACACACCATGCCTACACATAAAAATATATACATCTGTATATAAGAAATGTAGTAATGAGCCAGGCATGGTGGCGCATGCCTTTAATTCCAGCACCCAGAAGGCAGAGGCAGGTGGATTTCTGAGTTCGAGGCCAGCCTGGTCTACAAAGTGATTTCCAGGACAGCCAAGGCTATACAGAGAAATCCTATCTCGAAAAACAAAAAACAAAACAAAACAAAAAAGTAGCAATGGCACCATGCACACAGCAGCTTCATTGTCCCACAATACTGCACCTACCAAACAAATTTCCTCTTCTCCTGACTTAAAGTCTGGCTTCTTGGAATGCTGATCGTTACCTAGTTGCTAGAAAAACTATCTCAGATATAACAAGTGTAACAAGTGTAACAACTGTGAACTCACGTATCACTCAAGTGTAAATGTGTTAATGTGCAAACTCTGCCAGTAGTGTGTGCACTTAAAAAAAAAAAAAAAAAGATTGGAAAGCCAGTAAAACACAGAAATGAGCCCCTAATGGTGGCATTTTGGGGAATAGGAGGGGACAGATGGGGAGATATTTCTGGACCAGGGAGCTTCTGGGTGCCCTTCACGTTGTACCACACCAGCCATTTCCTATTCCTGTGCAGAAGGTTGGCTCTGCTGCCACAACACACTCTACAGCTCTCCTGAAAAGCGTGCTTCTATTTCTGTCTGTTATAAAAAGGTAGAGATGCCATTCCTTCTGGTTGTCAGGGACCAGGAATGAGCCTCCCTCAAAGAACAGAAAATAGCCAAAGACAAACAAAGAAACTCTCTGCTTTCTTCATCTAATGGGCACCATACTAACACTTCACAGAGGCGGGCATGTTGACTCAAAGGAAAGAGATTTCTAATAATTATAACAACAGATTCTGATTCTGCTGGTTGGGTAAATGTTTGGCAGGTACCTCATCTTTGTTACCTTTGCCAGTGATATAAGAGATGGCATTGTATTACCCCTATTTTTTTTACAAATATTAAGCAGCGTGCCCATGTTCACAATACTGGTAATTTTCCAAGTTAGTAGGGGTGACCGAAAGGTTACAACTCAAATTCTAAACACCTTCAGAAAGATGTTTCTAATACAAGGAGGAGACATCTAACATCATGGTTTCATAAAAATACACAACCAGACCCAACTACTACTGGCCTTTCTATCCGGTGCATGGCATGCCACCTACATTATCCTTACTTTATTTCATAAAAGTATAGAAGAAATAATTTCTGACTCTAGATATTACAGGAATAACTAGTGTAGTTGGCCAGTAATTTCAATATATTTTCTACCAAATGAATTGTGTGAAATATCTAAACTAGATAAACAGAACTTTCAGATTACCTGGAGAAGTGTCTTAAAGGGCTTATGACTTACACCGTCCTTGACTCAAAGAGCTTGCAGCCTGAAGAATGTATTAAGACCCCAATGTTACAGTCAGAGTTATTTACAAGTTGTGGTCCAATGATATTAGAAAGAAAAAAGAAAAAGGAACTCGGTGGAAGGAGCCATTCCTTCACATAACAATCAGACTTCAGAATGTCAGAAAAATAACTGTTGCCTTCACCCAGTCCTTATGAGCAATGGTCTCCTAAACCATGCTACTTCCACTGGGTCTGCCCACTTCCAAAATCCCCGATCTTCTACACTCTCATGGAAGTTCCTTAACATTTCCTTGACAGTTTCTTTTAAAGTATCACATGTGTCCACCTAGTCAGTCACAGAGCGGTGTATCTTTCCTCACAGGAGACCACAGAGCAGCAGCAACAGAAACAGCAACAGCAGCAGCAACAGCAGCAACAGGGCAGATGCTGGAAGATCTCTCCTGCCCTCTGTAAATGCTTCTTGTGTGTTTATGCTGAAAGATTAGCACCGAAAGATACCTAACCTGTGTCACTTGGCTCATATCAAGTCAACACTAGCTTCCTCATAACTGCTACCAGTTTGGTTCAACAGCTGGTTTGACTGATTTTCCATAGAGCCAGCCTAATTGTGTGACTGGTTGGGCATTCTGTAGATGCTTCTTGCCAAAGACAAGGCAGGCTTCATACTAACTCACTCAAAGACATCCCCCATTTGCTCCAGATCTTCTGTGCAATTGACAAGTGGCTGTTGCTAATAAAAGTTAAAATCATACCCTCTTCTGCCTTTCTCAGCTTTCAAAGGAGAAAATGAATCTATAGCTAACTAGACAATCTCTCTGAAGATGCTAAATGGGGAAGTGAATAACACCTATATATTTAAAGATACATCTGTAGCATAGGAAAAAATTAATATGAAGACAGTTATTTAAAGAGATTTAAAGAAACAACCTCTTCAGCAGCAGATTTGAGTTCTTTCAGACAATCAATTATTCATAAATATTAGATTATCATTTTCTATTTGCATTGGAATACATGCAAGTAATGTTAAAAGTTGCCAGGGATCAGTTCCCATTCAAATCAATATTTCTTTCAGCAAATTATGTTCTTCCCATGTCAGCTACTCCATTCAGATTAAAGCACCAATCTTACTCAAAACTGCTACTTTGTCTAAATTTGTTTACCTGGATACTAGTAAAATATTTCTGTTATACTCTCTAAAATCCTACTGACAAGATAAGAAGATTCATAAAATGTCCATGGAAATCAGAGCAGGTGTCATTCGGACTAAGCTGGCTCTATTT
>LR755323.1:19241-35576 GCA_902729485.2 Mus minutoides
TCTCTCTCTCTCTCTCTCTCTCTCTCTCTCTCTCTCTCTCTCTCTCTCTCTCTCTCGTCATTTTAACCATTGTATCAGCTCCATTTAAATGTATCTGCGGAGGAT
Source organism: Mus minutoides (assembly GCA_902729485.2). NCBI lineage: Eukaryota > Metazoa > Chordata > Mammalia > Rodentia > Muridae > Mus > Mus minutoides. The sequence goes on from LR755323.1 coordinate 19,347, forward strand.
CTGGTCAAGTGGAGATAATCCATGCAAATCAGAAACTGGTTGTCAGTGTGTGGTTCCCGGAGAGGACTCAGCCTGAGGAGGTCACTCGTTCACAGCCGCTCCTCCCATCCTATCTCTCCCCTTATTGCAGAACTGCTGTATGTATACAGTAGCAGAAAGGACTCAATTGACTTCAACTGCTGCCTGGTTTTGCTTACAACTTTTTCTTATAAAGGAACTTACCTCCATCTGTCTCTTGAAGGTAGGAAGTCTGATTCTTCTAAAGACGCGTGTAATGCCTCTTCTGTCTGCTCATTGTCAAATGTCACTGGAATGCGTTACATTGTTGCTGGCACAGGGCACAAATGCTCTGATTCCAGGTGTCTCCTGCTTTTGTTACTTAACGGTGTAGGTGCAATTGTTTAAGTGCAGGGTATTTGGATGTTTATTTTCCACGCAGCCAGCTTCAGTTTTACCAAGCAAGGATGATTAGAGTGTCTACTCTCTAACCTAGAAATACAATTGGCTATCAAGTTTTCCCTCTTAAAAAATAATAACCTCTTTAGATGGTTAAACTTCTGGCAATTACAGCCAAGTGTAAAATTCAACCGTGAGAAGGTGGCTATGTATTGTTTGCCTGAACCTGGAACCTTCTTGCAGCATTTTCTCTGGAAAAGAAAAAAAAAAATTAACTGTTGAAATGTTTTTGACATCAGCGAGAAAACGGTAGATCTTACTTCATTCTGCGGCATGGCAGCATGCTAGAGGCTCTATTGCTAACTGGCCTGTCAAATAGATTTATTCTGCACAATTCACAAATTACTAGGCTACGCAGAGTGTTGCAATTAGTTGAATTCCGTTACTGTTGTTAGACGTGCTGGTAGGTATTGTTTTGAAATTTAAATCGTATTTTAGAAAACTTTACTGTAAAGGGGCTCTTTAAACCCTGCCATGATTATAGTGCAGTGGAGATCGTTATTTAAGAATGATTTCAATAGTCAAATGGTTATATTCGGGTTAAAAATGTGTGGAAGTGGTTAATAGACTGTACAATATATGTGTTATTTCCCTTAGCTTGTAATACTTCAACTGTGTTTCCTTGAAGCGACTTGTAGTAATATTTTAATCATTCCATAGTCATTTTAACTTTAAATCACATCAAAATGTCATGAAATTACAAATTCAAAAAAATCTTTTGAATTAGTACAAATATAATTAGAACATTCCAGTTGCAACCGAGATAAATGTCATCTGTCTTTGAACATAGTCTTTGTTAATATGATTTTGCATTTTGACATATGGCTCTGACAGGGATATTTAATCCCTTGTATGAGATAGAACTGAACATAAACAGTAAGCAAAGTTGACAGTCCTGAAAAGAAGGGGAAAAATGTTTTCAGGTATACCCAATCATTCTGATGTCATAAATCTCAGACTCTGTCTTCTAGGTAGATACATGTAGTTAGTAGAGTTTGGGGTGGGAAATTTATTATCCACATAAAATATCTCAGTGTCAGAACTGTGTGTTTCCTTTTCCTTTTGGTACTGAATGTTGTGATGAGAAGATTGCACTCTGATTTTTGAGTACAGTCGTGCAGGGCATGGAGCTCTGCCATTGCTAGCATAAAGAAGCCCATCGGCACAGGTGCTGCTACAGTACAGAGGGCTAGTTCTCTGCCTCCGGCATTTGTTAGGATGCTATATGTAGAATTTAACAGATAAATATCTTCTGCCTCTTAGCATTTTATTTGTCCTCTGGTCTGAAAGCTCTTCTGCAAGGATGGGGGCTGGCGTTTATAGCAGTGGGCAGTAAAAACCCTTCACCGTGAGAAAAGAGGAATTTGACTTATGGCTTACCTAGCAATTAGAGTTTCTTTTCAAACTCTTTGCGATGCTGAGCTGTACAGTAAACCGAGGCTTGTCAGGAAAGGCTGACTGTGGGAGCCATGTGGCTGCTCTTGAATATCTCCTGCGCAGTCATTGTCATTGCAGGTTTTGATATGAGCCTCAGTACTACAGGGGGGAAAGGATTCCGCACTCATGGTCAAGGGAGACTCTTCTACAGCCAAAGGGATTTGGATGGGAGTCCCACTCATTGACCCAAAGCCCACAGGGAGACTCAAAACAGATAGATAGTGTACAGGATAGCCTGGCTGGGTGAACTTCAGACTACTGTGAACTAAAGTGTGCCCTTTCAGAACAAAGAAATACCACAGATACTCTGTCAGCAGGCGAGCGAAGGAGAGACAGAGAAACTAGGCAAGGCACTCTTCTGGGGACCCGAGAAAATGCTGCCAACTAGACATTCTCTTTGCATTCACATTACGTGGAATTGATAGGTTTGTAGGCACTCCCCCTGGAATCCCAAGCCATCATTTCACGGGGCTATTTCAAAAGCAGGAATTTTTATAGATGCTGCGTTTGTTTGCTAACCTCAAGAAAGTCTCCAAAGACCTACTTCCTATGCCTTTAGTCAGGCCTTGCCGTGCATCCTAAATAAAATGGTCACAGCCTTCAACTCCCCCTGGGTTCCTCTGCTTCATCTGTACACTTCCCTTTCCTCCACTAACTCATTCAAGCAACTGCTCAGGGTAAGTTACATCTACTCTGTTTCAGTGCACCTTGCAGCAAACTGTTGGGCACTGAGAACCCTCGCAGCTGGATTTAATGGTGGTTGGTTATTCCCACCTGAATCCCTTCTGCTGGCTTTACCAAATGCAGTTTAAAAGATAAATTTCCATCTTAAAAGGATACTATATAAGGGGTGTTAATAAGTTGTCTAGAACTTTAGGAGTGTTAAGTGGGTCCATGGCAATGTGTAACCTGAAGAGAAACGATCTGCCCATCAGAGAGCATTGAATGCTGCTTCATCTGCACACACCCAGAGCTTCTCAGGAAGACTTTCTTTCTGCCACACTAAACAGTTCCCAGACCCTGGAATTACTATTGGAGTGTGGATTGGTTATGGTATCCAGGGGACACTTATCAGATACTTATTGCTTTGTTTGCAATCATTTTAATCTTCATAGCAATGCTGTCAGGTTAAGGGACCATTATACACATGTTGTAGATAAAAGCATGGAGGTTCCAATAAGTTAATTGACTTTGTCAAGGCCATGGAGTTGTGCAGACCTGTTTATCCTTTGAAATCACATATAACCATGACATCTGGCTTATCTGTCAGGGTACTTCTTTCCTCTCCTTATAGCAAACATATCCTATCCAACTTACCCATCTGTTGTCTTGACATACCAGAACTAGGTATCTTGTTCTGGTTTTTCAACTTCTTCATAGCTTTTCCTTTTGCTCTGTGTTAGCATTATAGCAGTATTTAAGAGTTATTTCACTGAAGGCATGACAGGAATGGTTACTCTAGTAGAGTAGAAAACTGAATCACATCTGTAAATGACTGGCATGTCTGCTCAGTCTTAAAACACCCCCCTCCTTTCGTCTGTCTAACCAAGATTAACAGCTTTTTATATGTTTGGAGTATCAGTAGTGTAAGGAGCTTGGTATTGATGGAAATTAGCCCAGTGTTTTATCTAACTACCATTCCTAGTAATTCCAGAGAAGTTCTGATAACAATTAACATGTTGAGCCAAACAACTGTTCACATAAGAAAAGTATATTCTACTCTCTTGTGGAAATACCCTTCAAATGTGGTCTGCAGTAGCCCCTTCTTTTGCTGTTCTATTCACTAGGACCATCTGTTGAAAATTTACCCAGACAAAATATCACCAGCCCATTTACAAAGCAGGAGAAGACGACAGATAACATGGTAGTGAATATTTAAATATACTGACTGTGTGCCACTCAGCACAGTTAACTGTTCTTATGTCATAGGTTTTACTCTCTTTGTGAGGCAAAGAGAAGACTCCCTCCTTACAGAGAAGTGATAGCAGCCTTCCTTCTGTCAGGCTGTTTGTGGTAGCTTCAAACTTCCCCTATTGTCTTTCATCCCAGTGTAAAAAGACGAACTATTACACAGGTCACCCATGGGAATCTGATTCAAACACTGATCGTTGATTGACCTGTGGTTATACAATACAAACAAGCGCTGGCACAGGATCCACACAAAATCTAGTAGAAAAGATGTAGAGACCATTGGTCAGTAGTGATTGTATAAGATACATATGTATTGGGGAACAAAGAAAAAATTTTGACACCATTGTGTGATACTAGTATTTTTTTAAATCATACTTAAAATATCAGACAGATGGACTGCTCTTCTATGTCCAAATTCTCTACCTGCTGGCAGACAGAAAGCCCAAGAATTTCTTTACAGCTAGTTTAATAGACCAGTTTTGTATGGATTAGCCAAGTTAGATGTCAGCCATTGGAGTGGGAAAATCTGTGAATGAATTTAAATTTGAGCTTATCCTACCATCTTCTCTTCTGAGTGAGTTCTGTAGCCTATAAGGCACTCCACTCAGATTTGATTTCTCAAGTCAAATTACTGATGTGGTATTTCCACCATGCAAGGCAAAGTGAAAGAGGCTAGAGGACGATACATTTAGTTCAAGGTGTTACAGCTGACCCCAAGCCACTAAAAGGAGGTATCCCTTGCTGCTCAATTCATAAGCCCAGTCATTGAATTCCTTGCCTAAAAATAATGTCAGCTCCTTGAAATTGAAAATAAAACAAAAGACATTCCTCTTCAGGGAAGTTTGAAAAAATATTCAGACAACTTAATTCTCAAATGTATTAGCAGTCAGTTCAGGGTGACAGTTGTCATTACATGGGAGCTCAAAAAAAAAAAAAAAAAAAAAACTTCACTAGCTCATAAGATCAACTGTTTTGCAAAGAAGAGCCCAAAATTTGCAATCACATTCAGCCAGCGCTGTGTCTTTCTTGTTGTTGCTGTAGTTGGTGATGGTGTTATGATTGTGTGGCTCCTGTCAATCTTCTCCCAGAAAAGTTAAAGAGGCCTCCCACAGCTGCCTTCATGTTCACACTGACTGAAGTTCCTCCTGTATAGCTCGGCCTTTGATTTTGTAGGGTTTGTAAAAATAATGATAATAATAATTCCTCAATTGCTGTAGCTTAAATTAATTCAGGATGAAAATAAGATTGCATTTTTCACAGATCTGGACCCAGTGCTAACCTGAGTGTCTGTGTTTAATTAATGTGTAGACAGTTCATGGACTTAAAATGTGGCGAGACCAATTTATATACTCCAATTTTGTTTCAGGGGCAATAATAGATCCAGTTCTCTTTACAAAATATTTCAATTTTGTAAATTATATTTGTCAAAAAAATACTTCTATGCTCCACCACTGGAGCTGTGCGCTCCCAAAAATATAATAGTGTACATGTGCTCAACTTAAAAAAAAATAGCGTGAGGGAAGAAATAAGCTCACTGAATACAAAGGCTAGATGTTACAGTTTCTCATTGTGACATGAAACAGAGACACAACTGCTGTAAGAATTAAGTGGAAAGAATGAGAAAATGAAAAAGGCAACAAAAAAAAAAATCACAGAAACTTGGAAAGTAGTACACGGTTAAGGAAAGCGGTGCTCTCTGAAATGGAGGAAAGGTTAGCTGATGCTGAAGGATCCGGACCTAGGTGTTTCTGATCAACCACCATTTCCAGCTTGTAAACTTGTACTTTCAAATCCTCATAATTTTCAGTGATGTGCCAATAGTAATTAATCTTAAACACAGTGTACTCTTCGTCCCAAAGCTTTGGTCATGAGAGGAGACAGGCCAGGGAAAGCAAGAGGGTAGGAGAAGGCTCTTCTGTAGACGGATGGAATTAGCAATCATGTAACAAAGTCCACAGAGAGCATTTGTGACAGTGAGCCAAGTTCTAAAAGGGAATTCGAGGACATCAACCCGGCAGGTGAAGAGGAAGACAGTGAAAGCCACGGGCTCTGGAGCACAGTAATACAAAGCTTTTGCAGCCTGCATGCTCCTGGGAAAATGCTGGATACTTGCAATAAGATAATGGCCTCAAGGTGACACATAGAAAGATCAACCCAGAACAGTGTGGGACAAACATCAGGGGTACCCAGATAGTAGAAGGGCTTCCTAACTCCTTCTGGGGACCAAGACCTAGAGGAATCAAAAATCTCCTGGTGCTTCCCAAGATTTTGAGTGGGTAAAGACACTGAGCAAAGGGGCCTCAGTATGGCTCGATAGCAGAGCTCAGGCTATGGTGTTTGGTTTGAGCTCCAAAGGGATTCGTTTTTCCTCCTTCAGTCACAAGGATGAAAAACTCTATGGTGAAATCTTTTTGATTAGCTTGTGGGAGGAGAAAAAAAAAGCCATTGTAACCTGGCCACTGGGATTTTAGTGGATTCAGGCAGGGATGGAGCAAGGGCTGCAGGTGACTCTGCATGTATCTTTCTAATTAACAAGAGGGGTGTGTGGCCATAGTTTAAAGTTTCACATCCTTGATTAAGAAGAAAGAGGGGGAAAATAGGCATTTTAAATCACAGGAATGAGTTTTTCAAGGGAAGCACAAAGCAGCTGGCTGGCTACGGACGTGGACCTGCTAGGATCCCGTCAGGGGCGCCATCTCATCAGACCTGATAGAATTCCTAGAGGGCGCCATCTCGTCTCCCCAGACCTCAGCTTCCTCATCTAGATGATAAATTTTCATGATATCCACCTCTCTGCTTTATGGCAGGGAATGAAAGCAGCTGCTACCGGCCTAATCCTGTGCTGAGATTACTCTCCACACATTTTTTTTTCTGTACAAAAATTATATTCACGCTTTGCTCTGTGCCATTCATAGACATAACAATTTCAATGTTTCCTAGTTTGGTTTCATTTTGTAGCTTAGAAAATAGATTTATGGAGCAAGGAAGGGCTGATTCTAATCTGTTACTAATAAAGAGCCTCAAGTCCTTTATCAAGCCAAGAGCAAAAGGTACTTCCAGTGGTAGACGTCATAGTTATAGTTTTGATTAAAATTAGCAGTTTCACCTAACTCTGCTTCTCTGCACTCAATTTAACATCATTGGGCCTAATGACTCTGGACCAATATGAGTTCATGTCTATGGCTCTTTCAGTTCAGTTATTTTCATTTTATATATTTGAGTTCATGTGTGCACGTGCACCACACATGTACCTGGTGCCCTTAGTGGTCAGAAGAGAGCAGTGGATCCCTGAAACTGGAGTTACAGAGGGCTGTGCGCTACCATATGGGTACCAAGAATCATCCCTGTGTCCTCTGGAAGATCAGCCAATGCTCCTAAAATTAGTATGTACATCTCTGTTCCTGGCCATGCCAGGAGAGAGCACTGACCCCTGTTCCAGGCCATGCCAGAGGAGAGCACTGGTCCCTGCCCCAGCCACACCAGGGGAGAGCAGTGGCCCCTGTTCCTGGCCATGCCAGGAGAGAACACTGGCTGCAGATTATTTTTTAGTCCAGTTGATAAACAGCATCTGTCCAGACTACAGGGAGTTTGCAGAACCCAAGCTCAAAAGGCAAACTGGCAACTTCTGAGAACTCTGAAGTTGTAGATGTAGACTTGTTCCTAAGAGTTCTGCGTGTGAGGCACAGTGAATGTGGAGAACTCCCATAGCTTTGTGGGCTTTTGGCGATCTCTCTGAGCACTATGTAAATGAGTTCCTTAAACACAGACTGCCATTGATTTCTTCCTGATGTTCATTGATTCCCCGCGACATTGCTTCATGTATGTATTCTCCCCAAACATCTAGTATCGATATTTCTCTCCCTAGAACTCTGTCCCCAATCCATTATAAGCATATCATTAAAACCTGTTTAATTTCCTAAGAAAGATTACATTAAGAGCACTGTCAGGGCCATTATGCCAATAGCAAAAGATAAACATGTATTTGGCAGTGCAAAATGCTATTATCTGTTGGGGTCAATCTGTTTATTTTACTTAGAGCAATCTGCCACCACCACCACTGCCACCCAATGTTAGTCACAAAAGTAGATCCTTCTCTGCCAGGGACTGTTTGGAGGAATTCTGACAGTGACATGCCCTCAATCACCCACACACAATCTGTGTGTGTGTGTGTGTGTGTGTGTGTGTGTGTGTGTGTGTGTGTGTGTGAGTGTGTGCGTTTTGCGTGTGTGCACATGTGTGTGTGTGTGTGTGTGTGTGTGTGTGTGTGTGTGTGTGTACATGCACAAGCCAGTGAGCATGAAATAAGACAGGGACTAAGGATCAATGTGTTCCAAGCTTTACAGCATTTTTATGGTTTTGTACATAAAGAAAAATAAGGATAATTTGAGGAGCAGTGGTCTTTCATTTGTAATACCTGTGTGGATTATAGGAGTCCGCTCTGTTAGTGCATGCTCAAAACTGCTCTCCCCTTAAGCGGTGTCCACTTGCAATCATCTTTATTGATCTAAAGACAAAAGGAGAGACAAGGCAAGAAAGGAGAATAAAGAGTTAGGGCTCATCTGGTTCTGGATGCAAACATGCTTCTTTTCTTCTTTCAACTTTTTTCCTTGAGACGGTAGTTTCTGACTATATCTGAGCAGCACTGCTGGCTGCCAGCCGCTGTGGGCACCAAGTCCCTCTTTAATGAGATAAAACAGTATCAGGAAGTGAACCCGCCCCACGTGCCATAGCTGACTTTCACCAGGGTCTCTAGGTAGCCTACGATGATCCGAAATGGAAATGAATTGAATATTCAAGCACAGTGCACCAACTCTCCTAAAAAAATATAATTTCATCTGACTTCATTACATGCTGATCATTTCCTGACTGCTATAAGACGCCGAGGAAAATAATCAAAACTGATGTGTGTATTGATTGACATGCTCGTTTTCTAAATAGAAGCTGGAAATATATAAACAGCACTAAGTCTCTGCAGCTCTCCACATGCTGGAGAATTCCCTCACTCGCCCAGCCCTCGCTGGGACCCAGTATGAACACTTCTGAAACCATTTCTCAGAGGTCCATTAGGCTCATCTTTAGTGTGATTCAGAATTTACATGTGTCGTTTGCATAATTTTGCATGAGAGTGTCTGCTTTAAATTAGGTAAAGGTCAACGTCATTCATAATCAAGAGGAAGGTGGATTAAAGGTCATAATTCAATTAGAAAAAAATCCTGATTAGCTGTAGAGGTATGCTCACGTGATTCAATATCGTTGAATAAGTACGAAGCACAAGTCCACAAACTGGCCTCAGCGTGAGAGCATTCCAAGAGATTTCTGTCAAAAAATCAGTCTCTCTCCTTTTTAAACCTAGCCTATATAGAGATACTTCAGCTGATACTCTTAGCACTTGGTGTCTTTTATAATGTCATTTGGTTTTAGGAATGACATAAATGACAATTTTATCTGCAAAATAAAGTGGTAAGTTATAATGAATTAATAATAGATGGCAGCTGATGGGCCAGCCACACAGGGCCTGAGGTTACTTCTCCCTGAGGTGGTTCCCAGCTCATCCACACTTTTAAAGCCTGGAGTTGTCACAGATAATCTCTGTTCTTTTATAGCCATTTCATAGCTCTCAGGGACACTCACAATGCCTATAAACCCTTTGGAATTTTGACATCTCAGTCCTGTTTCTGTGATGAGAACACATAGGTTGAAAATAAATGTAGCTAGCGGCAAGCAATTAGCTCTTTTGATTTGTTAAACTTTTAAAACTGTGTTTGATGCTAACTTGATAAGTGCAAATTGGTGGAACACAAACAAACAGTGAGTTGTCCACAGTCAGTGTGAATACCGAAAGGCAGATGCACCTTTTGCTCATGTTGGGCCATTTGCGATAGGTCCCCTATGTGCCCACATCAACGTTCCTGTAGCAGTCACTGAACTGAAGCTTCCAAAACCAGTTTCCTCACCTCTTAACACGTCTTTTTCCTTACTGTGGGTGCTTTTGGCTTCAGGGACAATCTCAGCGTCTCTTCTTGTTTTTCTGTCTATTCTGTTTGGGGACAACACATCTCAGGACCAACAAAAAAAACAAAGAGACGTTCCTTTGTAAGGATAGATTGTTTATTTTTTCAAAGAAAGTCAAAGATATTTAAAGAAGCTATATAGGTTAAATGGTTTAAGCAGATTATAATTAGTTAATTTTGTTAAACATAGACTGGATCAATTTTCCATTATTTTAATTACCTTTTGGAATAAATGGTTTGGTGAACAAATTCACTGATGTTCAGGATCAAACAAAATTACCTTTCCTCTGGGTAGGCTTAAGTTTCACAAAATGATGTGGAAATGACCGCCTTTGCTTTCATCTAAAAATATCTTTGGATTTAGAAAATGATTCAAGGAGGATATATTGTATTGTGAGTCAGTCATATGCTATCATTTTCATTTCATTCCTCCTTTTTAAAGTGAAGAATAATGAAATTCACTAAACAGACGTCCCTATAAAGAAACTCTCTGGGATCAGTACCATCTCTTCCTTGAGGCTGACCCAGCTTTATCTCTGCAAAAAGCTGTGTATTGTTTTCTGGTGTATTGTTTCTGGTAAGTTTATGATTTCGATTTTTTTCTGAAGATATAGAAGTGAGAGTGTGATGATTATTCAACATAATGAACAAATCAAAGAAATTCACATCTGGATTTATATCTATGCAGAGAGAGAGAGAGAGAGAGAGAGAGAGAGAGAGAGAGAGAGAGAAACCCCCTACCTGTAATCAACACTAGCTCCCAGGTAGTTAGAAGGAAGGTAAACAAACAAAATGAAATGGCATAACATTGCCCACATCCTGATTTAGGGAATATAAGAAGTAAATGCTGAGGAAATAATTTGCCCTTTTAAAATATGTTTTTGTTTATCTTATGTGTGTTCATCTGAGTGTGGATATGTGTATCGTGCGAGGCCAGGGGTCTTTGGAGGTCAGAGGAGTGTTTGGACCTGCTGAAACTGAATCTGGAATTGGAATTGGAAGCTGCTGTGTGGACGTGGGTGCTAGGTGCCACGCCTAGGTCTCCTGCAAGAGTATTGTGCACTCTTAAACACTGGGCTGCCTCTCTCTAGCCCAGTTTATTTTTCTGAAATCCTTCCTGGGGTCAATGTTATATCCATGCTGTTTTTTGCTACAGGCCTGGTTCTCAAATAGGAGTGATTTCACTTCTTAATGGACATTAGTTTAGGACACATTGAAAAGTGGACCGCCCTCCACAAAGCCTTATCCTTCCCAGTATTTTATGAGCAATAAGGAGAAAAAGCTACATCATCCAAGCAAGACTTCTTCACTCTCTGGTTGCTACATCGCTTCTCTCACCATGTCCAAGAAACATCTCCCACTTGGTATGCTCTGAGTCACTTCTTCCTCCTCCTGGTTCAGGAAATCTGTTGCTGACACCATGTTATTACAAGAACGCTCCTTTGTGTCACCACACCATTGTGTCATATGGCGCTAAGACTTGATCTTCTTTATCCCATAATGCACCATGAATCTCCTGGGACCTACACTTCAAATTGCTAATACCTATCATTGTTCTATACATAAAACTGTCCAATAACATCTGTTTTTCAATGAAACGAAGCTTACCTCTAGATACTCTATGATACAGGATGCTTGAAGTTAGCTTAAGTACAGGTTAAGATGGGATTTCAGCATTGCAAATTAAGTGTGTAAATTATAGATACTGTTCTGAAAATAGCATAACTATATTTAAATTTTTTGAAATATTATCATTCATTAGTAAGGAGGTCTGCCTAGATAATTAAGGGTCTCCCTACATATTCAATTACATATATTTAACTGAAAATGTATTAAAAACATTATGTGTTAATTAAACATAGCATGATTGTGTATGTATATAAATAAATATTACCATGAGGTATACATTTTAATGAAGAAATTCAATGATAGTCTTATAAATACATACATATATCCAATTCAAACATATTTTGACATTTACACCATTAAGTTCTCCAAACTCTAATGATTGCATATATTGAATAAATGAAATATATTTGCAATAAAATGTAAAAAAACTCATTTTCTGACTTTAAAGAACCTGGGAACATTTAATGAAGTCACTGTCTTCTATGTTTTGTTTTTCAATTTCCGTGTTTTTAGCTGGGAATATATTCAGTAATGTAACAGATTAAGAAAATGTGTCTTAACAATTAGCTAACAAGAATGTAGGTTAGTTTGCTGACTGTTAATCAGTACCAATCCATGTATCCCATTCACAGCAATTGTTACACTTTTAACAGCAACATTTGCAAGTAGTATTTCACAACATCATTCCCCTTTGTCTTTCTATAAACAGAGTAAACCCTACATCTAGCATACCTGTAATTAATTCTTTTGAAGCCAAGGTAAACATTTGGGTAAACACCAGAAACTTATTTCAGCAGTCCTTAGGGACTTAAAGCTCAACTCCAGCACCCATAGACTTAGACTTCATTTCAGACTCTGTCTCCAAATCTCAAAGAGCTTATTTAATAGTCTAGCGTTCAAGCTCATCTGTAAAGTGGGGACTGTATGTAGGAAAGACTTAAGTAATGTAGTGCATGTCATCAGTTGCCAATAATCCTGAGATATAGAAATAACTGCGACAGAGACAACACAGAGGCAGAGCCCGGCAACCCAGCCCCTCCTTGCAGTTCTGGAGGTAGATGTAGTAATATTCCTGTGACAAAATTCTATTTTTACAGGAACTTTTTATAAAAGAAGTCTGGAGCCAGTAGGATGGCTCATTGAGTAAAGGTGCTTGCTGCTAAGTCCAATGACCTGAGTCTAGAGGGTCATCTTCACACATGTAAATGAGTAAATACTCTTAAGATTTTTTTATAAAATCAAAAACACTTTTACTGTGCCCATAGTATCCATAGCTTTTTTATCATGGTTTATTAATAACTAGAAACACCTCTGCAGTGGGTAATATCTTCAGTTGCTATCTTACTCTATGCTGTTTTTTCCTCCTACCCTTCCACTGACGCTAACATTTGTTTTACTCAAATCAACGCTGTGCTGTTGCTTAGCACTTAGAAAGAGTTTAAGGCTGGACGACGGGATGTACTTCTTCAGTAAATCTAGCACTTCCCCTGTTTCACCTATGACGTCGCTGTCCTAGACCATCATGTCATACTCTTAATAAACATCTATACATTTTTTTACAATCGACTGTGAAACATGCAAATTTCTCATAGAAAATCCGCCCATCTTCCTGTCTTCTCCCCTGTTGTTTCTGGTAGGAGAGCATGGTCAAAGTACCTCAGGATGCTGTGTCTGCCATGCCGATCTCAGAGGCAGGGCTCAATAAATATCTTCTGAATGAAACTACAACTGTGAACGTTTGTAATGAATGGTTATATATTGGCTAAAACAACCATAAGTCAAATTATCGTGAGCTTTTATGGCATCCATTCATTTTATTCCTTAGATTGAGAATTGTAGAACAATGTATGACTCATGTACTATTTTGTCTTCAATGCCTCCTGGGCCAATTTCCTAAAATTGTTCTTTTCTTCTTTATATGAACATAAAGAGCAGAAATTTATAACATACAGCTAATACGAGACATCGGACATTTTTAACTTTTTAATTAATTTTAATATGATTCAGGAATCATTGACGTGTAGCTATAATTTCAAAATCTAAGATAAAAAAAAATCTGCTGGCCATATACTTGCATGAGCTATCCTCCTCTACGAAAGAGGTAAATGCTGGACTACGTACGCTGTTAATCTTATTGATAAGCCATATTTTAAGTCTGTTTCCTGAGAACATCCACAGTGTGAATAAAGCTGCAGTGGTTTCCACCTCTACCTTGAAGCGTAATGCAACTTCAATCTCTTACTCTCCTTTGCTGCATGGAACTTGAACGCAGTAAATAATACATGTATGCAACAAACAGGAAAGAACACAAAACAGGTAATGAGCAGGCACTCACAGCCAAAAGCCACATGCATAGCCTGGAACATGGAAGGGAATGAGCCATTCCACGAAGCCACCAAAGTTGCTAAGCACAGCTTCAAACTCCACTTTTTTCTAGCAGGGAACTTTGATGGTAGAAAAAACGATTTATGACTTCTTACATAAGCATGGTTAATGTATATCCATAAGTGAGCCACAGATACTCAGAAAGAATGCTACCACCTTAGGTTAAGCTGACGGGCAGAGGAACACATGGTTCCCTTGCTTCCTCCAAGGACCTGATGACACCCTACACATTACTGTCCATTCTCTACATTTATAAAGAACACTGAGGAAGGCGTTTGACAATGGAGGGCCAAGTCGGAGGATTACAAAACAGTCTCCTCTGAGGGACAGAAATGGAGCAAAAGTGTTAGCCCTAGAAACAAAAGGGCGAACAGAGGGCTGGTAAATTACTGGAGTGGGTCAGTCTGGGCATCATTCAACAAACATTCTGGAGCAAGCATTATTCATGTAAGGTAGAAAGAGAACAGAAAAAATATTGATATTTCCCCCACTTGGTTAATGGTCTTCATGCTCAAAATGAGAAGATGGGTTTTAAATAAATAGTTGCCCAAGCAAACACATGGTAGGAAATAATCACAAAGCAAGGAAAAGTAAACAGAAGACTTCTTTGAAAAAGTGGTATTTGAATCAAGTAGATGATGGAGCTAAGAGGAGGGATCTCTCCCATGCAAAAGCACACCTCACACACAATCAAAACGGAAGTGGACAGAGCTTTTCAAACGAGGAATAGAAAGGGAGATTATCATAGCGCGATGAAGAATATGGTAGGGATAGAAATGAAAGATCACATAGGGGCTTTGGTGTGTCTGAAGACTTCTCCTCTAAGTGCCAGGAGAGGCTATGAAGAGTGTAAAGGATGAGAAAGGTAGACCAGTTCACTTCTGCGAAGCTTCTGTGCAGCTAATGGACTGGAGAGCGGCCGCAGAGAGGTGTGAGCTACAGAGAGGTGTGGGCTCTCTCCTCCAGAGGTTCCTGAAGCAGCAGAGGCAAAGGATAAAGTTATTTGACTTCATGTGGAGTAGTAGATGAAGACTGAAAATGATGCCAAAGGTATGTCAGAGGTGAGTAGCAGGAGACCGTGGTGACGGATAGGATATGGTTGGGGAGAAGGAGATGTGATACCAAGTAAGATTTCTATGTCCTGATACCATTCACTCAAAAGTCTGCTTCAGAGAGGAATATGGTGAACAGCTTTAGTGCAGAAAAGAAAACAAAACAAACAAATGAAACAAACAAAACAAAAAACTTGTTTTGGCTATAGTAAGCATGAGAATTTGGATCAATTATTTTTTAAAAAGAAGTAGCAGAGAGGCATAGGAGGAGAAGGTACAAGAGGAAAGGAGGATGGAGGAAAGAAGGTGAGGAAGAGGAGGGGGAAGTCTGAAAGAGGAGATGGAGAAAGAGTCATGGGAGGAAAAGAAGGAGGAGCAGCTGCAGGAGGCAGCCACTGCACGCCTTGCTGTGAGACGTTGCCATATTGTTGGGGAAACTATTTGGTGAACTGTCTGGCAAAAGAGAGCAGAAGGATCCTGTGTTCAAGCAAGTCAGTCCATACCACAAATGTCAGTTTTCCAAGAAGGTGTACCTCAGCTCAGGTAATGAGGAGCTAATTTTCAAAAGTACACTCACTCTAGAAAACACTCTTAGTAGGGGCTGTTTCACCCATAACAACTCAGAGGGAAGACCAGTCTACCTGAAATGTTTCCAGGGTTGCAGCTGAGAGGGGGTGTCACCATCACCTCAGGCTGGCCTCGACTCACAAGCCTTCTGCTTCCACAGCCCCATGCTGGGATTACAGGTGTGAGCAATCACAGCTGGTGAGGTGCTTTAAAGCAATGGTTCTCAACCTTCCTAAGGCCACAACCCCTTAATACAGTTCCTCATCTTGTGGTGACCCCCAAGCAGAAAATTATTTCATTGCAACTTCACAACTGTGATTTTTGCTACTGTTATGAACCCTAATGTAAATAGCTGATGTGCAGGATATCTGGTATGGGGGGTCGAGACCCACAGGTTGAGAACCCCTGCTCTATGGTGGTGGCTATGTTCTGCAAGACTCACAGGTTGAGAACCACCGCTCTATGGTGGTGGCTATGTTCTGGAAGACTCACAGGTTGAGAACCACCGCTCTATGGTGGTGGCTATGTTCTGGAAGACTCACAGGTTGAGAACCACCGCTCTATGGTGGTGGCTATGTTCTGGAAGACTGCGCTTCCAGACTCCACTACTGCTATTCTTTAATACGGGTTTTTTTAAACTGCACTGAGAGAAAGAGAGTGGTACAGGGAGATCAGAGATCAACTTTTTGAAGTTGGTTCTCCTCTACTATGGGGGTTCAGGGGGTTGAACTCTAGTTGTTGGCTTGTTAGCAACCACTTTAAGCGGCTGAGCCACCTGAGAT
>LR755323.1:35676-46397 GCA_902729485.2 Mus minutoides
GTGGTGGTGGTGGTTGTGGTCGTGGTGGTGGTCGTGGTGGTGGTGGTCGTGGTGCTTGTATTTATTGCTGTTGCTGGGTTTTGTCTGATTGTTTGTTTTTAACTTGCACACATTCCTCTCTGAGCCTCCTGAATAGAGAGGTCCACCCTATACTAGCAATGGGCTGCAGAAGTTAGAAGCTCAGGGCTCTCTCATAATCACACCCTCCCCCTACTATGTAAAAGTCACTAATTTACTGTGCTTTTTTTTTTCTTCCTGGGCATACACTAAGCCCGAAGCATTCTTCTCAATGCATCGTCCCAAGATAATCAATACTCACTGACTGGCATTGTCTTTACAGATTATAATGATCTGGGACCAACTTTTGACTCACTTCAGATCCCACTTGGGATGAGAAAGTCTGACAATTTTTTGAGGCCTGGAAAATCTTGCTGAGATCCTGGATCTCTGGAACGATACTTCCCTACCTCTTTATTGAAAATACTTTATTTCTCCACTCTAAAAATAGCTTGAGATATTTAAGCAGATTCCTTAGTGTGGTCTCTATAGCGACAAACAGGTCGTAGCTCTAAGTTGGACATATTACCTTAATGTGTGATTACATCTTATGCAGACTGGGAAAGAGAATCAGTTCTGTGGCCCAGATGGAGCCTGCTTGCCAGAGACAGAGGCCTCAGGTAAAGGATGCTAACTAGCCCTCAGAAAAACAAAAAAAAAAAAATGTAAAAACTTACTCTTCTTTCTACAGACTTCAGTCTGTGGTTCTGAGTGTACATTTCCTGGTTGTAGTTCAGGGTCAGTGGCTATCTCATCCGAGCTCAATTTTAATATATGTGGAGTTTTTATTTTTCAAATAAGATGGTCTGTTAAAAACGGTGCTCTGACTTATTAATAAGTTGGTTCAAGTAGATTTTCATCTGGGTCCCAGGCATAAGTGCTCTGTCTAGTTGATAAATCTCCACACTAAACACAAACCTTGATATTAGTCAGATACTAACTGCCTTAACGGGCCATTCGTCATGATCTTACCAGCCATCAGTTGCTCTCTGGGACTCAGATGTCACACTGCAGTGCTACTATGTTCAAAGAACCAAAGTTTAAATGAACTACAATGAAAAAAAAGAACATTAATTTTCACTAGGGACAGGGACTTATTAAGCACTGTAATAAAAATTCGAAGAACAAATGGTACCTTGGGAGTTCTTGTTTTTCACAACGGCAAAAAAGGATGGAAATCAAGCCAGACAGCCCTGTCTTCAGTTCCTAAGGCTTTAATAAAGGTAAGTCTAAAAATTCTATTTAGACTTCTGGACAGTTATATCTTAAGCCATCAGAAATAATCAGATAGGTTTTAAATCAGCTGGGAGATAAACTGATCGATTTTGACCTTGTAAAACATGAACTCTAGAGGTAGCTTAATTTCCACACTTATCGCCGCTGATTGCTTCGCCTCTTCCCCCTTGCTTTCAAAGAAACTCCATCAAACTCAGGTTTCTCTTCATAAGACTGGCAGGCCCACACCACTCAATGAAAATGAAACTGGAAATGCTTAGAAATGAAATGAGTTGTTTTTGAAAGAGGTTCTCCGGGCAAACACTTCCTCCCTAAGAGTATAAAGGCAAGGCCTTCCTTATCGGATGCTCTCCCGCGCGGCAGCATTAATACCCCCATGTTTTATGCATGCAATACAGACTGTTTCTTGGGAGTGTAAAAGCTAGGCTGGAGAACTGAATTAAGTTTGCTGAGAATGGCTGGCGAGGGATGGGAGAAGGGTACACACCACTGAGAAAAACTGCCGTGCTCCTTTATCTTTCGGGGAGCATATCTGAGGAGGCATTTCTTTTGGAAAGTGGTCAAAGACAGATCGGATGTGATAAGTGAGGTTCAGTATCGGAACAGGTCCGCCTGCATCAGAAATCCGTGGTGGGAAAGGAAGGCAGCCTATGCCAGAAACTGATTAAATTTCAGTCGTCTATCCCAAGCAGTCCCTCATTGCTTATAAAACGCTCCGTATAATTACAGTAACTATGGGTTTTCAAGGAATTTACACATTACCCTTATCATGGGACTTTCTTTGTGGGTGCATTTCAACTTTAAAATCAATATCCCTAAAATAAACTTTAATAAGATTTATTAATTTTATCTATGTGGACCTTTTAAAAGTCAATATCAAATATCTTCTCCAGATTCCTCTTGGCATTTAAGAAGCTTAGATATAATCAAATATCACGCCCTCTGTATGTTACACCATGAGTGTGCCAGGGCTTTGCTCTTGTGTACAGCATCACCCGGTGTTAAACTTTGAAAGAGTTTGGGATCAATACTAAAGACTGTTTAAAATGTGGGGGTCGCTCTGGTGCTCAATCCTTGGTCAGTTGATGAAGCCCATTGGCTGCTTCTTCAGCTTTTGTCTTTCTCAGCTCCCAATAACCCTCAAAGGCATTCAACAGCTGCAGCTGACCCTACACCAGGCTGGGGGAAATCCACTCTTTGAAACCAACCTGCAGGCTCAGGAGGGCAAAAGACAGAAAAAGGCTTTTAGAAGGGGTGCCCAGAGAACAGGCCTGCTTTCATTCCTTGCAAATACAGGCAGAAGCACTTCGAAGACACACTGGCTTCAAACCTTCTCCCTTTACAGAAGCAATTGATGACCACCCTGTGTTTACAGTAGGCTTCAAAAGGGAGGAATCCTTGACAAATATCACTAGATTACTTCTAAATGCCAATGGTCTAGGATCTTAATTCATGTTCTGTTGCTATTTCAAAATGCCTGAAGATGAGTTTTTTGTTTTTTTTTTTTTTAATAGGAACAGAAAGGTTTGCTTCGTAGTTTAGAAGGTTTGAAAGTCCAAGCGTAGGCCTCATGCCTGCATTCTGCATATAATTGTGTGAAAGATGGCAGTATCATTCGTAGAAGAGACGTAAACAAGTTTGGAGCAACTGTCTAATTCAGTCTCCCTACACCTAACCCAGACTCAGCACACAACTATTAAACTTTTAGGGTGTGAAGGGTGATAGCTGATGAACCAACTCCCACGCCCTGTCCCTACCATCGCCAAGGCCCCACCTAATGCCGAGTGCTGGGATTAAAGGTGAGCACCACCACTGCCTGGCAAGGAATGTCTCATTGTCATCAAGCAATTGTTATTTTAAATTTTTTAAGAGAGTCAGAGAGAAGGAACATCAGTTTTGTGCCATAAAATATTTCTAGTCATCATCACCCAAAACTTTAATAATCAGTCTGTAATGAATACACTATGAAATATTGTGATTTCCATTTTTATTTTCTCCTGACTTTATCTAACACCTCCCTCTACTGCTTTGCGTATTTATGGTGATTAATTTTTAATTTGAGTCAAGGTGAAATGAAAATAAAACTGTTATTTTGATTAAATTCCTTTTAAATAAATAACAATATTTTCCATCATCCAAGAGAGCTTTTTTAGCTTCTATCTGGCATGTGCCACATGCCAGTCAACTGGGATGCTCGTGAGATTAGCAGCTATTAAGATATGAGTTGTCCTAACTGTGCTTGGCATCCCATCTGTCATCATCATGATGAGGATGACCTCAAACAGCTAAATAGATTAATGCTTTACAGGAAAATGGGGTCAAAAGATAATCTCACATGCTGGCCCTGTGGGGATTAATTCAAACAGATTTCTACAATGGTCACATGTCACCAAATGGTACACCTGACATCAGATCAAACTAAAAAAAAAAAGGTCATACATCCTTATATCAACACAAGCAACCTTGCTCTGCCTTGGAGAGTGTTCCGATGCTGGGAACACACAAAAGTGAAAATTTATCTAGCTATAATCCCAAAGGAAGAAAGGTATCCTTACTTGATCAGAATCAACCTTCACTGCAGGGGTTAATTATGGAAATTTTAGTTGTACCTAAAACAGGTATTATTATTTAAACCTGGACTGTCTTTGAAATACATTGGAAATAATAAATCCTTTCCTTTATAATATTTATTCATTTTGTTTTAGTATATGAATGTTTTGTCTACATGTAAATAAATGCACCATATGCAACAGTGGCCAAGAAGGCCAGAAAGGGTGTAGGATCTCCTTGGAAATGGAGTTACAGGTAGTTGTGAGCTGCCGTATGGATGCTGTGAGCTGCCGTATGGATGCTGAGAGCTGAACCGAGCCCTCTGTGAGAACAGCAAGTGTTCTTCACCACTGAGTAATAATCCCTGCCCCCAGATCTCTCCTTGCACACTCTGTAATGACCATCTATTTGTCCAAAAGCAGATAACACACAGCATAATCACCGTATCCTCCAGCTTCTAACAGAAGCCTCTCTCAACACCAAACACCTCCTTGTCTCAATTGGAGAGAGTGGCTTCCCCCTGGAGGTGGACATCTACCTGCATTTTACAGAAGTGCAAGTGTTGAAGTTCTACCTGAAAGGTGCCTGCTGCGAGAATCTGAGAAAAAAAATGGAATCAGCGTGGCTCGAAGGATGCTTTTGAGGAAGTTGGGAACACATATTAATAGCTCTCGCTGGTAGCATTTGAAAGTTTAACAACAGATTAATTTGGCTAATAAGTTCACACACGACTCAAGCATAAATTCTGCAAATGCTGGAACTGTTTCTAGACACAGTTCCCTGCTGCACAGTGCCTGGAGCGGTGCCTGGCCTCGCATGTGCTCTCAATAAATATTCGATGATGAACGGTTTTTGTTCGCCTCAAATCAAAGTATCCAGCTGGTGAAAGAGGGGAGGCTCTTCTCCCTTCACTTCTGGATATTCACAATCCATTTAGCTGCTTCTTAAAAATAGAAATCCAGGTAGCATAAAACTATCCTGGATAAGAACAAAAATGCATGAAGGCTCAAGACAATAGGTCACTTTTAGAAGGATCTCACGTTTGCAAGTAAAATGGATGGCTTTGGGGAAAAAAGATCCATGTCACTACTTAGACTCTGAAATAATGATTAGGTAAATTTAGACACTTTGATGATATGGCATGGTTCTCTTTATATTTTAGAACTGTGAGAAAAGATATACACAATATAATATCAAGTCATAGTGATAAAAATGAATAAGGGCTCATCTTTTCGATGATCATTTCTTCTGTATTTATTTCCCCTAATAATTATTAGCTTTATATAAATAATATGCTTTATTCCCTTGCTAGTTGAAAATGATGTTTGACATTAACGAAAGGTCAGGTTCATGAGTGGGAAACCACAGTGAGCATTGCCTTTATGGGTTATTGAATTAAGAGGTCCATATATTTGACAAAGTATAGAAATCAAATAGCTGCCATGTTAGCAGTGCCCTTTCGCATGCCACAAATTTATTGACATTTACCAAACATAAAAAAATGTTAGAGCTGTGAGTGCTTAGTATTCATTATGATATAAAACCTACAATCACATCCCTGATGATTAGAGGGGAGCATTGAGATCAGAGCAAATGCTCCCATTGATTACACATTGACTTGAGGATAAGTTAAGCAAGCCATTCAACTTTAGAAAGCAGGTTAGGTTACTTGTTGATGTGAGACTTTCCCGACTCTGTGCCACACCCATTTATCCACACCTGCCTAATTGTTCTGTGGCCTTCTTTTGGGCTTGATAATTTGCTGTGACAGTGGATTCTGTGATTAAAGAGTATGTTTACTGTCATATACCTGTGATATGGAATTTGAAAAGGAGGGTGTGTAACTGAACGTTCTGCTCTGCGTTGAAGTATAGGTTTTATGGTGAGAACTATGAAGGAGCTGTCTAGGCAAAGCCTGATCAGATTCTGGAGTGTGTACCCACTCAAACTCCTTTGTCTTCACATGAAAGACAGACAGACCATGTCTATCCTTGACTCTGAAGTCTAGTATGCTACTGTCAGTGAGACAAGTAATCCTATCATAATCAATAGCATTATTATATCCTCTGTGGTGGAGATTATATAATCTACAAGACATGCTATAAAATTTGAATGACGGCTTTCATCAACCAATCAGATTATTTACATACTTAAAGGGGCAAGTTTGTTTATTTACTTATATATTCACTCACTTATTCATTCATTCATTCATTCATTCAGTCAGTCAGTCAGTCAGTCAGTCAGTCAGTCTACTTGAGATAAGGTCCTATGTAGCCCTGACTGTCTTTGAACCTGCTGGATAGTCTAGGATGACTCTGGTCTTCTGATTTGCCTGGTTTACCTCTCAAGGGTTGGGGCCACAGGTACAAGCCACCACACTGACTTCTACTGTTCTGAAGATCAAACCCAGTGTCTCATGTATGCTTGGCAAGAGCTTTACCAACTGAGCTACACTCCCGGCCCCCAAGATGCTCTACATCCACCAGGTTTAGTGATATCCATCATTCAAGAGTCGCAGAAACATAAAGCTCAAACTTTGTCAAGGTTTAATCTCAGATAAAAATCACTTGTTTGAAAGATTACATGGACTTTGAAACTTACACAAGCTTGAAAAGTGCCCCAAATGTTGGACTTCTCTGAGGACATATATTTAAATATATAACTATAATACTTTTATACAAAATTGAAGCAAGTGCCTGAAACATATGTGCCTTTCACCTTATTTTTTCTAGTAATACATCAAAGGAACAGAGGTGGTTTTCAAAATGAGGAGGCAGGTGGAATTTCATCTGAAATTTAAAAGCACCCGAGTGCAGGACTTTGTGGATTTATATTTTCATGTTTTAAAAATACACATTTTTTTTTCAGTTTTTTTTTTTTTCCTCCTCAAAGAATACGGGCTCCAATCCCATGCACAGCATGGAAGGCATTCCGAAGAACCAGAGCCCGAATAGCAGAGCCCAGAGTCTGTTCTTTGGACAGAGTTTATGTCTTTGGAAGGATGAGGGAGGTTTCAAAGCACCTGTTGTAGCTGGGCTTGCTGATCTCCAAGCAGTAATCAAGGAATGAGGAGGGTGCAGGATGAGTGGCTAGCAGTGGCTTTGATGTAAGCACTTCCCAAGTAAGAATCTCTTAGCTGGAGATTCACAGTGTCCTGTAGGGGCATGATGGATGGACTGATGGATGGACGACGGTGCAGCTGTGCTGGCCTGCTCAGCAACTGCATTCTGACATCATAGCACTGTGTCCATGAGCAAGCCGCTGACTTCTCTAAGCCAACAAGAAGACCTTTACTAATTCTCTTACAAATCACAAGAGGTACTGGTCTGATCCATGCTAGATTCTAAGAATCACTGTGTTGTGAGAGAGGTTGGCCAGTCAGTTGTAGTATAAAAAACAAAATCAGGTAGATGTATTAATGATACGAATCTGTAGGTCTCATCACCCAGGCAATGAACATGTACTATGGGGTTTTAGTATAGTGCTGTTTTGCTCTAATAGATATTCTACTGAAATGAGACATGTAGTAAACAAACTATTCATATAGATGGATAATTATTAGAAGACATTTTTTGTCCATTTTTTGAAAGGTACAATGGCTTAATGGTATTAATATCAAATAAAGATTTGTGAGCAAGCTATATTTTCAGAGATAAAGAAACTTTCTTGCTAGTTTTAATAAAATCACTTTATTCTGGTTTACTCAGAACTAAAAACATCACACAGGTGGTTTAAGAAAGCCACTCAAACACTTTTCTAGTCCCAAATGGAGACGTCCAGAAGACTGTTCTGAAGGTTAATGTGGCGGTGACTGTAATAGGAGACTGATACGGATGGTCAGAAAGGCATCACTGAGCAGTGTTCTGCTGATATCTCAGTGACAAGACCATGGGCAAGAAAATTCCTGGAAAGAAAACACCATTTAGAGCGCATGGTAAGAGAAAAAGCTTAGGGAGCAGATATAGGTCAACATGGCCAGTGCCCAGGGACCCAGCATGGTCCTGTCCTTACAGAAGACAGAGTAGGAAAGGGAGGACCTGCTTCATAGTGGACTGAGAGGAATAGAAGAGACAAGTGGCTTAAACACATGTCAGATCACAACCTCTGCTCCTTCTGCATCATTCTCTGCACAAGACTGCTTAAACTCTCCACGCTTTCAGGTTTGGTCAGGACACTGGGAACAACAAGTGGCTATGGCTCCCAAGTCTTGCAAGTGCTAGGGGATCAGGGACATAAGAGTCCCATTCAGTCCCTCGCAAAATTAATTAATTAATTAATTAATTAATTAAAATAAGCCCCAGCAATTAGAGTTCTGGAAAAAAGAAGCACTGGACAAAGTGAGCACAATTGTCACAACAGACAACTGTGAATGCTAAAAAGATTAAGCACATTTAAACACAAACACTTCTGTACTGGAGCTATAGGATGGTATCTTAAAGACATGGTCCTACCCATGGAAGGCTCCAGAGAGTCCTGCTCCAAGGAAATTGTCTAAGCCAATGTCTCCTTTCTCTGTTGTATACAGTAGGTGCTTATAGGCTCTGCAGTTACTATCTAAGAAGGCCAGGCTACATCTCAAACTTTGCAAAACTTGGCATTGTCTACATGATACTAGTTATGTGTGCATTCGGGACATGAGAGTTGGGAGAGGGAGGGTAAAGAGGCTAGCACCTGTGGGAGGAGGAAAAAGACTGATGAGACCAGACGATGTGTACCAGTGTCAGATGACCTGTAAGGAGACCCACTGGGAAGCAAGCCCAAGTTGACATGAAGACCCCAGGGTCCCAGAACACCTGTTGAAGAAGGCTGTTGGGACTAAAGGAACTGACCCATGAGAAAACCATGCAAGCAATGGATATCAGACTGTGGATTTAGCACCTACCAAGCCCACTGGAGCCCAGGCGATGTCGCCTGAAGCTCCAGGTGCTGGACATAGAGCCTGTAGGGTTTGGTATGTGTCCTGCTCAGTCTCCATCTTGTTGTGACCTGTTCTTTTCTTGCTTTCTCCCCAGTCCTCCCCTTGGGATAGAAAGGTTTGCTCAGCGCCACTGCATAATGTGTAATGTGCTTTTCATTTCATGAAAACTCACAGTTAAGAAACTGCCTTGAGTCTCGGATGACTTAGAATGGTTATCAGAATTAAGAGAAAATAGGGACTTTTGAAGTTGGACTGAATTCATTTTGCATTGTGAGGTGGCCATGATCCCGTGGATGCCAGGGATAAAATATTGTGTTATAACTATCACCAGGTTCGTGTGTTTGGATGTTTGCCCCCCACCCCAGGTGATGGCGCTGTCTTAGGATATCCTGTAACCTTTTGTTATATGGATTAGAAGAACAAACCGATTCGCTCTGGATGTGGGCAGTTGTTGTAGCCCAGTTCCAAGCACCAGTTGCAGGTTTAGCTTTCTGCCTCCTGTTAATCTGATGTGACCAAACACCTCATTCTTTTGCTGGCAAGGAGGTAAGCTTCCAGGGCCTTTCTCACAACATGAACTGTATACTTTAAACTAGTGGCTCTCAACCCATTGGTCACAAATATCTATCTCTAAAAAAATATTTGCATTACAGTTCATAGCAGTAGCAAAATTCCTGTTAGTAAGTAACAAACAACCAAACTAATTTTATAGTTGGGGATCAGCACAGCCGGAGGAACTGTATTAAAGGGTTGCAGCACTAGAAAGGTTAAGAAGCCCTGCCCTGCCAACTCTGGGCAAGAATAAGGCCCTCCTCCATCACGGTGTAGCTATGACAGCACAGTAAGCGGGAAATTAAATAGAAATAGCATTTTCTGAAACCAGATACAATTTGCATGACAAAGTGTCGAACCAAAAAATTATTCAGTATCTCTATTATATATTAAAACACACACACACACACACACACACACACACACACACACAAAACCTTTGAACCATTAACACATTTTATAAACTACCACATTAAAATCCCCAGCCTGATTTAGCAGGATATAAGTTTTCCTACAATATCAGTCTACAGGGCCAGCATTGTTACAAGATTGAAGGACAGGAGGTAGCAGACGTGATAGGGAATACATGTTTGTTTCTTTTGCCAATGTGTACGTCGAAACGTTACACCCTAGAAGTAGGAAGGGATGCTTCTGAAAAGCCATTAAGCTGAAAGGTATTTGCCTCATTACGAAGGGTGTCTGTCATCCCTCTGTGATGTTGCACAACTTCTAGAGAGAGTCTTCTTTGAAGCAAAGATCAGCTTCTGATCACAGGCACAATCTTCTGCATCTTGGGCTTGGACTCCCCAGCCTCCTGCACTTTGAGTGTTTGCTACCATGTTGAAGCAGTCCACTTTCATGAAGTGCTCTCCCAGCGCTCCCTGAACAGTGTAGCCTTAGGAAACATAAACTCAAGTCCTGACAGCTGAGAGATTCTGTGAGTGGCCACCTGCCCCAGTGGCATGGTTTCCCTGAAAACATCTCTGCATCTTCCTCATCATCTAAGCATCAAGTAGATAAGGCATGTAAGGTGCCTATCAGTTTCTCACATAAATTGAAGAGCTAGTACTATATATCCTAGCTTCCCTCTGTGCTCGCTGTAGGCTTTCAAAACACTTTCCCACAGTATTTTTCTCTTGGCCCCTCCCACTCTTGAGAGTTCTTTTCTAACTTTTCCTTAGTAAATCCACACTCTCTCTCTGCCAAAATAAATGAATTAATTGAATAAAACACTTTTATAATTTTATAATAAATTCCAGACTACATTTTTCTAAATATATCCAGGTAGGATCACGTCTCTGTCTTTAAAAAAGTAACTCTTGTACAGTCACATAATTCTTACTGTCTTCTTTGTATTTTTTTTTTCCTAATGTGGCCTATTAACACTTTTACTTTCTCAGAATTGGCA
>LR754096.1:0-31347 GCA_902729485.2 Mus minutoides
CCCTATGACACCTTTATTTCTATTTGCTTCCTTGTGCTACTTAATTTTCTCTTCTATCCCAAGCACACAAATTCCATCTTAATTCTTCAATGCTGGTTTTTCTTACCTCTTTGTCCTGGTCATTTTAGCCTAATTTAACAATCAAAACTATTCCCTCCCATTTTTGTGCTGAAATTGAAGCAGTTATAAATATGTTGCATGGTAAAAACAAATAAGCAGTCAATGGTCATTGCCATTAAGACTGAGAAATGTGGAAAGATAAACAAAAAATAATTTGTTCTCAAGATTAGTCAGTCTTGTCTTTTTTTATATATAATCTAAGAAAACTACTTCATTCATTAAAATGAAATCTTCAAAATATTTTCTTATCTCCTAACCTATTTGAAAGCTGAATATAAATACATATAACATAGGACATAATTAGCAGAGTTAGTTGATCTTTGATGAAGGGCTATAGTTTAGTATTGATAATGTTAGTGGTGAGTGGGTGAAAGAGTAAGCTATATAAGTGGAGCAAAAAACAGAGCAGACACCACCCCTCTTTCTGCCTTACTACATAAAAGCTCATTGATATAGTAAAAAACAGTAGATTTGGGGACTTGAAATGATGTTAAAAGTTAGGTGAAGAATGGTTGCAAAAGATTAAGATGTTAAAGATGTAGTTACCTAGAGCATTGAATAGTCATTCTTCAATTCATCCTTTGTGCATTAAATACTCTGAATACGCTTCTTCAGACTGTTGGAGTCTTGGCTGTCCTAAAATATCTGACCCAAATAGAACTTTCCTAGATCCAACTATGGTCTCCCTATGCCTTGGGTATCCCATTGTGACCACCATCTCGTCTCTACTCCTCACCCCCTTGTCAACTCTAACTTTATACAATTTGCAAAACACAAGAAAATCAAGAAGGAAGACCAGTGTGTGGATACTTCATTCCTCCTTAGAATAGGGAAAATACCCATGAAAGGAGTTACAGAGACCAAGTTTGGAACTAAGACAAAAGGATGGACTATCCAGAGACTACCCAATCCGGGAATCCATCCCATAATCAGTCACCAAACTTGGACACTATTGCATAGGACAGCAAGAGTTTGCTGAAGGGACCCTGATATAGCTGTCTTGTATGAGGCTATGCCAGTGCCTGGCAAATACAGAAGTGGATGCTCACAGTCATCTATAGGATTGAACACAGGGCCTCCAATGGAGAAGTTAGAGAAAGTACCCCAGGAGCTGAAGGGGTCTGCAACCCTATAAGAGGAACAACAATATGAAATAACCAGAGCCCCCAGAGCTTGTGTCTCTAGCTGAATTTGTAGCAGAAGATGGCCTAATCAGCCATCATTGGGAAGAGAGGCCCCTTGGTATTGCAAACTTTATATGCCCCAATACAGGGGAACACCTGGGTCAAGAAGTGGGAATGGGTGGGTAGGGGAGCAAGGCAGGGGGAGGGTAGAGGGAACTTTCGGGATAGCATTTGAAATGTAAATTAAGAAAATGTCTAATAAAAAATATCGACATCAATTTACCATTAGGAAAAAAAATAAATATATCTGTGATCTGTGAACAGCCACTCCATTATATTTATGGAACTCAGCATTTTCATTGATATATATTGATATTAAATCTGAAAATGTTTTATATAAAATGGTGAGTGTGAAATCTATATATCTAAATTGAATATTTATATTTATATATTATAATTATATTTTTACCATTAACTTATCAGCTCTCTGTTTGATACTAGTCAAAACATAATTCCTTTTTTTTTTTATCAAATAACTGTTCATTTTAGACAGCAAAACACCTCAATATTCCTTTCTAATTAGACATCTAAGAACAATGACATTCTGCAAAACAGATTTAGATATTGGCTTCTAGTAAATTTATTTTGCTATTTATTTATATAACATTTTTGTAAGAGTACAAGCCATATAAATTTTATGCCAAAATTTATTCTCTACCTACAGTCTTCCTATTCTATATAATTATTTTCTAGAATCTAGAATAAATTATTAGAAAATTTTACCTAAACTGTCAGTAGTAGTATCTTATAGTATCATTTTTGCCCCCAAACAGTAAATTGATATAAGAATTTCAGTCATAAGTTCCTTTTGAAAAAATTAACAGTGAAATTTTTTATAAATATGCCTTTTCAGAAAATGTATATAAAATTCTGTCTCAAGAACATATCTTTCCATGCAGAGGTGCGGGGCTTTAACCCCAGCAATCTGGCGGCAGAAGTAGATTCATCTCTTAGTTTGAGGCCAGCCTGATCTACAGAGCTAAGCCCAGGACATCTAAGGCTATATAAAAAAAAAAAAAAAAAAAATCTGTTTCTAAAACAAAGCAAAAACATATCTCAAAAACAAAGTCCATTTTCAAACCTCTTATTAAAACACTGAAACCTAAATTTAAGGTTTTTAAACTATGATGGACAACTTGAATTTAGTAAGTATAGAAAATGCTGCTAAAATTTTTCAAGTTATGTATCTACTTTGAATATGAGAAAAAGGGATACAAGCAGACATGGTTATATACGGAGCTGGAGAGAATTAACAAGCCATTTGAATCAGACCATTTACTTGGATAAAACTTCAGGAACATGGATTTTGTGAAACAGGGACAAATAAAAGTTACCTAAATTGATTTTAAACTTCTGTAGTCAACATTTTACTTTTCAATTAAAACTAGACAAAAAGATTTTGGTGATAATGTTGTAAGTAAACATGGTTGTCCATGATAATTCACCAATGGTAAAATCTACCCTATTGCTCATGACACCATTTACAGCCGAAGCAGGGACCAAAGGCCCCTGAGCTGGAAGTGAATTCTCCTTTCTAAGCACTTACTTTCATCATACCAGAAGGCACTGCCCAAATTGTTAAAGGAGGAGGCAGCCAAGAGTCCAATCCAGCTATGATGCCTACGAACTGCATCAATGATCAGCATGGCTTTGTGTGTGAAGTGGTCACACACACATACTTTGGCAGTAATAAACTAACTAGAGTTAAGACTCATTCAACTAGAGGGATACCAGGCCTGCTACTGGAACTCTAGCTAATAAAACTTTCATAGTAAAATCGCAGTTATTGGACAAGAATCTACAACAACTAGTTTATTAAACTTTAAAATTTCCAATCCCGATATATAAACATCTGCCCTTACACCTACACATAAGTGTAGTCTTCAACCCTAAACAAAGAAAAATTCTCTTTACAACAAAGACCATAACAGAAGAACTACAACCAATGAAAATGCAGAGCTGTGGAGCCCAGTATAAGGTCCCACACCTGACCTCTGCAGAGAATATTGCAGAAGTACAGACAGATTTTAAGAGCCAGATTATCGGGGGCTTTGTTGTAAGAGCAAAATATCTGGGTAGGATCTTAAGCTAGGCCCATAAAGTCTCACCATGACTACCAAAACATGAGCTGAAGAAGGAGGACACTAATAAACATGCTAAAATGCATAGGAACAAGCTACAAGGCTTCAACCCTAGACAAAGAGCTACAGGCAACTGAGTAATGCTTTAAATCAGAGAAGTGGCCTTCCCCAGGGAATAAAATATACATATACACACACATACACATACACATACACATACACACACACACACACACACACACACACACACACACACACACATATATATATATATATGCATGTATATACATTTATACACATACACATACGTATATATATACATATATATTCCCTGAATATAATATATTCCCATGCAATAACAATTTTAAAAAAGAAGACATGAATTTGAAGGAGATAAGAGAAGTATATGGAAGGGTGTGGAGGCAGGACAAGGAAGGAAGAAATATTGACTCGCATTAGGCATAGAAGCTACTGTAACATTTATGTCTATACATAGGTTTTGCTCCTTTTAACACTAGACAGAGTCATAGTTACACAGCACCCATTTATTTGGACTTTGGCTACTTTTACTTGATACTCTATGTGTGAGAACTGCCCCAGAGTTGTGGATAGTGTTCCATTGTGTGCATCTAGACTCGCTTACACATTCTGCTGTTGCTTACCTTTCAGCTGTGTGTGGCATAGTAACAATACAAATATCTATGAAAATTCTTGGAATGGATTCTCCTCTCAAGCGTATGGTTAAATGTCGAAGCATACTAAGATGCAGATAACTCATCTTTGGTAGATATTGCATATTCTGAATTTTAGCCAGCCCAGGCTGAGTAAGAAGGAAAGGAAGTAAAACTATTACCTTTGTTACAAGACAAGGGAGATAAAAGAGTATACCAGGGTTGGGCATATGGATTGACAAGCTTATTATCCACTCTAGCCTGAGCAGTAAGAACTGGTCATCTACAAATGCATTTCTAATAAGTTCAGCCTCTGACTTTTGGGTATCCCTCTCTTGTAAAGCTGATGGTCTTTATCTGTTAATTATAAGGTAAATTTATGATGAAAATTTGACAAGTGGAATGTTACCCATGACCTAAACACACATTCTCAGTATTAAGGAACAAGCAAAGATTAAGAGAGAAAAAAAAAAAAACTCAGAGAATGAGCTGATTGAAAATAACAAAGGAAAAAGGGGGAAAGTTTAGAGAGAGCTGGTGGAGGGAAGAAGGGAGGGAGAAGGGAGAGAAAGAGAGAGACAGAGAGAAAGAGTGGATCTAATACTATGAATGGAAAAAAAAATAAAAGTCATACTGGGAGATGTTTTAGTTCTTGTTTCAATCAATCCGTTTTAATGTAACCCACATGTTATAAACCACCTTTCCACACCTATCCTCACTTCTCACAATGATTTCTTTGACACAAGGAATCCTGTCTGCAGTTTGGGAAATGATCGAAATTGAGAACATGGTCTTCATTTTTGTTGGCCCAGATATATGTTTTAACACTTCAAACACTCTTTTAACATATCTCTCACTGTATCAAAAATAACTCTTCTCAACCACAAAGAAATCCGAGAGTTCAGTCAGTCAGCAAACCCATATGTGAGTGAGTCAGAAGCGCAATGCATAGTTTACAGGACAAGCTACAGATCAAAGGAAAATCAATAAATAACATTGCCTTGAGTAAGCCTTCCATTTCTTTGAGAATAAACATTAAATAGAAATGCTTTGAAATGAAATGCTTCAGACACTTGCAAGTAATTTATGATAAAATAATATGTAAATTTGAAGTCTCTGATAAAAGAAAGTTATCTTTTTAAACACTGAATTTTAATATGTAATAAAAAACATTGATCAAACGTTTTACAGAGCTGTAGGGTGAAAATAGAGTTTTCCCTCATCAATGCAGATATATAAATATTGACACACGAAATTGCTTAGACTTTAAAATGCAAAGTAGCCAGATTTTACTGTTAGAGTTCATATGCTATTTTAAAGATTACTTTTTTTTACTTCAAATGAAAGCAAGAACATTTGGATTATTTATGATATAACCTTGAGATTTCTTTTAACAAAAAGCCAAAATATTTTTCTGAATTAGAGAAACTTAATTCAGGACTCTAACTTCATTTCAGAGTTTTGTCTGCAGTCGTTTGCATTTTTCTCAAGAGTCTCCAATTTACAGTGGCTTCTTCCATAAGAATTCTGTAACATAGAATTTCTTTTCCTCATAGATCAAAGCTCCGATGACTTTTCAAGTTACTTTGAGGAGTGATCAATCATGTCAGATCCATCCTGTCGTAGGCATCTGTAGAAACTAGCAGAGCAAAGATAGATTTCCACGTTGAGATTTTAATGTTAAGGTTTTGTTGCTCTTATTTTGTTGTTGCTCCTGTTTATTGGATTTTTTATATAAATTAATAAAATATTGTCTGTGTTATAAAGTAAAAGCTTCCTAATTGCTATCATAAAGGACCACGACTTAAACTCTATTATCCAATTTGATCGATACTTTTCAGAGCCCAACTTGTAAGTGTTCTTTCTAGATTCTCTGCCATGTTGTAACTAAAGTTGTACTTTTACAATAATGCCTTAATACCTCCAATCTAAAACAATATAGGATCTGTTACGTTATATAGTTTTAAAGAAAATAAACTGCAAAACTAATTTGGTCACAACTCTGGAATCTCAAAATGAATAAATATCACAGCCCTCAAGATGTATAGAGCAAAGGCTCCATAGATAGAAATGAGCATAATTCAAAATGCTTCGTTACGATAATTTCACTTTAATTAACTTTGATTTTGGAAGGCATGGCCTATATCATAGTTTCATGTGTTCTTAATTTTTTTAAAAAATATTATCTTTATTAGTTATTTGAGAATTTGATAAGCACTCTCATCATATTCACCATCCATCTCTATTATCTTTCTACACTGACTAACCATTCCCTCCCATAAAAAAAAAAAAAAAAATCACACATTCTTTTTGTTTCTATCATGGTTAATTTTGTCCCTCAAGCTTTTCTGAGTGTGTGCCCTTAATTGGAGCGGAGTTGACTTATAAGAAGTGACATTCTTAGAGAAAACTGATCTGTCTTCTCCCTTCTCCCAGCAGCTAAGAACTGCCTGTAGCTATTCAGCTAGGGTTGGGACTTCATATCATAACACTCCCCAGCCCCACCCCCTGACCCCTGTCTCCAAGCTAAGATTTGAACTGGCTTTGGTTTCCACTGGTCTTGTACATGTAGTCAAACTGCCATGAGTTCATAAGTGCTCACAAACGCCCTGCTGTTTACAGAAGACATTGCTTCCTTCTAAGCATTCACCACTTCTGGCTCTTTCCAGTTTTCTGCCTCTTCTTCCATAGTGAGCCTTGAGCCTTGAGAATAGGGAGTATTTGATGTACTTATTTAGGGCTGAACATCCTGCAATCATTTACTTTCTGCCTTAGCTAGTTGTGAGTCTCTGTGTTGACCATCATCTACTGCACAGAGAAGCTTCTTGGATGTGTATTAGAAGTGCTTTAATCTGTAGGTACAATGAGAAGTAATTTGATGTCTAGTTAGCAGTACTCTATCTATTATGACTAGCAAAACAATAACAGTAGATTCTGTCCTTCCTAAGGCTTATCACCTGTCTAGCCATAAGTTCTGGATTCAATCACAGTGAAAGGTATGGACTTTATCTTCTTGGGTGACCCTTAAATCAGATTATAAAGTCATTGTTTGCTCCCATGATATTGTGCCAAAATGTCATCATTTGGCATATCTTGCCAGGACAGTCTTTATTGCAGCTTGCAGGGTAAATAAACAGCTAGGTATTACTGATGCTTTTCTCCCCCATTAACGTGTATAGCACTTTCCATCGCTATGGAAATTCCCAGTAGGGAAACATTTCCAGGTCAGTACAAGCTTTGTTTCTCTTTGTACTATGACTCAAGTCTGTGGTGTTATCAGTAATAGACTTTTACTGTCAAGTTCTGGAGATAGTCAGGATATTTGGGGAGCTTTATGACCTCACTTTTCAATAGTTCCAAGGGAAGTAACTCATCTCTGGCACTGGCCTTTTTCCTTCTTAGCTTTTCAGGTCTAATAGGGACCTTCTTGCCCCATTGTAGGAAGATTCCATTTTAACTCTTAATGTTTGTTTATAGATGTATAATACAATACTGAATTTTCATATTTTTTTAAAAAAAACATGTTTAGTGTTATCTCAGGGAATGGAGGTTAGGAGGATCCTCTAGAGGGTACCAGAGACCCTGGAGGTGAGACACTCTCAAGACTCATTAGGGATGACCTTCACTAAAATGCCTACCATTGGGAAAGAGAACTCAGAGTCCAACACCAGTAGATAGACAGGGACTCAAATTGAGGGACAGGGGTTACTAACCCACAGTCAAAATTCCTGAGCCAGAATTGTTCCTGTGTAAAAGAACTGCAGGGACAAAAATGAAGAGGAGATTGAAGGACAGGAGTTCCAATGACTTGCCCAACTTGGGATCCATCTCATGGGGGAGGGGGTGCAGCAAATTCTGACACTACTATGCTATGATGTGCTTACAGGTGGGAGCCTGACTTGGCTGTCCTCTGAGTGCCCCTACCAGCAGCTGATACTTACACCCAGCCATTGGACTGAAGTCAGGGACCCCTATGGTTGAATAGGGAAGGATTGAAGAAGTTGCAGGGTAGAGTGACCCCATAGGAAGACCAGCAGTCTCAACCAATCAGGAACACAGGGAGTTCCAAGAGACGAACCATCAACCAGGAGCATACATAGGCTAGTCTGAGGCCACTGGTATATATGCAGCAAAGGTCTACCTGATCTGGCCTCAGTGGGAAAAGATGCATTAATCCTTGTGAGCCTTGAGGCCCCAGGGAACAGGAAGGCCTGGTGGGGAGAAGCACTCTCTCAGAGACAAGGGGGAGGAAGAATGGGATGAGGAACTGTGGGAGGTGGGACAGAGGGGGCAAAGACTAGAATGTAAATAAAATGATTTTAATTAAAAGTACATACATACATACATGCATACATACATACATGCATACATACATACATGCATACATACATACATGCATACATACATACATGCATACATACATACATGCATACATACATACCGATAATTAGTGTTATGCTTCCCTCTTAGTTTTCTTCTACTTTTCCCTCCACCCCCACACTGATTTATCTCTTCCTCAACATAATTCCTTTCGATCGTTATATCGGTATTTTCTATCTATCCTCCCTTGAAAATTCCTCTCCAT
The DNA here is from genome assembly GCA_902729485.2 of Mus minutoides. Taxonomy (NCBI): domain Eukaryota; kingdom Metazoa; phylum Chordata; class Mammalia; order Rodentia; family Muridae; genus Mus; species Mus minutoides. The sequence continues at coordinate 8,642 of LR754096.1, forward strand.
GAATTCATAATAATTTCCTGACTCCTGTGGGTATCCAAAAGAAAAAATATAAGGGAAGTATTAAAGCTAACAACTATCAGTGATAAAAATATACATAAAATTTTTGTCTCTGGACCAGAGGAGGTTTTGTTGTTGTTTTTTCTTTGCTTGTTTGTTTTTTTTTTTTTTCTTTTTCTTTAAAATAACCAGGAAACTTTTAATAGAGTATTAGTTTCAAATAAACACTGCAGACTTGTGGATTTATTTATGAGTCTTGAGGTGTTCACAGCATGGTTAAGTAAGCAATATGACGCATGAACATATATTTGAGAGGACAGCGGTTACTGAAGGTATGCTCTATTTCTGTGCGTGTGAGTATATGCACATGTGCTACACTTAGTAAGACTTAATGTTGGCGGAAGAACCATCAGATAATTCTCTGCAATTGTATTCGTTTTTAAAATAAAATTCTATCAAAACATTTCATTAATGTCACATCTTAGCTATGTTCCTTCTCATCAAATGTCTATCATAATTAATATCCACAACTAGAAATACTTTTCTGTGTAATAGCTAATGGCTTAGTGAAGTAGTTTAGCCACTGATTAATTTGAGATTCCTTGAAGTGGTTTATGCTATCAATTCTACTTCCTGGTCTTATATGGAAACTTCTGAACTTATTTCACATGGAACATATAAAGATATTTGTACACGACAAAGAGAAAGCTGGAAAATTTGGACTCTGTACAGGCACATTGGTGAAATATATACTTCTACATTTTTATATTTTTTACAAAAACATGTCATGGAATGAATCCTAATAATGAAATTATATATACCATGCATATAAAATAAAACAGTGTGGTTTTAATGACAAATCATATTCCTTAATGTCTTATTTGCGTAATTCTTTAAAACACCACAAAAAAGATAGATAAGATTTTTTTATTATATAGCAAAACAATCTTACTAACTATGGACAGATTTTGAATTAACTGGGCAAACTTTTGTCACATCCATTAAAAGTGAAACATAAGTACTTCCTTACTTTTGCTAAGCATCAAGATGCATTTTGTCTCTTTTGTGCAACTTCAACTGTGATCACTTTGTACAAATAAGAGTTCTAAAATCCCCTTCTTTGAAAAACTAAAAATTGAAATTTCTGATGATTAAATAATTCTAAAGTGTTTCACTTTTTTTTTTAAATCAGATATGCCCAACTCTAAAGAGAGCTATTATTCTTCAAACTTCCCCTTTAGGCTTCCATAAGTTACAGGGAAAAGGAGCTGAGGAAAGCAAGATACAAGCCCCACGTTCTCAACATGACTTTCATTGAGTTCAGGACCATGTGTGCTCCACTTTCACAAAAAACACTGGAAAGGTATCACAATGGTGAATTATGTTGAAATACGCTCAAAGCCATTCTTCCTTCTAACTCTCATTGTAAGAACAAGAAACTTGTCAGGCAAACTTGCAGCAGTTCAGAAATATTCTTGCAACTAAATATAAGAGAACTAGACAGGGTACATTATTGTGTTTGGAAGGAGAAAGGGAAAGTGGAGTTGATGTAATTATAGAATAACTTCAAAATTAAAATAAATTATTAAAAAACAAGTTTTGAGTTGAGGGATATATTGAATAGTCATAGTTAATCATATATATATATATATATATATATATATATATATATATATATATATATAAAGACATACACCATATTCATAAATATGCAGTTATTTGACAAACATAATATTATAAATGCACACAAGCATAGAATGTATGTGTGTTTGTATCTTTGGTAAAGAATTCAAAACACACACACACACACACACACACACACACACATCCTTTATTACAAAAGATAACCAGTAAAATAGATAACACCATACATTTACAACCACAAATCAAATAAATAAATAAATTACTGTAATCAAAGTCATGTGGAATTTTGGTGTGGAATTGTGTAATTTTGTACTTGTATTTGTTTTATTCTTACCCTGATTTTTGCTACCCTGATGCTCTAAGACAAGCTGTTGTGCATAATTTATAGCAACTATAACCTCAGCATACCTTCAGCCTAAGTAACTTTCTCATCAAAAAAAGAGATTCACTAAATGCACTAAATATTAACATAAGATGAAATCCTTTGAAAGGACTGTTATCTAAACAAAACTAAATCTGTCTAGATTCACCAAACTGCTGAACAAGCATGTTCTTATACAATTTTAATTTAAAATTTCATAATTTAACATATTATTATATTTTGACTCTAGGGTTTCATTCTTATGAATTTTGTAAAATATAAAATAATAATAACAGTAATAATAATCCCTTCCTTTATAATGTACATAACATCCATTGTCTCCAAATAGTTACATCTCTTCTAGCAAACACCAATAAAATTTCTTTCTTCATGGTGCAGCCTTTTGTAGAACATATTGTGAACCTTTCCTACAAAGTAATGTGAAACAGCTTGTGGTTATTGGAAGATTGTAACCCAATTCTCCTTTTTTTTTTTTTTTTTTTTTTCCTGATGAATGAATGTACCATTGAAGAAACTTTACTACTATTTCTCAGTTACCATTGAGGCACAATATTCTTCTTGTTACTTGATGCAGACAAAGTTGATAAAAACATTTGCATACAATCTTTATGTATTCATATGATTTCCCTAAGACAAACATGAAGGAGTGAAATTGCCAAGTCTGTTGCATATAATTTGGTGAAAACAAAACAATAAAACCTTCTGGGTAGTTTCAGAATACTGTCCTCAACAGGAGACCGACAACACGCCAGAGTGTACATAAGTACATGATTAGCACAGCATGAATAATCTGAGTAACTCAGGATTTTCCGTGTGTTAGACACTTAGAACCCATGCTTAGTACATGGGTTAGTTTTAATTATTTGCATCATCATAAGGAAGCATAGGATAAATGCTTTTCACAATCTCTGCTTCTTTTTTTTTAATTGGATTATTTTAATTTACATTTCAAATGTTATCCTCTTTCCTGATTCCCATCTCCAGCAACCTCCTATCCCATCCCCCTCCTCCTGCTTCTATGAGGCACCCACTCCCACCTCCCCACCCTCACATTCCCCTACACTGGAGCATCGAGCCTTCACAGGACCAAGTGCCTATTCTCCCATTGATGCCCGACAAGGCCGTCTTCTGCTACCTATGCAGCTGGAGTCATGGGTCCCTCCATAGGTACTCCTTGGTTGGTGGTAGTTTAGACCCTGGGAGCTCTGGGGCTATTGGTTGGTTGATACCGTTGTTCTTCCTATGGGTTGCAAACCCCTTCAGCCCTTTCAGTCCTTTCTCTAACTCCTCCATTGGGGACCCCGTGATCAGTTCAATGGTTGGCTGTGATCATGATCTTTGCTAATTAAATGAGGACATTACAAACCAGAATGTCAGTTACCTTGTCCAAATATCCTCAAGTTGTAGATCGAATGAAGTAGCATAGAGAAACTGACATTAAGAATATCTTCTCTGAGGCTGAAGAAATGACTCAAGAGTTAAGAACACAGGCTGCTCTTTCAGATGATCTGACTTTGATTCCCAGCACGAACTTGGTGGTTACACGAGTCCCAGAGGACCCAATGCCCTCCTCTAGCCTCCTCTGGCACTGTGCACACATAGACCACAGACAAACAAGCAGGCAGAGCACTGCTACACATGAAGCAAAAATAAAGGTTAAAATTCTTTTTAAAGAATGGCTCCTCTAATTATGGTGTTCTGCTATCTCTCCATGAATGTTTAAATAGACACCAGGGAATATACAAAGTTGGCTACACTGAAGAAACATCACAGATTTCTAAAAATGGCTTTTAAAGAAGGGTGCTGAAAGACATCTCATGCAGAACATAAACTGAAAAAGTTAGCATCCAAGCCCTTGAGAACATGCCAATAGGATGTGCTATTCATATTTACCACTAGCCGTATTTTTTTCCTCTATTTAAATGATCTCTATTTAGACTGGAATCTCCTCAGCAAATTGCCATGAAGTTTAGATTAAATGTAAAAATCTAAATCTCTAATCAAAAAAAAAGAAATGTGAATTCAAAACCAGAGATCATGAACAATGATTCTGAAGTTTATTGACAATCAGAAACAAAATATTATTTAAAATATGATAATTTTCTCATGTTAAAGACAAAATAGAATAACTTAAAGCTATTATACTTTTATTTTCATATTGATAAAACTATTGATGCATACTAAGTAATTGGGTGGTTTCTGTTTCCTCAAATTACTTATTTTTATATTTTCATTAATTATTTTTGAAAAATGTCTTAAGCCACCTGTTAAACAACTTGATGATTTTAAATTTTTTCAACTAACATGAATTATTTTTCTGTCATGCTGTTTATCACAAAGGGAGGGAGTGAAGAAAACTGTCACCTTGAAGTAATTCATTCTTTGTAAATAGATGATGAAAACAGAAAATAGGAGTCATGTTGGTTTCCTGAGCACCTTGGTGTATATCTATAGTATACAATAACTGTAGGTCACTGTAGACAAAGTGGCATGTTTTTCACACTGTTAATTTGAAAAAAAAAATCTGTGTTTTACTTTTCAGAAAAGATTCAACGTTTGAAAGGCTGAGCATGCACTAACCTAACACCCAGTATATTTGGAGTGAAGCCAGAGGGATTTTTCAACTCACTGTAGCTTTAATAAAACAGCACGCAGAGGTTTCTCTGCCATGATTCTGTGGATATTCCCTCATTTATTTTAAAATATTGTATAATTATTAACCATATAATATATATCAAATGCATAATTCTATATAATATGAGTATTATATTGGGTATAATATATATAATGAAATGAGTATATGAATATGAATGACTGACTAATGCTACAATGTGATCTCTTATACTGAATTTTCACAAAGGTTTTAGAAGTAACTTAATATATTTAATAGAGGAAACTCTGTGTCAAAAACATTCTTCACCAGGACCCTGGTCTTGGGAATCTCAACATTAGGAAATTTTTTGTACAACATTCTTGAGAAATAAAGGCAACTAGAATGAAACTGATAGAGAATCAAGCCATTGTCCTCTTATACCATAACATATTATAGTTCTAAGAACAGTGTCTGCGTGTTACAGCATTTGTGATTAAATACATGAATGACAGATAAATTGTATTAGCTTATGGAATGTGCATAAACGTTGAAAGTTAGTGATGGAAGAATTGAACTATTCCAGTCTTTTTTAAATGGAATATTCTCATATGATTGCATAAGTATCTATCAAGTGAGCAATTTTTGTATGATTAAATGCAGGAAATTCAAGAAAAAACGTTTTCTAATTGCCGTCTATGGGACATGCAGGTCTGAACACAGCTTCAATAATTTAAAAAATATTTAGTTAGCTTATTTAGCACACAGTGAGATAATTGTAATCCAGGAGGTGTCTTTTGAACCATAAGCATCTAGCTGTCTAGTTATCAGAAATGAATTGAGATTAAAAAAAAAAAAAAAAACTGAAAGTGGATCCTCAGCTCCACATTTGCACAGATATAAAACTGTGGGAAAAAAAATCAGGTGACAGCAGATGCTGGCGAGGATGTGGAGAAAGAGGAACACTCCTCCATTGCTGGTGAGATTACAAACTTGTACAACCACTCTGGAAGTCAGTCTGGCGGTTCCTCAGGAAATTGGACATAGTACTACCAGAGGATCCAGCAATACCTCTCCTGGGCATATACCCAGAAGAGGTTCCAACTGGTAATATGAATACATGCTCCACTATGTTTATAACAGCCTTATTTATAATAGCCAGAAGCTGGAAAGAACCCAGATGTCCCCCAACAGAGGAATGGATACAGAAAATGTGGTACATTTACACAATGGAGTGCTACTCTGCTATTAAAAACAATGAATTTATGAAATTCTTGGGCAAATGGATGCATCTGGAGGATATCATCCTTAGTGAAGTAACCCAATTATAAAAGATGTCATTTGATATGCACTTACTGATAAATGGATATTAGCCCAGAAACTTAGAATAACCAAGATACAATTTGCAAAACACACGAAAATCAAGAAGAAGGAAGACCAGCGTGTGGATACTTCATTCCTCCTTAGAATAAGGAACAAAATACCCATGAAAGGAGTTACAGAGACCAAGATTGGAGTTAAGATGAAAGGATGGAATATCCAGAGACTACCCCACCCGGGGATCCATCCCATAATCAGTCACCAAACTCAGACACTATTGCATAGGACAGCAAGAGTTTGCTAATGGGACCCTTATATAGCTATCTTGTATGGGGCTATGCCAGTGTCTGGCAAATACAGAAGTGGATGCTCACAGCATCTATAGGATGGAACACAGGGCTCCCAATGGAGAAGCTAGAGAAAGTACCACAGGAGCTGAAGGGGTCTGCAACCCTATAAGAGGAACAACAATATGAACTAACCAGAACCCCCAGAGCTTGTGTCTCTAGCTGCATATGTAGCAGAAGATGGCCTCGTCGACCATCATTGGGAAGAGAGGCCCCTTCCTATTGCAAACATTATATGCCCCAATACAGGGGAACACCAGGGTGGGAGTGGGTGGGTAGGGGAGCAGGGCAGTGGGGGGAGGATAGAGGGAACTTTTGGGGTAGCATTTGAAATGTAAATTTTAAAAAATCTAATAAAAAATTTTTGAAAAAAATAAAAATATAAAATTGTGATAAATCTACACATTGAAAGGTTTTAGCAGAGCTTGAACCAAAAATGCAAACCACATACTAAACACAAGAAATATGACCAATGGGAAAGAATGGGAAGTAAGAGCTTAAGAGGCTTCCCCCCTCTTTGATCTCCATCCCACTCATTCCCAGGCTTACCCACAGGTCTCCCAGGGTTTTACATGCATATGTGTCTATGAATCACAACTAGTTATCCGTGAAAACATCTATTGGTGTTTCTAATCAAAATATTAAATACCAAGTCATTCATTGGCTGCTCTCAGGGGAACTGTTGCAAATAATCTTTTTAGACTGTTTTCCATTCATAGATAGTTATCCTAAGATTTACCTCAATAAAGACATATAGAGGTTTGCTGAGTCAGGAATCCATAATAAAAACATCTCTCAGGTGGGAATACCATAGGCACCATAAAGGGAGCATAACCTTGACAGACCTATGTCCTCAGAGCTTGGTCACCAGGCACTGTGTGAACAGTTTATACATCATGGAACTGTCTCCCAAGATTTCACATTTCTTAAGTGTGTGATAACAACCTTACACATTACACTTCTCAGGAATATTTACATTAAATGTGAAACTGAGGATTACCAGTACACATCCAAACTACATTAAGAGTAAAGAAAATGTTTTGACTAAGGTTCAGTGCTTTCATTTCTAGATAGGATTAAACTTTCCTTTCCTATATGAGGGTCGATTTAATTCTTATTTAATCTGTATTATTCCCAGATTTCCATTGCACTTAAAAGAGGTTAATCTAGAGTGTTAGATTTTTTATTAGATATTTTCTTTATTAACATTTCAAATGTTATCCCCTTTCCTAGTTTCCCCTCTAAAAATTCCCTATCTCCTTCCTCCTACCCCTAATCCCCAACCCACACATTTCTGCTTCCTGAACCTGGCATCCCCCATACTGGGGGGGCATAGAACCTTCACAGGACCAAGGGCCTTTCCTCCCATTGATGACTGACGAGGCCATTCTCTGCTACATATGCAGCTAAAGCCATGAGACCCACCATGTGTTTTCTTTGATTGGTGGTTTAGTCCCAAAGAGCTCTGGAGGTACTGGTTAGTTCATATTGTTGTTCCTCCTATGGGGCTGCAAACCTCACAGCTCCTCCTTTCTCCAGCTCCTTCATTGGGGACTCTGTGCTTTGTCCAATGGATGGCTGTGAATATCCACTTCTGTATTTCTCAGGCACTGGCAGAGCCTCTTAGGAGACAGCTTGATCAGGCTCCTGTCAGCAAGCTCTTGTTGGCATCCACAATAGTGTCTGGTTTGTTGGTTGTTTATGGGTTGGATCCCCAGGTGGGGCAGTCTCTGGATGGTCATTCGCTCAGTCTCTACTCCTCCAAATTTTGTCTCTGCAACTCCTTCCATGGGTATTTTGTTCTCCCTTCTAAGAATGATTGAAGAATCCACACTTTGGTTTTCCCTCTTCTTGAGTTTCATGTGTTTTGCAAATTGTATCTTGGGTATTCTGAGCTTCTGGGCTAATATCCACTTATCAGTGAGTGCATATCATGTGTGTTCTTTTGTGATTGGGTTACCTCACTTAGGATGATATCCTCCAGATCCATCCATTTGCCTAAGAATTTCATGAATTCATCATTTTTAGAAGCTGCATAGTACTCCATTGTGTCAATGCACTACATTTTCTGTATCCATTCCTCTGTTGAGGAACATCTAGGTTCTTTCCAACTTCTGACTATTATAAATAAGGCTGCTATGATCATAGTGGAGGATGTGTCAATACAGGTTGGAGCATCTTCTGGTTATATGCCCAGGAGTGGTACTGCTGGATCTTCCAGAAGTACTATGGTCACTTGATCTTTGATTAAGTAGCTAAAACCATCCAGTAGAAAAAAGACAGCATTTTCAACAAATGGTGATGGCTTAACTGGTGGTTGGCATGTAGAAGAATTAAAATTGATCCATTCTTATCTCCTTGTTCAAAGCTCAAGTCTAAGTGGATCAAAGAACCTCACATAAAACCAGAGACACTGAAATTTATAGAGGAGAAAGTGGGGAAGAGCCTCAAAGATATGGGCACAGAGGGAAAATTCCTGAACAGAACACCAATGGTTTGTGTTGCAAGATCCAGAATCAACAAGTGGGACCTCATAAAATTACAAAGCTTCTGTAAGGCAAATGACACTGTCAATAAGACAAAAAGGCAACCAACAGATTGGGAAAAGATCTTTACCAATCCTAAATCTGATAGGGGGCTAATATCCAATATATACAAAGAACTCAATAAGTTAAACTCCAGAGAACCAAATAACCCTATTAAATATGGGAACAGAGTTAAACAAATAATTCTCAACTGAGGAATATCAAATGGCCAAAGAAAGCACTTTAAAAAAATGTTCAACATCCCTTAATCATCAGGGAAATATTAGGAATGAGGAAAGGGTGGAGGGCACAAATTATTTTAGTACAACTTGGGAACTTAAGTAGGACATCTATCTAAACCAAGGAAACTTAAACTCCAAAATGACAGTACTTGGCCATTTGAAATGTATCACTAGGTGTACTGGCTAGTTTTGTGTCAACTTGACACAGCTAGAGTTATCACAGAGAAAGGAGGTTCAGTTGAGGAAATGCCTCCATGAGATCCAACTGTAAGGCATTTTCTCAATTAGTGATCAAGGGGGAATGGCCCATTGTGGGTGGGGTCATCTCTGGGCTGGTAGTCTTGGGTTCTATAAGAGAGCAGGCTGAGCAAGTCAGGGGAAGCAAGCCAGTAAAGAACATCCCTCCATGGCCTCTGCATCAGCTCCTGCTTCCTGACTTGTTTGAGTTCCAGTCCTGACTTCCTTTGGTGATGAACAGCAATGTGGAAGAGTAAGCTGAATAAACCCTTTCCTTCCCAACTGCTTCTTGGTCATGATATTTGTGCAGGAGTAGAAACCTTGACTAAGACCCTAGGCTATTCTTGAATCCAAATTGAATGGGAAATATGCTCATATTTTCTTTTTCCATACTTTATCCAAACAAAGGAACTAATTTGACACTTTAAACAAACTAATAACCATATTTCTAATTTTATAATTAGAAATTAATGCTACATTTATAGAAATCCTATGAAAACTGTTAACTATTTAATCCATAAACAAAATGCTGTAGGCGTTGGGTTTAAAATTTTGTCATTCTCAAAGCAGAGCTAAAAAGTAAATGATTTAAGGTCATTTTCTTCTGTCCTTAATCAGTCTAACACACAAACACTTTAGCTACATGTTTTAATCCTATCAACCGCATGATTTCTGATGTTTTTCAAATTAAAAGAAAATTACTAGATAATGTGGACAAAGTCAGTGCTAGTTAAATAAAATGTATCATCCATCATCATAGTTTGATAAAAACATGTAATTTATATTAATTCAAATCAAAATTATAATTTAAAAGTTTTACCCATGGTAGACATTGTAAATGTTTCTTTTATTCACCAGTTATAATTGTCATCTCATAGGCTTACTGCTGATAGCTTACCCTTTTCAGGTCTTTCTGAACTCAGTCTATCTAGTTGATTCAGCTCTGGCCCAAATTCATCTCCAAGATGACTGGTTCCTGATTCAAATTAGTTTCTATCAGCTTCTGACTAAATTGCTCTGCTTGGCTGAAACTAACTCTGCCAATCTGTTCTCGTCTTCTGGCTCTTTCTCATTCTTTGGCTCATTCTGCAACCTGCCTCTGTAAGACTGTCCCTGTAAAACTGGTGCCTCCTCCTCCTCTTTCTCTCTCTCTCTCTCTCTCTCTCTCTCTCTCTCTCTCTCTCTCTGCTCTGTAAATCATCTGCCTTGTCTGTGCTTGTAGCAAGTTGGGCGTATCCTATCTCTGACTCATTCTGTCAAATCATTTTCTGAATCATCACTTTGTCTGCCCCTCAATTAGACATCATTTTCAAACATGGCTGCTTCCTTCTACAAATTAATCTTACCTACATTGTTTCAAATTAGAGGTGTGTGCTAAGGGTGTGTTTGTATTTAGCCTGAGGGATTAAGGTGTGTGACATGTCTGCATTCCTAGGTATTTCCATGTTATTCCTTGCTGGAGCAGCTTTGTTACTAGCTTAAAATTCCCCCATAAGACACCATTTAATTATTAGTACATCCTCAAATAAATGCAAATTATAGCAATTATAAGTTAAACATTACTCTTCACTATATTTGCATATGTGGGCATCGTAGGTTAAGTAAATGTCTTTAAGGACCTGCTCTATAAAGTACCATTGTCGCATTGTCTTTTTTTGTATTTGTATTTCAAAATATCTTTATATTTATTTGATGTGTGTGTGTGTGTGTGTGTGTGTGTGTGTGTGTGTGCGTGTGTGTGTGTTGTGTCTGTGAGGACATGTACCAAGACATTCATATGCAATGGCACATATATAGAAGTCAGTGGACAGTATGTAGTAGTTAGTTTTCTGAGCTTTGACAATGTAGGTTGCAAAGATCAAACTCAGTTCATCAGGCTTGGTAGCAAACACCATTGTACAAGAAGCAATAACATAGACCCCTGGCTTCTTGCTGTCAGACAAGTTTTAATGCTATGCTTTCATCTGTAGTTTTTTCTCAAAGAGCTTTTTCCATGTGGAGTCAAAAGAGACTTGGAATATTCTGCAGTTTCAAACATCTAGCTATTTTTTTACATCTGACCGCATTCATACATCTTTTTTTGTAACTTGAAACACCAAGGACATGAAGTGTACTGCTTTTTCTCTACACAGGAAAGCTGGTACCATTAGAGAGGTTTCCCACTGGCATCAATTGAATTGAACAAAGACACTAAAATGTAAGGAAACTAAATATCTCATAGAAATATGGTTACAAAAGCTTCCTTAAGGATAGTTAACAGGAAGTATAAAATGCCACCAGAGTAAAATGAAAGTAGGAGATACAATAGAAAACTATGCTTATAGCAATATCAGTAAACTATGAGTTATCCTAGCTTCTTCTCAAACATGAACATTATGGTTCACATTCATATACATTAATTTTTAATTTTATACAAAGTGTATTAACTTTAAGGTTGACTATGCCTGATTTTTAAAATGTGGAAATGTAATAGCATTGAGATTAGAGATCAGGACAGACTAGCCCTAATTCAGACTCTACAATACTATGATTCTCCTCTAATGTCTCAAATTACAATTGTCTCTAGAAAATGTCAGTAAGTATATAAAATCATGAGAGGAGTATTTAGCTGCATATGTAGCAGAAGATGGCCTAGGTGGCCATCATTGGGAAGAGAGGCCCTGGAAACTTTATATGCCCCAGTACAGGGGAACACCAGGGCCAAGAAGTAGGAGTGGGTGGGTAGGGGAACAGGGCCAGGGGAACTCTTGGGGTAGCATTTGAAATGTAAAGAAAGAAAATATCTAATTAAATAAGATAAAAAAGATTATGTGAGTTCTTACTAATGTATTCATTGACTCAATGGAATTTATTGTGGTACAAGAATACAGAAATAGATATAATACTCATATTCCCAATAAGTTAACACCACAAGGTTTAAATTGATGAAATTTAAAAATCTTTACATGTATTTAATAAACAAAATAGTGACAGAGACTGTAGAATAGGGGGTACTTTCTAATGATGATTATCATAGAGAATAAAATGTCAGTGAAGAAATTGTCTTGAAATTAACTGTCAAAGTTATTCCAGATAGCAAGGACATTAAACCAGAGATAACAGCACACAGTAGTAAACAAAAAGTGTGGTCTCAAAATAATGGATGATGTCACCCAGGTAGGAACTGTCACATTGTTCCAACTTTATTTAAATGTTTAGTTTAATTATGTTAATTTATCAATATATTATATTCATAATATTTTATATTTTATTACATGTAGTAACTATTCATAATAGCAATTATATAAGCACATTAATAAAAAGAATTGGCTACATCTCTGAAATATAGGTAAATGTAAAATGTATAATTAATAATTTGGATTTAGGAGCATGTAAATATGTCTACTTCTCAGTCATAATTCCATAACATTGGAATTTATTCCAATATTATGATTTTATGCAAAACATACTATACCTTGTATTTCCCTTATCTTTGTCTCTATAAAAATTTCATCAACAACGGAAGTAGCAATATTGTTCTTTGGCTTACTATTATCTATTTAACTATAGTGATATTTTAACATATTTATTTGTATTCAATTAATGATTTCAACCATTCACATGCCAGATAACTTTTTAACTATCATGTTAAAAAATATGAAATTGAGGTCAAAGGGGCTTGCTAAAATTCTCAGAACTGTTAGCATGAATCAGGTCAATAGAAATATTAGTGCTACAGGACTTTTGCTTCACTACTGATACCAGCTGGACAGCAGGATCCTTTGAGACTTTGTTGCCATGTCTGACAAATGATGTTGACTGTCAGTTGCAACAGACTGGTCTCCCATTGTGTGACCTATTAACTACCAGATAGATTGACTAGATTCGGATTGTACAAATCTCTGGGCAGAGTACCAACACAACCTGCCCTTGTATATTTGTCATATGTGTTTATATGTGTTATATATAGCATATAACCCAACTATTATATGCTAGAAGGTCTCTTACTGATGACCTGAAGAAGTGACACATATCCCTTTTGTTACATTTTTTTTTCTTTCTAAAGATTTATTCTATTTACCATATGCAAGCACACTGTAGCTGTCTTCAGACGGTCCAGAAGAGGGCGCCAGATCTCGTTATGGATGGTTGTGAGCCACCACGTGGATGCTGGGATCTGAACTTATCACCTTCGGAAGAGCAGTCGGGTGCTCTTACCCATTGAGCCATCTCACCAGCCCCACCTTTTGTTACATTTTGTTGATCAAAACAAGATACATGGCTAATCACAGTTCAGTAGTGCAGAAATAGATTCACACTCTTTACACAAGGATTGACTGAATCATATTTAAATGTAGATGGTACTGAGAAAAGTTCTGGAGTCATTTTCAGGGATATTCCAAGTCATGCAGGATAACAAAATATTTTTATTAGTAGCCACATATACAGCCTGAACAATAATAACACAGCTGTCGCATCAACCACAGTTACTAATGAAAGACAACATTTGTGTGAGACTTTGTACTTATTTGCCAGAGCAAGTCTATACTAACAGAGATTGATGAGTTTATGCTCATTTAACCAAAGGGTGAAATTGAAATGTATTTTCTCTCTTTACAAGACTATTAAGCATTCAACATTATTTTAATATACAAAATTTAGCATTTTCGCTGTCAGCAATAAAATTAGATCCTTACTGTTCCTGTTCTAAAAATGCAAAGTCTCATGAATTCTGAACACCTGTTTAAGTTGAAAAATAATTTTATTTATGGAATAGTTGAAATTAACTTCTGTCACACAAAGCTGTACATAGCTTTCAGACTTTCAAGAACTTATATAAAGTTCTGTCATGATACTTACGCTGTTCTCCATGCTATCCGGCTTTGAATTGGCTTATTGAAAGGATACTAGTGCATTAAATGAAAAAAAAATTGAGAATATTGGAAGTATTGTATATATTATGTAATATGTGTATATATACATATATATAGTATATAGGAAACTATATATAAGATACATTATGAATTAAAGTGTGAAAAGGATATCAAAAGTTGGTAATAAGTAGATAGTGCTGAGCTAGCAAAATGGCTCAATTGGCTAGGGTACTTATTGCAATGTTTTGTAAAACCCCTAGTACTTCCATGATTGAAGAAATTGACTTCAACAATTGTTGTGAACATCCATAAGTCCATTGTAATGTACATACCCAAACTCATGTACAGTAAATAAATTAAAAATGTTTATGTAGTGTTCATAAAACTAAAGCTAGTTCTAAAAGTATTATATGCATGCACTTAACTGGTAATGCTTAAATCCAAATGTCAGCTTGACCATTTTTAGATTTAACGTGGGATATGAGACCACTTCATATCTATGTCATCCAGCCTCCTTTTCAGATACATCCTTCTGGAGACTTTCAGAATGAAAATCAATTTCCTGACAACTATTTCCCAGTTATTATCCAGTCCTCTTATAGCATCATTAGAAGTACAATTTAAGTTTATTTAGAATTTGAAGCAATGTTTCTCCATATTTTGAATTTTTGCATGCATGCAGGTCATACAGGAGAAATCATGGGAGCTGTCCTCACCCAGCTCAATTTGACATCAGTTTAATGAGCAAAAGGTTCTCAGAAAATAGACAAGAAAGAGATTGCCTTACATGTTCAATTAACTATTTACTATATATCTATTTGTCAGTGTGTTCCCTTTTTTTTTTTATCATTATCCAAGTTGTTCCTCATGCTGTCTTCTATGACTTATCCCTATTTTTCTGGGATTGGAATCTACTTTTCAAATTCCTGTCTTATAGTCTGTGATGCTAGTGTGCCATCTATTTTATCTCATCTTTCTACTCATAGATCAAAAGCTATAATGCTAGTCATCTCCTGTCCTTGATCACTATTCAATTTGAATTCCATCTGAGTACAAACACATGTCATAGATCTGCAAACATGATCCACTTTCCAATCCCCTTTAGCATTAAATATTTTTACAATTCTTTAGTTCCTGATGGGCCTGCAATGTTTCCTTTCTCTAGGTTCACCTGAAATAATTCCGGCTAGGTTACTGACTTATGAGTGTGAGTGTATCTAGCATGTGTTTAATACCAATCAACAAAATGCCATTGTCTTTTTAGGGGCATCTCAATCTGTCATTTGTATACACTTCAGTCCTTCTGATATTCTCTTGCATAGCAAGGTGCCTACCTTTAAAAAAGAAAGTGTTAATGCTATTTGCATTAAACAGTCACTCTATTTTTCTGTGCTAATTTATTCATCCAATTAAACAATTATTGAGGCTCCATATAAATAGCTGTTCTAATTAATAGTGGAGAAAAACCAGGAGGGTGTGATGGCTGAAAACTTTTGATTGATCAAGGTGTTAGGGTCATGATGAAGTTACTTTTCAAAAGTTTCTCTTTTTTTTCTATCTCATATGTATCTTATTAATCTAATATGCTGAATCTAACTCAGATGACAGAAAATTGATGTAGATATATATTTTTTAAATTCTTGTTTATCTCTAATGTGCAGTGGCACTACTGAATTTGTTCAGCTGTTATCCCCATCCTGGTCTGATCTCATACCACCTCCACTGTCTCCAAGAGGATGTCCTTATCCCGCTACCTCCACACCACCAGACCTCCCCACTCTTTGGGGCCTCAAGTCTCCTGAAAATTAGGTACATTTTCTCTCATTGAGGCTAGACCAGGCAGTCCTCTACTATATATGTGTAATTTGCTTTTTAAATGAGATACAGGGCTTTTAACCACAGTAATTCTCTTTTGTAAGCCATAAAATTTTTCTAGAAATCTGGGACAAGACATGGCATTGCCTTGTGCAGGAAGTAAAAGGGAAAAATGTACACAGGGCAATGCCATGCAATGTGAGATTCTTCTATATTGATGTCTTTGTGAATGAGTATCACATCAAAGAGTCACCTATATGAGATATGTGAGAGGTACTACTGTGAGCTAGATGCTGAGCTTCGGGCCTGATTAACAGATGTCCCTTGCAAAGACAAGGATATTATATGAGATAGGGTACCACTTTTGTAGTTGCTTGACAACAATCAATATGCATTATGAAACCAGAGCCACAAATTAAATGTGCATGTCCATCTGGCCAGAGTGCAAAGTTAGGAAATGTAACAACTGTTCAACTTGAGAACTAAATGCATAACTAAAAACATGAAAATTGTGTTGCAAATGAAGCATGGTTGATTAGAATGTAACTCTACTGGTTGGTATCTCAATATTAAAATCAATGATTTTCTACCACTCAGGCAAAAGACAATAAAGAATAGTGTGCTTTGCAGATGCTATGAAAATGGCAGTCATGGTTTCCCAGACAGCTGGAATCAGAATAAAATTCCTAGTGTGAGAGAACTGAGTGAAAAGGAAAGAGAGAATGAGAGAGAGAGAGAGAGAGAGAGAGAGAGAGAGAGAGACAGAGAGAGACAGAGAGAGACAGAGAGAGACAGAGAGAGACAGAGAGAGACAGAGAGACAGAGACAGAGACAGAGACAGAGACAGAGAATCAACAGAGATAGAGATGGGGAGATATCCAAGATTCAAGCTCTAGTAATTTATTTACTGTTATGTGATAAATTTTACCACCCAGATTCCATCATCTTGTGACAGCAAGTATCTACTACCTCATGTTGTTTCAGAGTTAGGAATAAGGTTGCAATTAAGCTGTGTAGCTCTGGGTTGAATTTTGAGACATTAGACCTATATGATCTCAATCATTTTGTTCAAGAGAACTCATCGCCTTGCTACCTATATAGGCTTAGCCTTTCCACTGGCCATTGCTAATATCACTTATAAGGAATACTATCATCTATTACCTTCAGCACGAGCATATGTTATCCCATGAAGCTAACAATAGCTCCTTTATTTTTTTTTCTTTTTCATATACATCCATCTTTCCCACAAAGTTTTCGGAGCTCTAGAAGATTTATTGTCTCTTGCCTCCGAGATGATCTTTAAATGATTAGGTGCACCATTGATAAAGATTAGCTTCCCAACCTACAGCCTGTTGCTTGGCTCAAATGATGATACCCTTTGCCAGACATTTTAGTTTTATTATAATTCATTTTTAAAAAAATACACGTTTTTGTGCTCCCAGTGTCTTGTTCAAAAAGTATTTTTCCATGTTGATGAGTCAAAGACTATTCACCACTTTCTCTTCTATCACATTCAGGATATCTGACCTTTTATTGAGGAACTTGATGCATTTGAACAAGCAAGCTGAGAGCTAGTAATTTTAAATTCTTATTTTTTTTAACACTGGTGTATATACCATCTTTCCCTATAGCTTTCGTCATTCTTTTTTAACGTGGTAGGAATGACTATATATAACATTTGAGAAAGTTGTTTCACAAAAGCAAAGATGAAAACGTCTTTATCCTTGATGGTCAAGTCTATTTAAGTGGTAATCTTACACTAGAATCCATTGCATGTATTGTGTCTACTAATCTTGATAATTCTTCCTGAAAAATATGTTCTAATCCATTCATTGTAAAATTTATTATTATTGCTATAGACAGAGATAATTTGAAAAGGTAATTTTCATCTAAATTGTCAAGCTGCAAATTTGATACCCTCTAAATTATCCTCTTCACTGAAAAAGATAACTTTTTAATATATCTGTCTATATCCCACCCTCTTTAGGCAGTATACTGAAATGAGGATATTTATTATATTATTTTTAACCTTAAAATAATTAGTTTATTTGTTTATTATTTTAGTTATTTATTCATCTTAAACCCAATATCACCCTTCCTCTCATCTTGTGAGAAGTGCCCTCTGAGTGTCAACCCCCCACCACACACACACACTAACACCCCATCCACTTCCTTGCACACCAAATTATTGGAGGATCCTTTCCCACTGAAGCCAGACAAGACAGTCCATTTAGCAGTACTGGATCCACAAGCAGACAGATAACAGGTTCATAGCCAGATCCTGTTCCAGTTGTTAAGGGACTCACATAAAACCCAAGCTTCTCATCTGCTACATATGTGCAGGAGGCCAAGATCCAGCCTGTGCTTGCTTTTTGGTTGGTAATTCAGTCTCTAAGAACCTCCAAGGGTTTAGGTTTGTTGACACTGTTGGTATTTCTGTGGATTCCCTGTTCTTTTCAGGTCCGTCCATCCTTCTTCCAACTCTTCCATATGACTCCTTAAGCTTCATCTAATGTTTGAGTGTGAGTCAAAGCACCTCTTGCCATTAGCTGCTAGGTAGAGCCTCTCAGAGGACAGTTATGCGAGGTTCCTGTTGGCAAGCATAACAGAGTAGCATTAATAATGTCAGTGATTGCTTCTTGCACATGGTTTGGGGCAGTCATTGGTCAGCCATGAGGATCCATTTATTAATTCATGACTTTAAAATCTGAGTCACTGGTGTTCTCTTCAGAAAATTGTTCCCTGTACTGATGAGTTCAAGACTATTCCCCACTTTCTGTTCTATGAGGTTTAATGTATCTTGTTTTACATTGAGGTCTTTGATCCATTTCGACTCTAGTTTTGTACAGGATGATAATTGTGGATATATTTGCATTCTCTTCTATGTAGACATCAAGTTAGACCAGCACCATCTGTTGATGATGCTCTCCCATTTCCATTGTATGATTTTGGATTCTTTCTGAAAAATCAATTGTCTGTGTGTATGTGGATTTATTTTTTGGTCTTTGATTCCGTTTCATTGATTCATCTCTCTGTTTCTATACCCAATACAATGCAATTTTATTACTATTTCTCTGTAGTACAACTTGAAGTCAGGGTTGGTGATACCTCTAGAAGTTCTTTTATTCGTCAGGATTGTTTTACCTATCCTGAGATTTTTGGTTTTCCATATGAAGTTGAGAATAGTTCTTTCATTATCTGTGAAGAATTGTGTTGGAATTTTTTTTTATTGAAATTGCATTGAATCTATAGATTGCTTTTGGTAAGATGGTTATTTTTACTATGATAATCATACCCATCCAAGAGCATGGGAGATCTTTCTACTTTCTGATATCTTTCTCATTTTTTTTTCAGAGTCTTTAAGTTCTTGTCATACAGGTTTTCACTTGCTTGGTTAGAGTGATACCAAGTTATTTTGTATTATTTGTGGATATTTGTGAATGGTACTGTTTCCTTAACTTCTTTCTCAGCCTGTTTATCATTTGTGTAGAAGATGGCTGCTGATTTCTTTGAGTTCACTCTGTATCCAGCCACTTTTCTGAAGGATTTATCAGTGGTAGGAGTTCTCTGGTAGAATTTTGGGGGTCCCTTATTTATTCTATCACTATCATCTGTGAATAGAAATACTGTGACTTCTTCCTTTCCAATTTATATGCCTTAATTGTCTTTGGTTGTCCTATTGTTCGAGAAAGAACTCCAAGTTCTATATTGAAGAGATACGGGGACAATTGACAGCCTCTCCTTGTCCTTGATTTTAGTGGAAATGCTTTACATTTTTCTCTATTTAATTTGATGTTGTATATTGGTGTGTTGTATATTGCCTTTATTGGGTTTAGGTTCATTCCTTGTATTACTATTTCCTCCAAAAGTTTTATCATGAAAGGTATTGAATTTTGGCAAATGCCACCTCAACATATAGTTTGATGATCATGTAGGGTTTTTTTCCTTTCCATTTGTTTTATAAAGCACATATCTCTTTTTGAATCAGAACTTTGTGCAACTCCAAGGGCCTCATCTAATTCTCTTTATTCTTACATTGTTAATAAGTATTCAAATATTTCACATCTGAATATTTTGCATTTGTTATCTCTCAGAGTATTCCTACATCCTCTTCTTCCCATATTTGCCTAGTAGGATTATTCACCCAACCTATCTGCGTTAAATACACCATTTCCACAGAGAAGCTTTAAATTAAAACTTCCTGCAATCTAATTTTTTTTTAATCATCCCTTTTCAGTTCACTAAAGATGTATGTTCAAAGTATGTCCGAACATCTGGGGTTTATGTTACTTCTACACATTAAACTATCTTTCTCATGAAAGAATAGACACAAACTGATCCTTGCTAAGTCCTTAGTCGCTGGGAGAGAGGCGCATGCGAGGTACTCAAAAGCAGTTTGATAAGAATATGTCAGGAGCTTTTCATTTCTTCCATTTATTCTCAGGAATCAGGATACATGGTTTAGTTTGACAGACACAATCACAACGATGAGTTTTACACAGAAAGGATATTATCCTACTTCCTGAGCTCACGAACTGCCAAAAGATCATCATATATTTAAATTGGCGTTCTGAACTCTTTACTTGCAAGTGAGTTAGACATAAGAAAAATGGATAATTATTACTAGTAATCTCTGAACAGTTATGCACATGTTAAGTTATCGACATTAACTGGATTGTGCCAGGTGGAGCTAGAGAGAAAGCACTTTAGGAAATGGGTGGTGAGTGGAAAGACATGGCCTTCGGGAAATTTGTGTTCTTTAGCAAAATGAGAGAATGTCTTATGGTAATTAGATTCTATGGTTGAAAGCAAGACTTAAAAAGAAAACATAAGGAGCCTTCTTTGTTACCCTGGAAGGAATAGGTTTGTTTGATTGTGAATCAATGCAATTTGTTGATGAAGATCCCACAGTGCAATTTATGCCAGAACAGCAAAATATTGTTGAGGGATATGACGAGTTTTGTGTCTGTGTATCTCATTGACTCTTGACTTTATGACACTGGTTAATAACATACTTAGTATACTAATATTATTTATTTATGTATTGCCTTACCTATTTATTTATTTATTTATTTATTTATTTTATATTGAGTCAAAGTTTAGCTCTGTAGCCAGTTTAAATCAGACTAATAAAAATTTTCCCTTTTCAGCTTCCCAGTAGTTGAATTACAGTTTTGAAATACCACACCTAGTAATATTTCTTGAATCAAAGAGTCTGGATAATATATGTCGATAATACATTTTTAAATTCTTTGTATGCCTGGCTTAGAATTTCAGAGAAGATTCTGCATAATAGTTAGCATAATTCTGTTTATATTTTAAGATATCTAACAATTCTGGTTTTGGAACATCCTTGGGAAAACCAACTAAAGTTGAGCGGCTCCTCTCATTATTCACAGAGCTCTCTATCTGTGTGTGGCCACCATCTCCATTGTCCACCCCTGTCCTATGCCAACCTTATTTTGCTTACCAGTTTATGTGCTTGCATCCTAGAGACCTTTAATTTTCCTCAGCTGTAGAAAAAGGCATAGTAAGTTGCACAGCCTCACGTATGTTTTTCAAAAGCATCCTAGGCAGCTGTGTGAACTGCACCAAGTTAAAGAGCATTATGATGTATATAGAAGTATCTGAAAATAGCTTTATGTTCTTATTAAAATATTAGAGTATGTTTTGTGGAATAATGTTTTTGGAGGCATAAAAATTATTTTATAACTAAAAATAAATGTGTGTTCCAAAGTGAACGCAAGTATCTATGCCATTACTGTATAGTTCCAAAAATAATCAAGGCAAAATTTCCATTTGCCCACAGGAAATAGACTTCATCATGAAGCAGAGAAATCTGATTTGATGAAAATTCTGTTCAGCTCATAAAGTGATAAAAATCATTATGCAGGAAACAGAAGAGTTGGAAGATACCAACATGTATTTACAAAGCAAACGAGTGTTTATGATGCATTGCAGATGATCCCAGAACGTGCCATGCACACTACATTTTGCCTGCTTCAGGGAGCTGAGATATTTCTGGCAGACTGTCTTTATATATTATTCTCTGAATAGAGAAATCGAACAGTGCAGGCTGAGTAAGAAGGATGGTTGTTTACCCCTCCCTCTTTTTCAGAGGTATTTTTATCATCCCTTAGCAGCCAATATTTATACATCTAATCCCTTCTGCAAGATGTTAGATAGAGCTCTGAGAACAAGTGAGGGGATTTTTTTTTTTGCCTCTCTTAACAAGCACCTCTGTTTGAAATGAGGTGTGTTTGCAGTGCCAAAATTAAATACTCAGTTTCGTCAAGTACTATAATCAGTGGTACAGAAAGGGTAGGTAGAGAAATGCGGAAGTCTCAGATTTTTTCTCCTTACCATGTTATGAAAGATGTTGACAAACATTTGGAAAAAAGTGAGAGATGGCAGGAGCGGATTAGGAACTGGTGGCAGCAGAAAGACGCAGGAAACTGTCAGCCTCCCCATCCTCACATCTGTGCTTATGTATAGAGGGAAGCTGTACATCTCTTCTAGTTTGGGGGATTTTAAAAAAACATTTTCTGCACTATTCAAATAGAGGCTGAGAGGAGCATACCTGTCTTTTTCTTTTTTTTTTTTTTTTTTTTTTAAGTGAATGGGGGATAACAGCATCTTTGCACTTCTGGTGACTGAAATGACAGGGTTGGCACCAGGTTTCTCTTCTCAGTAAGAGCCTTCAGGTTCGTCTGCGACAGGACTCTCCACAGAGGTTATTTTTACCTGGCATGGC
>LR754096.1:32017-92561 GCA_902729485.2 Mus minutoides
TTACTGATACTGCTCTTCTCAATGGCTGAAATAACTTCCCCTGTGGGTGTCTCCGGCAGAATGAAAGCTGGGTCAAGGTGGAGAGGTGAAAAGAACCGTGAGTAGCCAGATTAATTTACTCTTAGTTCATTTCTTGCTTTCTTCTTTATGTGGAGGAATGCATCCACTCTGGTTTACTTAAGTCCATAGTGTTTCAAGAGGTTGTTCTAGGATGCAAAAAGAATTTTACACATTAAATATGCATGCAAAATAAATGGGCTCTACCTGCTAAGTGCTATGCAGGGGCAATGCTATTCTGGTTCTCATTAAAAAGAGTTTTGTTTGGCTTTTGTTTTTTGTTGATTTTTTCTCCCTTTTAACTCTTACAGTTTCCTGTACTTGGAAAGATTTTGACTGATAGATCTTAAGGATGTGCATTATAATTTCTTTCCTATCTAAATTGCAAAGATGTTGAACATTTGTATGTGGATATCAAAACACTAGTGATGTAAATCTAATAATTTAAAAAACTCATATATAATCACGCGGGTCTCAGGGTAATAAAAAGGGAAACTTAGAAATTGAAAACATTATAAGCACTTTGATTTTAATGACTAAGAGTTGATGCTTTATAGTTGGGTTTGGTAAATACTTTACAGTCCAGGATCAACTTATTGATTTCATCTTGTGAATGTGCAATCCCTTCATACTTGACTTTAAAATCTGTTACTGTGTTTATACATTTTGTAAGTACTGTTTTATGGTATAGGTATAAAGCAGTTTCTAGTGTCAAAAGGAAGAAATGGATTTGATGCTTATCCCTGCACTATTGAATCCATACAACCAATGCCTTTTCTTTTATTATCTCACAGAATATTGTGTGTATGTGTGTGTGTGTGTGTACAAGTGTGCATGTGTGTGTGTGTGTGTGTGTGTTTGCATGCACATATATGAACAAATGGATTTACTTATGAACACTTGTATGTTATAAGCACTTTTTGCCATGTATTAAAGGGTAGCCTCAAAGTCACTATTTTTATATCTATCTCAAAAAAGTAGATAGAGAAATGGATCCAAGAATCCATGTAGAGACAAGAACGCTGCTTTTGAATATGAGCAATTGAAAGATGTATGCCAGTCATTAACTTTTTAAATTGAACTTCTCCCAATTCCTAGAAATCTGAAAACTAATTGTTGATATTACAACATTTGTTTTTTTATTGTGCTTGCCCATGATGAGTTCTGTCCTACTGACATGGCTGGGGAGTGCAAAGCCAGAGACAACAAACCAATGGGAACTCTTATTGCAAGACAAGCTAGAAACAGTCTCAAAACAATCTGCGGTGTTTTTGTTTAAGTTTTGCATTTGCCAACCCTCACTGGATTGTGGTCTCCTGTTCTCTTTTCATTCTTTTTCTTTCAATTTCTTTTCTTTTCTTTCTTTTCTTTTCTTTCTTTCTTTCTTTCTTTTATTTTAGAAAAAGGCAGAGATATAGGTCATACATTTATGTCATCATAAAGTATGAAAGGTTTTTCACACTGAGCAGTTCTTTTCTGGACACAGTATCTGTGTCTCAGTATACTGTGGTCTCAGTATCTCCGGTGTAAAGTTATAAGCTTATGATCCATTGAATTAGAACAAGAGAGCCATTTCTCTTCGAACTCCAGCATTCTTTTTTTTAACTTTTTAAAAATTATATATTGTCTTATTTTACATTTCAAATGCTATCTCAAAAGTTCCCTATACCCTCCTCTGGCCATGCTACCCTACCCACCCACTCCCACTTCTTGGCCCTGGCGTTCCCCTGTATTGGGGCATATAAAGTTTGCAATGCCAAGGGGCCTCCCTTCCAGCATTCTTAAGCGTTATTCTACACCTAAACTTTAAATTCAATCATGTCAGGCCATAGAATTGACAGTATTACTTATTTAGCCGTACTGTTCATAATGGTGTCCAATTGTTCACGAGGTGTTTTGAAATTCATGGTACCTAGTGGTAGTCATGGCCATTTGTATTTGAAAATGGGGAAGTGGATAGCATTATTCACTGTTCTTCCTGCAGTAATCAGATGCTGGCCATCCAGAAGCTGAAGGGAAGACAACGTTAACTTAGCTGCTGGTTTAGGATGATATATTCATCCAAGTGTGGAAAGCTGAAAGCGTCCATGATAGTAGAATAATAAGGCAGTTGGTCACACTAGTGCTGAAGACAGGAAGCAGAAAGCAGTACATTCTTGTGTTCAGCTACTCCATTTTGACTATATCACTCCAGGCAGGGGAGGATAATGGAACCCATATTCAGAGGGAGTAACACCGTCACAAGCATGAGCAAAAGTGATTTCAAGTCAGTCAACTTGACAATGAAGATCAACATCACACTGACATCCTAAGTTATGTGACTTGCTCAGGAACGTTTAACTTGTACCAAGGTGCCAGCACAGCTTTATTGTCATAGCTTACACAAAGCTTGACCATCACACAAATTTCCCCGTAATGAGCAATTGACCCATGAGGACTTACTTACACTATAGCTCCTCTATTATCTCTGGGACCACTTTTAACATTATGTGAATCTGCTCTGGAATATTCAAATGGAACCTTGTGAGGAACAAAATTCTAAAGACATCATTCTAATTGCACAAATATAAATGACTCACACAAGAGACAAGCATTGAAAAATACCAACAAATCTCAAACTAGTTTAGGGAAATATGGTGAAAAAGGATTCAGGTAGAGTGAGTGGAAATATGGAGAAAAACATAATCAAGCAATTATTCTTACTCTAGACATTTAATTTTATGTTTATAAATTATCTAGTTTGATGGACATAAAATTTCCAGAAAATGTGGTTGGTGGTTTCTAAGGCAAAAAGAATCTGTTACTACTACATTCTAAGGGATCCACTAGGACACAGCAATCGAGAAATCAAAGATGCCCATTAACAGAAGAGGCTAGGCAAGGAAAGCTGAGGAATTCTTGAAGTGTTTCCCAAGCAAAGAATCCTTCTAGATACAAATCACTAGACACTGATCATTTATCTTGTATATACATTATTAAATATTAACTTAGATCTAATGTTAATATACAATGGTATTCAAAAGAATATTACAACAAAAGCCATTTGGGGTATAAAATATAGAAACTCAAGTAACAATAATTGATTTTGAGGAGCTTAATTTTCAAACAAAAGTGAGTCTTGAAAAATAGTGACATGAAACCAGGACTGACACTATGCTTTGTGCAAGTTGGAAGCCAGCCTGGGTTACAAAAAAAAAAGTCACAAAACCCATTACTGATGGAGTTGAGGTCTCTGTACAGGTAACCATGTGTACTGGCTAGTTTTGTGTGTCAACTTGACACAGGCTGGAGCTTCATTTGGGGAAATGCCTCCATGAGATCCAGCTGTAAGGCATTTTCTCAATTAGTGATCAAGAGCTCCTTGTGGGTGGGACCATCTCTGGGCTGGCAGTCTTGGGTTCTATAAGAGAACAGGCTGAGCAAGCCAGGGGAAGCAAGACAGTAAAGAACATCCCTCCATGGCCTCTGAATCAGCTCCTGCTTCCTGACCTGCTTGAGTTCCAGTCCTGACTTTCTTTGGTGACAACAGCAGTGTGGAAATGTAAGCTGAATAAACCCATTCCTCCCCAACTTGCTTCTTGGTCATGATGTTTGTGCAGGAATAGTAACCCTGACTAAGACACCATCCTTGCAGTGAGCTCATGAGAGCATGTGCTGAAGACATACTTTTGTATCAGCCTTCCCCAACCTTACCTTTTCTGCTCCCTCATCTGCAATGTTCTCTGAGTCTTGGGCATGGGGATGCCTCCATTACAAATGAGCACTCCACTCTCACTTATTCCCTGCAGCTTTACCAGCTGTGAACCTCCAGGTTGCCCAGGTCTGTTTTCCAAAGAAGACCCATGGATCAGGACTGAGAGCTGCACTGATGTATGACTCCATCTTTTAAGTGTTTAGAATGCAGTTTGGTGCTATGACAACTTATCAAAATAATGTTAGTAGAGGCTTCTTTTAGAGCCTATGACAACCTGAACTATGTACAACACTGTCCCTGGGAAGTGACAGCAAGAGGAGCAGGAGTTTGGGGCCATCCTTGGATATAGACACTGATTGAGTGGGGACTATGTGAGACCCCAACTCAATATAAGAAAGAAAGAAAGAAAGAAAGAAAGAAAGAAAGAAAGAAAGAAAGAAAGAAAGAAAGGAAGGAAGGAAGGAAGGAAGGAAGGAAGGAAGGAAGAAAGAAAGAAAGAAAGGAAGAAAGAAAGAAAGAAAGAAAGGAAATAAAAAACACATTGGATATTGTAAAAACGCTTAAAACGTTACAAATGATATAAGGAGGTAGACTTATGTGCATATGATTTTATACAATAAAAAATCATAACTCTCTCCTCAGTTTAAAAATAGCAGCACCAAATTTTCTCAGTCCACTAATTGTGCTTGTAGCCTAATTTTATACCATGTATTTAATCACAGGTTTAGTTCACCACTGGGAAGCTCAAAAGCATGGACTCTTGAAGTCCTTTTTTTTTCACTATCTTTAATAAAGACCATGGAAACTACATTCATTCAACAAATATTTATTGACTGAATAATGGCACAAATCAGAATACAGTTAAAATCATGGTTTTAAACACTGAGGTTATATAATATATATTTAACACTTGTAAGCCCCTTTAAGCCTTCCCATTAAAAAAGTATTTTTATTTTCTGTCTCCTAATTACATAATAAAAGAACTAAACACAAATGTTACTTATAAACATATATTTGAACATTAAGAACCTTAAAATAGCACTATATCAAAACAACATGTAGGTCATAGGAACCCACAACAAGGAATAGAAAATATTTCTGAGAGGAACACTAAAATCAATAAGCAGTAATTTCACAATACATTAAAATGCTTCATTTATATTTATGCAATATTACTATCACTACCTTTTATCAATTTTAAAATAAAATCTCAAAAGCAATTTGTATAATTAAAACACACAATACAAAAATATAATGGTAGTAAAAATAAATAATAGTAAAAATGTCTTGATTATAAAATATTTAACATAAATGAGAAACTAAATTTAAATTTAAATTTTAAATTGAACTAAATTTATTTAAACTAAATTTTATTTTCTAAATAAAAGTTACAGAAAGCAAGGAAAAACCCAGGCACTTTATGAATTAGGGAAATGACTAAAACTTACTAAGTAATATCTGTTAAATAAAAATCTGAACACAGCAGAACACCTGTAGAAATTTACCACCTGAATGAAGCAAAGTATACAGAAATGGTACAGATTTCAATTTGGGTCAGCATTTATATTTCAGGTTCCAACCAAGTGAACCTCATCAAATACATGTCATAAATATGCATAATTTTTCCCATAGTTCATACAGATAGAAATCATTATATTGTATGAAAATTCAGGCTCCTGGTACATTTTCAGGAACATAACAGGTCTCTGGCTTTCTAGATACCATCCCCTCACTCTTTCTCGGATGGATGGGATGAAGAATATAAGACCCAGATGGAGCAGATTGGAAAGCATGCAGAGACCCACAGCCAGAAGTTATGTGGACAGAGAGTCTAAATTTGGAGTCTCAGTTTGGTTCCTTCCCTCACAGAAATCAGAGCACCCTGTGAAAGAGGGAAAGGAAAGACTGTAAGAGTCAGAGGGTATGGAGAGCATGGCCCACTGGATCAATGAAGCAAGGCTCATATGACTCACCAAGGATGAAGAGGCAAAGCTGGGCATACATTGGTCTGTACTAGAGCCTCCGATACATATGTGATAGTTGTTAGCTTGGTGTTTCTGTGGGACCCCTTATAGCAGTACTTTCTCAGGCCTGCCAGCAATATAAATAATGAATGACACAGAGGCTTTCAATATTTTAAAGCTTAGACCTTTTAGCTAGGGCAGCTTTCTAGCCTAACCCAACTAATCCTGGCACTATATCCTGCCATGTGGCTAGCTCTACCTCTCTCCTCAGCTCTGGTCCGTTCATCTCCATGTCCCTGCCAAATCTCCAGAGCTTTATTTTTTCTCCCAGCATCCTTCTTTCTTGGAAGTTCTGCCCTGTTTTCCAAAGGATCTAGAAAGAGCACTCAGCAGATACTACTCTTTCTGAGAACCTGGGCTCAATTCCCAGCACGTTGTAAGTCCTAATCCAAGAGAATCTGATGCCTCTGGCCTGCAAGGGCACTAACACTTTTGTGCCCATAATTATATACAGACAAACACACACAGGCACACACACAGAGAGGCACACACACAAGTGGACAGATGATCTATGACAGAGTGGTAGAGCTGGATATTGAGGTAGATCAGTTCCTATCCTCACAAGGAATCAGCACTTTGATTGTCTCAGTGCCTGTAATAATTCTCACTCCCATGAGCAATGTATGAGTGTCCCTTTTACTCCACAAAGCCCTCCACTTTTTTTTTTAATCCAGTGAAAATACATTCTTGTACATTAATGATCAAATAATGAAACTTGTGCAAAACCAGGTGTTGGTAAAACATAAAGTGGAGAGTTCTCCTCTGAGTGAAGAACAGAAGCCAGGGCATCACGATACTCTGAAGTACAGTACAATGCAGTTACTTAAGGACTAAGTGGAACTAGTACAGGTTTACATTGAGAAACCCCAGGAGTGGAATACCTCTATCAAGGAAGCACCATGTGTTTCCTTGGGAATATAAACGGAAGCAATTGACATAGTACACATCTGTTGCTACTCCTTTGTCAAAGCCTATCTGTCTTTCTGCAATCATCTGAAAATCCTACAGCAGAGAAAATATAGGGATCCCTTGCATTTACTTTACCAATGGTCATAAAAACATAGAATTTTCTTTATAGCGTGATAGTTTTCAAATATGGAATAATTCATAGTAAAATTTCAAAGCAGGATATAGTGTTTCATGTTCACAATCTTTTGCAGTGTGATACTGTGGGAAGTGCTATTTTTTTTCTATCACATATTCTTTGTAAGTCTACAGAGTTGAAATAACAGATGTTAATTTCAGTTTGGCAGTGGATTGCAAACTGTGTTGCACTTAAAATGAAACCAGTCGATTCTTATGAATCAATATACTATGTGGAAAAACACCAATAATTCCATTATATTCTTTAATGCATCAAATCCCCATAACTAATTATAAACTAAGATAGCATAGTGGATATAAGCTTCCTTCACAAGCCTCAAGTTCTCAGTTCAATAGGAGAAAAGGAGAAATTATTTCGGAACATTACCCACATATTCCATGCCAAGTAAGTGTTCACATTCAAGTACACAATAATACAGAACCTAAAATGTCAATAGCATAGTAAATACATTAACTAACAACCATGTAGTTGTTGCTCTGCGACTTTTGTTGTGTACAGAATCTGCACAGACTTGTTCATCCCTTCTCAAGTGGTCAGCTACTCAGTGTTCGGAAAAGGAGACTTAACTTCCAGAATATGAGTGTCTTCAGCAAATCAATGTATCTATTCTTCAGAAATAAAATCAATGCTGTTTCATTCCATTTCTCTAGATTTCTAATGTCTGTTGTATGAGGATGAGTTTACAAATACCAGATCGTAGATAAACACTTTACTGCTGGTGAAGGCTGATGCTTCGCTTTGGCCCTTGTGCATTTTCTTTTGTGTGGTGGATATAGTTGTGTTAATATCTGCACCCTATGCAGAATGGGCAGGAGTTATAGAAGACCACTGTGCCACAGGAGTCAACAACATAAAGCTCTAGCAATGAGGGAAGAGGAATTCCTTGATCACAAACATTCCAATTCCTTTAGCTTCGAATCCAAGGTCCAATAGAAAGCACCCAGCTGTTCTGTAGGTGCTTAAGAAAACAGCTGAACTCAGCTGTCACACACACGAATAGAAAAGCAATTTCCCAGGTAATCCACTCTCAAAGCACCCATACTTAAAGGTTCAAACTCTGCAGACGCAGGGCCTCAAACAGTGAAAACGACAACAACTTTGATTCTATTTTGATAAAAAAAAATGATAATAATAGCCTTTAGATGCATACAAGTGTTGTAGAAAGGTGAAAACCCTAATGGCCTCCACAGTATGAAGGTCCGAAGCACTGTATACAGTTAACATGGTGTTTACCATGGCTTTTGCTTGCAGCATGATAAATTATTCCAGAATGATATTTTGAACTCTCTTCATTATAATGACTTCAAATCTAACTTCTAAACTGATGAATCTGTGCAGTTATTTGAGAAGAGTGAATGGGAGTCTGCACGATACTCTCATGTTTTGCTTTCCTTGTGCGTTTGTGAGCCAACACGTTGGACCAGGTAGTTTCTGTTCTTTGACTGCTATTTTCCAAATGATTTTGATTTTAAAATCTGAAATTTCAGTTTATAGACATTTCCCATCTGATAGAGTAACTATATACCTAGGAATTCGAGTTTTTGAGAACTTACTATTTTAAAAACCAGTTCTAATTTTGCTGTTCTCTTTTATTTAGAAACTCCCTATTATGAGCCATTGGAAATAGTTTCAGGCTACAGGAGTGGTAAAAAAAATTTTTATGTGCAAGCACTCAGTTAGTTTTGGATAGTGTGATGAAAGAGAATAGCAAGCCCTGGGAAGGTGTTGACTCTGTCACCACTATAATTTGTTCAAAATTCCTGCCAAAGTAGCTGTATTTATTCCCTTGAGTCTGTTTAACACCCTCGCTGTTAAAACTTTCATGCTACAAGTCAGCTCAGTGCCATTTAACTGATGTAAGATAATGCTAAGCACACTCAAATGTAGGATAGTTTTGATTCACCCTGAGTTTTGCCATGAGAAAAAGATGTCATGAGATTATTTACAGTAAAATGTCTAGCCTTCCTAAACAAGTTTTTGGGGTGTTTGTTTGTTTATTGCTTGTTTTTGTTTGAAATAAACTATGTGATACACAGGAAGGAGCAGACTGTCCTTAAATCATCCTAAAATGGCATGCTGGAGAAGTGGGTTTGGAGAGAGCTAGTGATAATCAGACATTGCCTTGACCCCTTTAGCCTGAAACATACAACGGAGGAGGTTACCAGAGCAGCTTTGTATTCTGAATAAAGTCAGTGGCCAGGATCACCAAGAACTTCACGAAAGTATTGTTTGCAGCCCAAGAAATACCTATGGTTAATGGAGGCCCCATGAAAATCAGCATCAAAGTCACTTTCCCATCAATGTATTTCCAAATGGAGAGAAACTGACACTAGTTTAATCCTAAACTTAACTCGAGTGAACAGTTATGAAACGTCCATTAATTTTCAAAACCACCTTGTCAATGGAAAACTATAGAAGCAAGAGTCCATGGCCCACATATCCCAAAGCATAAATGCAACCTTTCTGTGTGTTGTGAGACTGCCATGATCCCTCTCTTCTGCACAAGTCATGAAGACTCACATGTAAAGCTTTGACACAAAAAAATGTTCAAATACTGGTGACTCTTCTGTGGCAGTTATAAATGTTACAGTTGGGACTGAGATTAAATTTAACATTTACTTTCCTTATAAAATATTTATGTATTTATTGCAAGCACACATTTGTAGATTTTCACCCATAAGAAGATAACTACTTCTGACAATATATTGCTCAGTTCATGCCCAGCCGAGCCCAGCCCAGTGTTCAACTGAAGACTATAACTGAAATATTATAAGGAAAGAATATTGATACCTGTCTAATGTGACCTTTAAATAAAGAGAAATGTGACAATATACTTGGAAAATTATCTTTAACTAAATAGGTCCTATGTTCTGAAAACTATCTAATGCAAATCAAATAAGCTCAGTTATTTATGTTTATATATATATATATATATATATATATATATATATCACAAGCTTTTTGATAAAGATAATTATTTTTGTATCTTGAGAATTAGGCTTTTCAAACTGAATGCATAATGAGAGTGAAAGTCAAGTTATACATAAAAATTCATATATATATATATATATATATATATATATATATATATATATATATATATGTATGAGTACATTAGTGTATGAGTAAAACTTGTTTTACATGTGCATATATACATAACATGTTTATATAACTGCTGAGCATCATTTCTGTATGAAAGGTGCTTTGAACAGGCACTCAAAGACCTCATAAATACTAGTATTAAAATTTGACACAAACCAGAGAAATTTCCATGCTCTATCTGCCAAAAATTCATTTTATTTTATTTTATTTTATTGCTATGTAATATATTCACAATTCATGTGGTAGGAACCATTGAAGGTACCTTGGTTTTCCTGGGATTGCACCTGTGTGTTACACCAAGTCCTTTTCCTGTCATTGATGATTATAAAATGCATCAGTGACCTGGTAATTGCCAGCTTCGTGCTTAGGAACAAATGCATGAACTTTTAGTAAGCATCAAAGAGACTTACATTCTTCTAGGAATGGAATTAAAATTCTTCAAATGGTACAGGATCCTTCTCTGTCTCTTCATTATCTGGAATGAATTAGGTAGAATTTATTCAGAGGCCCCCAAATATTCAACTTTCCCCTCTTTTATTAAATTGATGAGCAGAGATACAGATACAATCATACATTGTGTCTGTACACTGAGGGCAATGAATGTCAGTAACAGCTCAAAACCTAGAAGCCTAAATAGCAATTCAGAGAGTTTTAGATAAGTGCATCACGTTCATATTAAGATGCAATATAGCATCTCAAAGTAGAAACTGGTTCTTAATAAATAAGGAATCAATTGACCAGATGGACAAATGTGTCACAAACACCAAGCCTGGGAAAGTTGAGCTAGGTTGTAAATAAGTGATTCTTGAGAATTCCCCTAGCCCTGCTATTAATACTTCTCATATGTTCAGTCTAGAGTGTATGTGTACGTGTGTGTGTGTATGTGTACGTGTGTGTGTGTGTGTGTGTGTGTGTGTGTGTGTGCATGTGTGTGTCTAAGACAGAAACAGATAGATATATATACACAGAGAGTGAGAGACATATACAAAGAGAGAAACTTAGAGAGAGAGGGAGAGAGAGAGAAAGAGAGAGAGAAAGAGAGAGAGAGAGAGAGAGAGAAGGGGGACTAAGAGTTATTATACATGTAATAATATCACTCAGGAAATTAATAGAAATACTTAGAAAAATATTTTGACATTCTGTTTTGCATGTAGGAAATAGTGCAGTTTGAATTTACTTTAGCTGGTTGTAATATTTTTCTAATTTAATAGTTTGAGAGCTCCTATGTAACGTCTTTTTAAGTAAATTTGTATTTTATAAAATAATTTGGAGAACTGATTAACACACAGAAAACTTTTGTGAATAAGCAATTAAATATGAAACCAGGGGTAAACGTGAAGCCAATAAAATGAACCCTTATGACTCTACTTTGCTACACAAAGGTCTAGTGTGAGAGAATTGGCAGTGTCGGTCTTTAATGTCATTTGGGGTCATGCTTGGAAAACACCTGTAAAAGTTGTATCACAATTTAGAAATTAAGGACAGTGTCAGCATATTTTACAATCACATTTGCGTAATGGCATATATACATATATATTGAAAAGATCTACATGTAGAAAAATATGAAACACTTTCGATTTATTCTCAATCAAATGAGCCCTTACTCTTCTGTCAACCTGCAAGCAGAAGTTTCTTTTCTTCCTATTAAAAACAAGTTTGATGTATTGAAGACATATTTTATAGAGTGTTAGATATGATTTCATTTTTCAGTTTGTAAGTAACTCCAAGTATTCTGGCAGTTCTCATAAGTAAATATATGTCAAATGTACCCTAATCATGCATACCTAATCATTCAAGGAGCAAAGTTAACAGATCTTCAGAAACTGAGGGAATATGCTATGCTTATATCAGTGTTCAGTGCTTCTGGCAAGAGTGATGCAAAGAGTTGAATACCAAGCTTGTGCTACGTTGGGGCTTGAAAGCAGTTCACAACTAAGTGCTTAATGCACAAGCAAGGAACTGTGTATACACTCAAGATTTGAGTTCAGTCCCTAACACCAAGTTAAAAACTCAAGCATAACAGCAAGTGTCTGTATTTCCAGGGCTGGAGAGGCAGCAACTAAAAGATCTATGGAGCTCACCTTCCAGCAAGTCCTGTTGAATCAGTCAGCTCCAGACTCAGTGAGAGACCCTGCCTCAAAACTACCAAGTATATAGAAAGAAAAGAAGATAATGAATATTGAATTCTAACCTCCACATTTACACATATATGCACCAACAGAAACATGTGCATACTTCAGATGCATATGCACACACCAAACACACACAGAGAGTCAGAGAGAGAAAGAGAGAGAGAGAGAGAGAGAGAGAGAGAGAGAGAGGAGAATAATGATGATGTACTTCTCATATTTATGAAAGTGTGATCCAAACTTAATATGTCTATAGAAGAGAAGAAAATTGAGAGAATGATGGGCTATTTAAGCAATAGAAGGGTTTAAATTTTTGGTCTAGGTAGAACAAGAAGCCACTGTTGACGTAAAATAGAATAAAATTTTATAACCAATATTTCTTTTTATTATTATTATTAATTATTTATTTACAGTCTTTCAGTTGCCCTCTTCCGGGTCCTCCCTCTTACAGTTCCTCATCACATTCTCTCTCCCCCTTGCCTCCAACAGGGTGCTCCTTCCCATCAGACCTCGCCTTTCCCTATGGCTTCAAGTCTTTTATAGGTTAGGTGCATCTTCTCCCAGTGAGTACAGACCAGGCAAACCTCTGCTGCGTGTGTGCCTAGGGACTCCGACCAACTAGTGTATGCTGCCTGTTTGGTAGCTCAGTTTCTGCGAGCTCCCAAGAATCTGGATTAGTTGAGACTGTTGGTCTACCTCTGAAGTAGCCCTCCCCTTTAGTTCCTTCAATCCTTCTAATTTCAGTTGTTGGGTTGGCATAAAGGTTTGCATCTGCCACAGTCACTTGCTCTAGGGACTCATTTTTTGTAATTGGTTATTTTATTTATTTACATTTCAAATATTATCTCCCCTCCCATTCTCCCCTCTACAAATCTCCTATCCCTTTCCCCCTCTTCCTGTTTCTATAAGGGTGCTCCCCTACCCACTCACCCACTCCTGCCTCAACACCCTAGCATTCCCCTACCCTGGGTCACCAGGTAAGTGTCCAAAGGACCAAGGGGCTCCCCTCCCATTGTTACCCGATAAGGCTATTCTCTGCTTCATATCCACGTGGAGCCATGGGTCCCTCTGTGTGTGCTCTTTAGTTGATGGTTTGGTTGCTGGAAGCTCTGGGGGTACTGGTTGGTTGATATTGTTGTTCCTCCTATGGGGATGCAAACCCTTTACTTCTTCAGTCCTTTCTCTAGCTCCTTCACTGGAGACCTTGTGATCAGTTTAGTGGTTGGCTACCAATATCCGCCTCTGTATTTGTCAGACTCTGGCAGAGCCTTTTAGGAGACAGCAATACTGTGGCTCCTGTCAGCAAACGCTTCTTGGCATCAGCAATAGTGTCTGGGTTTGGTGTCTCCAGATGGGATAGAGTGGGGTAATCTCTGGATGGCCTTTATTTCAGTCTCTGCTCCAGTCTTCAAGAATGACTAATTTATTTATATACAAATTCATAGCAGCCCTCTTATTCTGCTGTGCTGTCTTTTGTGAATCTTATGTTTAGAGTAATTCTGCAGATAGCGACAGACATCTATTTCCTAATGTCCTCAGTACATAAATGTCCAGGAATGATGATTTAAAATATGTTTGACTGTAGTGTTATTCTTTTCAGATATATAATAGCATTTTATGTGTAATAATTATGTGGCAAGTTGTGGAAAGTAGAGGTTCCCCCCCCCCCCAGGATAATAAAACTGGTATGACACAAATGCTTTTCCTCTTCAGAAATAAAAAGAATAGTCAGGCAACCAGGAGACAATTCCATCATATTTTGTTACAGGACGTGTTTTTAAGGTTTGTTCTAGCCCAACAGGAATTTGGGGATGATAAATATTAATTAAAAGCTCATATATTATAGAGATCAAGTCTTTGTTTTCTAGCTGCTGAATTCTACTTGCTGAACTGTACATGATTGTAAACATTCTGAACCACTCAGTGTGTGTCAATGGTGCTGCTGATAACGCACACAGTTTTTTTTTTATAAAAAAAAAAAACAAAAAACAAAAAAAAAACAAAATATTTTTCTAGAACCCAAGGCCCAGATGTTTCACAGAATAATCTAAAGAAATAGCACTAGGAGTTAGAAGATCCAGGATTTACTGACCAGTCTTTTGTCAAATCATCATCACCTGCCTGTTACTGACTAGACAGAGAATTCTCTGAAAATTTTAAAATTTTTTTTGATTCAATATCCAATGGCATTATTCAAGTTCACTCTTGGTTTCAGACTGTTTATTTTGAATTTGTGGTGCAATTAAGCTTCTAGTTTAAGCTGATTGAAGAGTATTTGCATTTCTGCCTTTGACACAATTCAGTTATTCTTTCCATTAGGCTACAGATCATACATTTTTTAACCTGCTCAAAGTGGCTTGCACGTCCTGCCTCTGTTTTTCTTGAAAGCATCGCCCCATCATCATCTATGTCTTTAGCTGTGGTGGCTTATCTTTTCCTTGATACTGTAGGATTACATAAAGTTCATGCATTTATTCTATTTGCCCTCCGTTGACTCCAGCCCTTCTGCTTTTTCTCATCCTTAACCTCAGACAGATCCATCCAAACACTGACTCATCCCCTCTGGTCAGGTAAAATGATACTGGAATGATTTCATGTGGTACTTTGAGAGATGTGTTCCCTAGAATATCCAGAGACAAAAATATATGTAGCATAGATAAGATGAACTGTCTTGTTAACATCATATCATAAAGAATTTATAAACATTCTGCTGTATTCCCCAAACCCGCAGACCATCTATACTAGTTCTTTGTCTTTATAAGTCAATTATTCTAGAGCTTTTCTGTAAACAATGTTACTCTAAGCACAAATAAACTATTTAAATGCCCCTGACAATTTCCATGTTTTTTTGTACTCTGTCATAAGAAATGTGTACATCTGACAAATTTTACCATAAAGAAAAGGCATTTTTCTATATTTATATGAACTCATAGGCAGATACCTGGTTAATGTTTGCTAGGGCACATTTATACTAGCAACCAGGAAAGTCACTCCCTGTGTATGTGGATGGGCTTGGTAAATGTATACATACAAATAGGCATACATCTCCAAAGCTTAAGAACATGGAAAGCTCTGTATTCATACTTGGCTTTTGAATACTAAATACACACATACACTATACTGGCTGTGGGTTGTTAATATATTTTAATGACTGATAGTATTTCCTGATTCTGTTTATCATTGTTTTTGTAATGTTGAAACTTTGTGCCTGAGGACTAAGGATAGAATAATACATTGTTTGCTAGAGACAACAATGAATAAATTAGACACCAATATGCCTGAAGATAGTTTTAAATATGATGGCTATGACTTATCCGTACACTTGTGAAAAAATTTTAATCTCTTCTGTGTTATGTTTCATGTCCAATATTTCTAAAGATTTCAATTGGTATTAAAAATAGCATGGTGTAGATGTTTGATATGTAATTTTACATTAATAACTAAATCCCATATACTCTTATATTGATAGTAGAATTCTATTAGTGTTTATTATTTACAGAGTTAACTTTTTAAGATAGGGCTTTACTATTTAGCCCTGGCTAGACTTAAAATTGCTATTTACATTAGGCTGATATCAAGCTCATAGAAATCCAACAGCCTATCTCTTCTGTGTGCGAGTATTAAAGGCATGTGCCATCAAGCCAGCCATCTTTTCCTATTTAGATAGTAGCTGAAAAACTCACTGTCTTACCCTTGTCAACATCTCTGTTAACAGTAAATGGGTAGATGAGAGTAAAGAGATGATAACAATAGTCACACAACTGGCATGGTGATATTAAACATGTTTACATGTGAAGTTCATATTTTGTCCCCATTTAAGTGGCTAATATACTAATTTACAACTACACTACCATTTGATATTACAGGGCAACACCAGGGCCAAGAAGTGGGAGTGGGTGAGTAGGGGAGCATGGCAGGGAGAGGGCAGAGGGAACTTTTGGGAAAGCATTTGAAATGTAAATTAAGAAAATATCTAATAAAAAATAAATAAAAAATGAAAAAATGTTTTAGAGTGTAGATGGGGTTCAGTTTCAGTAATAGAAAATGAAAGCCAATTAGTTCTTGGAAAATTTAAAGACATGTTTGCTGGTGTTCTTCATTCAGGCAGTTTGGAATAGGTCTGTATGTATGGTGTTATTTAAGTACAAGCATCCTTAGCCTTTATCAGGCATCCTTAGCCTTTATCAATGAAGATTCTTTTTGCAATGGGAAGTTGAAGCTCACAGTTGGGCAAAATAACAGGAGTTTGGAAATACAGAGTGCTCAGCTACAAATGGGATAGCTATATGATCTCTTACAAAATCCAAAAGAGCTGATGGAAAGAATGCAAGAGCTGGAGTATAGGAAAATGTCCTGTGAAAAGGTTTTATCTTGATATGGCATGGCTGTCATACTCACGAACTCATTGCTTCTGTGGTTACCAACACATCAACTGCAAAGGATTAGGCCCATCCCTGTGTCATAAATTGATAAAGGACACCTGAGGCTTCACTTGTCCCTGAGAGGATATTGTCAGTTAATTATTGCAATGGGGCATGGGATGTTGTTTTTCTTCAGTGCTATAGTAGTTCATAATTGCTCAAGCAACAGTATTTTACCAATACAAAAACTAATCAACTCAATGTTCATACACCACACACACACACACACACACACACACACTCACACACACACACACGAGGTCAGAGAAGAGACAAGAATAAATTGGTGAGGTGAAGGAGATGCTTGGAAGAAGGAGTTTTAGCCATAGATGGGAGCAGATAGGAGATGGTAGGTAAGGAAATGACAAGAGTTCATTATATACACGCATTAACCTGGGAATCCACCCCATATACAACCACCAAACCCAGACACAATTGTGGATGCCAACATGAGCTTGCTAAAAGATATATCATATAGCTATCTCCTGAAGGGCTCTGCCAGTGTCTGACAAATACAGAAGTAGATGCTCAAAGCCATCCATTGGACAAAGCACAGGTTCCCCAATGAAGGAGCTAGAGAAAGGACCCAAGGAGCTGAAGGGGTCTGAAGCCCCATAGGAGGAACAACAATATGAACCAAACAGAACCCCCAAGCTCCCTGGGACTAAACCACCAATCAAAGAAAAACACATGGTGGGACTCATGGATCTAGCTGACTATGTAGCAGAGGATGGCCTAGTTGGTCATCAATGGGAAGAGAGGCCGTTGGTCCTGTGAAGGTTCTATGCCCCAGTATAAGGCAATGCCAGCGCCTGGAAGCGGAATGGGAGGGAGCAGGGGGG
Organism: Mus minutoides; assembly: GCA_902729485.2. Classification (NCBI taxonomy): domain Eukaryota; kingdom Metazoa; phylum Chordata; class Mammalia; order Rodentia; family Muridae; genus Mus; species Mus minutoides. The sequence goes on from LR754096.1 coordinate 49,392, forward strand.
GGGGGAGGGGGGGGAATAGGGAATTTGGAAGGGGACCCCAGGAAAGGGGAAAACATTTGAAATGTAAATAAAGAAAATATCTAATTTTGAAAAAAAAAAAAAAAAAAAAAGAATGTATCTTTAAAAAGAAATCCACTGTGGATGGAGCAGGAGCTAAAATTGAGACACTGAGTTTGGTGTTGAGTCAACAGCGATCTTTTTACAAGATTTGTTACTGTGGGCTGACAGTGAGAAGGAGGGAAGACAGACTGCACCAGGGTTACAGAAGGCAGAGGGGGTGAGTGAGACCCTGGGAGAGGGAAAACAACCCTGCGGCTTAGTTTTTACCAGCTGATCACATTTATCCTCAGTGTACTATAGATAGCGTCTCACTGAAGCCTCAAACAGTACTAAGAAACGGCTTTCATTTCTCATCTTCAGATTTTCCAGAGGGAGAAAAAACAGTTGAGAAAGTTTCGCTTAGTGAAAAGTCCAACCAGCTTTACACCATGCAGGTGGCTCAGACCTACTCTTTGGTGGTTTCCTGGAGGGAACCCACTGCCTGGGTCCTGAAACTCTTCTTTATATTTTCAAGGTGGTGTATTTTCTCAGCCTTGAAAAATAATCATCAGAAGTTTAAAATGCTGACTCAAAATTTCCACTATTCCCTTGAATGATTGAAGAATTTGGGTCTCAATAGTGGACAATTATTAAAATTAATATTCCCCCAAATACCCATTCAGCCTTCAAAGTATAGAAGCTACAGTGTTCTAAGCCAGGATTACTAAATTTCTAATGTGCTGTATCTGGTAGGCTCGGTGGCATTAGGAAAGCATATTAATTCAACTTATGATAAATGATATCTGGAACAAGCATAAAAGACAGGCCCAGTGTGGTAGCAACTTGAATTCCTGGAGCAAGGGGTCGGGGAGAGCAGGAGTGATTTGTCATAGGTGAACTCTGAAAGGAAAGCAAAGAGACACCGTACATTTGGAAGAGAGGAGTGGATTAAGTTTCAAAGGGAAAGGAAGAGACCTTTCATATTTTGTTGACCAGACCAGGCCTGGTGCTGACAGCTGTTCCTGATTTGTGTCCTTGAACAAGTCATTTCATTTTTCAAGGTTGCAATAGTCTCATCTGTAAAATGAGCAGTCTGGGATAAGTGATCTCTAATGGTTCTTACAGTTAGGATGTTACTTTGATAATGTTAAATATTTGCTTAGGTTGTTCATTGTCTAGTTTGATGATAAGGCTATCTGCCTATGTACAACGGAGGTCATTTTACCGTGTTCCAGGGAGATGACATGTGATATTAATTGGAGAGCGAAATGGCTTCCAGCATTTTAAGTATCACATTAGACCGTCAATTTAGTCATGGTACAGAAATGTACTTTTGTATTTGATAATGTGAATGCTGTTTGTGTGTTCTCTGTTGCAAAAGAGAAAGAGCCAATCTCTTTACAATGTGGTTCTCACCACTGATACAGCCCATTCGTGTGATCTAGTGACCACAGTGCATGTATCACCACAAACCCTTTAACTTTAACAAGCTCCACCTAGATGTCTCCCAGGAGAACATTATGACAGAAATTGAATTATTGGACATTAAAATTACTTAACATATAACAATACATTCAAATTATTAATTATCCTCTGAGAATCATTACCTTCTAGAGTGATTCTTCTAGTGGAACCGTGAAACAGAGCCTGTTTTCTTTGGCCCAAATGAACTATAAAGCATAACTGCCTACAACATAGGAGAAACAGATGAGAATTACCCATTGGAGCACTTGCCGGGCCTGTGCCATATGCATAGAATGGTCATTCTGTATTTGCTTCTCTGGATTTCTCAGAGACCATGTTCTCACACGATAAATTAAAAATGGTCCATTTCCTTGTGACGCACTTTCATATTTTCCTCTTCTAGGAAAATCAGAAGCAAAAGAAATTTTGGGTTCTATCCCAATGTCCTGACTGCTTTAAAATTATTCATTCTTAAAATGGAGTCTCACTTTGGGATATAAAATGTTATTGTGGCTTAGTAATTTAAATGCAAGTTTAAAGATAAATGGCACTTGGTTTATCTTTTGGAAACTGTTTCTAATAGTTCTATTAGAGTACATCATATAATTAGAAATATAAACACACACACACACACACACACACACACACACACACACACACACATATATATATATATATATATATATATATATATATATATATATATATATACAGGAATACATATGTGTGAATGTGTGAAAGAGAGAATAAGTGAATCTCACTATATAGCCTATGCTATTCTCAAGCCCAGAATCCTCATGTCAGTCTCTGTAGCACTGAAAGTGACAGACATGTGATACATTAATATTCAATTATTATAATTACCACTATTGCTAACATTTGGCGGCATGACAGACTTGATATTTTTCTGAATGTTGGTGAAAACATTATCAATAACATACACTGCTAAAATCCACATTATAAGTGTGAAAGATGAGGATGTATCTCAGTAGTCTTATGCTTGAGGAGAAGACCCCAAGTTCAATACACACTACCACAACAATCTATTGCCTGATATTAACATGAGGGCTACTATATAAATATAGCTTATAATCTCTGAATGTTATATTGAAATTTTCAGTTCTTTTACCTCCTGAGTAAAGCTGAATAGCTGAGTGCTGTTTTGAGACAGAGAGTAGGAGGCCTGAGCTAATTCCTCTATTACTGTATGACCAAAAGCATACAATTTCTCACTTTGTAAGTAAATTAGGAGTCACCATCTACTAAAGGAAATGTAAAGATAATTCAAAATTAACTTCAATATTTAGTTTAAAAAGAATGAAATTAGAATTACTAACCTTATGTCTGGATGAATATACACTCTGTTTCTGATCCTGTTACTTTTAAAAACTCATCAACTATGAACATTGTGAAAGCCATCATTTAATGTGTTCTTAAAGCATCCTTCCTTCTGTATATCTGAACTCTTCTATTTCAGATTTCTATAACACAGCTGCCCAGTTATCATTCCTTCTCCCACTCTTGCTCATATCAAACTAAAAGCATTACTTTGTGAATAGGCCAAATATATACCAAAGCATTGTCAATCTTACTGCATTTCCATCCTAAATTTGACTTAACTAACTCTCTTTCCTCATGTTCTGTGGACCTCTAGAATCTATTTTCCATTCCCTAACTCGTGTTTGTGTGTGTGTGTGTGTGTGTGTGTGTGTGTACTACTTAACAGGAAAATATGTAAAGAAGTAAATATAAATATATTTTTGTCTTTGGGAAATGTACCAAACCATAAAATTCTGTAACCACATTTCTATGCTTGTCTATACAAAACTAAAACTTAAAATAAAAGACGAAGAAGAAAGAAAAGGCTACCTTGATCTAAATCTGATGATCTTTCTGCCACATTAAGAACTCTACTAAAGTCAACCCTTTCAAAACCTCAGCTATTCCTGTCGAAATACAAGTCACTTTTCCTTTATATTTTACTCTCACTTCTTAGCTTCTTTCAACAGTTGTCCCTTTTGTCAAAGGTGTTCTCCTGGCTTCTAAGACACCAAATATAACCTAGTTTCCAGCCTACCTTATGAGTTAATCTCTTTCTCCACAACTTCTCTTCATTTCCTCTCTTCTCTAGTTGAATAACTTAACATTCTGAGTTTGGAACTTATTGTCTCTTCCCTGTGTTCTTCCTCCAAATGAAATTTTTGGTCTCTTATTGTTGCTTGATTATATAAGTCATGTGCATGTCAGCAATTATTGATTTTATGTTTCTAGGTCTTTCTCTTCCCAGTAATATTATAAGCTACTTACTCTCATTTGAATATAAAATTGGTATATCAAACAATGCAAGACTAAAATATGTAACTATTTTATAGTTTCATGTTAGCCTGCTCTTTGCACTATCTTGGCTGGCTAAGAATTCAGCACTTCTCTTTATCCATGGGGTTCTGTGAAACAAGAGCTAAGGAATTCTTTACTTGACACTTCTTGACTCTTTGCAGTCTATCAAGTAGGCATTATTTGATTATATCTTCAAAATCTCTCTCTCTCTCTCTCTCTCTCTCTCTCTCTCTCACACACACACACACACACACACACACACACACACACACATGATTGAAAAGATAATAAAATGATTCCACTGCCACACATAAGGCTGTATAATAAGGTGTGGAGATTCTAGAACTTTTTCAATCCTGTCAACTCTTTCTCCAATTCCAATTTTCAACTCCAGCCTAGTTAAAATACAGCACTCTTGAGTGGCACACTTGTTTCCAACTGAGGTTGTTTACACTACTGTTCCCTCTGGCCAAAATACTTTTCCATAAATGTAATCATTGAAGTCTTCATTTGGAAATCCAGGTCTCAGTATCACCTCCAAACTTGCTGCCTCGAAGTAATCTTCCTAGATAGCAAATGCTAACACATGTAATATCACATGGCATGCATAAAATATCAAATACCCCTAGAAATTTAAATATCTGAACTCTGTTTCCTATTACATGAACAAATAAATTTCTTGTTAGGTGGTTGAATATTCCTTATATTTCCTCTCAGAGAAATTACACTGAAGTTTACTTAAGTATATATCACACAAAGGCATAAAAGACACTACTTGGCATTACTTTTAAATGGCATTACTTTTGCAGGAAGAGAAAAGAGAGACTTAATTTCAGTATGGAAGATCAGTCAATCAGAAGTTGACATTAATAATGCTCTTGAAGTACATTATAAAGAGATAAATGTCTGAAAGTTCCATCCTGTTTAATGAATATATTTCAAAAGTATCCATAATGCATAGTGTGCACAGCACATGAGGACTGCTGGATTTTCATTCATTGGAAAACACAGCCCCTACTTTAAAAAAGCTCTGATATTATACAGTAACAGGTCATTCTTTTGGCAGTGCCTCTTAAAGCTATTGTTGTAGAATATATCTTGATCATGTGATTTGAATAACATTACTAAGCTAAAAGTCAGGATATATGATATATTTCTAAAATTCCACAATGACTACCCACTTTCTAAGTTTAATATAACTACTTTTTAATTAATTAATTTATTTATTTATTCATTTTACACTCCATAGTTTCTCCCCATCCAACCTCCTACTGCTCCACATCCCATACCTCCTCCTCCTCACTCCCCTGTCTCCACCTGGATTTCCCCATCCCCATGCCACCTGACCTCTAAACTCTCTGGGACCTCCAGTCTCTTCTGTGTAAGGTGCATCATCTCTGAATGATCACAGACCCAGAAATCCTCTCCTGTATGTGTGTTGGTGGATTCATTCATATAAGCTGGTATGAACTGTCTGTTTGGTGGTCTAGTGTTAGAGAGATCTCGAGGGTCTAGGTTAATTGAGACTGCTGGTCCTCCTACAGGGTTGCCCTCCTTCTTAGCTTCTATCAGTCTTTCTCTAATTCAATCACAGAGGTCAGCTGCTTTTGTCCATTGGTTGTGTACAAATATCTGCATCTGCCTCTTTCAGCTACTTGTTGGGTCGTCTGAAGTGCAGTCATGCTAGGTCCCTTTTTTTTTAGTGCTCTATAGCCTCAGTAATAGTGTCAGGCCTTGGGACCCCCCCATTTGGCTGGATCTCTCCAGCTTTAGGAGGTTGGAAGTTGGTGGGACCCCTCAAAGTGCACCAGAGAACTGGGAGGTCAGAGGCTCTCAGGACTCAAATGGAGGGACATTAGATGAAATGCCAGACAGTAGGGAGAGGGAACTTATAGAGCCTAGCAGGGAAACAGGGCATCAAATGATGGAGGGGTGGGCTACACACCACAACTCTGACCCATAATATAACTACTTTTTAAACTAATGTCTACAGCAACTACTTTTAAAATTCACTCTTGTAATAATTTTTATTGAGTATTTCTCATATGTTTATCTCATTTTTCTGGTGATACAATTGAAGTAACAATATTAAAATTAAGGAAGACACCTAAAAATATCTAACTATAATGAAATTTTATTCAATGATATTTCCAAGCCTTATACAACCTTAGACATACTTTATATTATAGATAAACATTTTTAAATATTTCTTTTGATTTGAGATAATAATATACTTGCATTATTTTCCCTCAGCTCATTCCAAATTCTTCCATAAACCCTTCTTGCTCTCTTTCATAGCTCTATTTTCATTCATTGTTGTTGTATGCATATTGGCATATACATATATCTATTTCTAAACATAATACTTATATATGTTGTATGCATATAGGTATATATACATACATATATTCCTAAATATAATACACACATATATGAATATATATTCCTAAATATATATAATATTTGTCATTCCGTTATATATACAATTTGCTCAGTCTGTATAATGTTACTCAGAAGTTTATTTTCAGGTCTGTCCACTTGGTATTAGCAAACCAATCGTTGTATTCTGATTTGTGGGAAACGAACCACTCTCATAATTCCTTGGTTGCAAGGAGCTCTTCTCTGTGTAGGCTAGTGGCCTCGTGTGCTTTCCTCAGTCTACTTAGGCAATTCTATTGTTCTTGTTTGGCTCCTAATTAGACAAAAATATTGTTAAAAGAGCCATTTTACCTGAGATACCAGGCTGATGTAATTGAGCCTACCAAGCAGTAGTTGTCATGACAATGCTCGCTGTCTCCACTTCCATTCTCTAGTTCAGTTAGTTACTCTTGCATCGTCTCTAGTATCGTGAGGCTTTTGACATCCATGTGGATCTTTTATGAACTTAACCATATTATAATGTCTAGTTTAGTTTTTTTTAAAATATGACAATATTTCTTTCCTTTGAGTACATCTAAATTATAATAACTCTCTAATAGTTCAAAGGACATGGAAGAAGAATGCTCTCCCTTGATACTTATCGATATTGCAAAATTTTGACCCTGCCCTACTCATATATAACAAGTGAAGATTCTGTCATTTGATCATCTGAAAGGCTGGGTGGATGTGTGTTTAACAAATAGAAACATGAGTTAGTTTTTTATCAGGTTTTTTTATTCAAATGAAGAATATGTTTGTATTTTTTCACCTCGTAATTCATCACAGTGAGCTGGGTAATTAAGCTTCATTCCTTTGTCTAGCCCCAAATTAATATAGATCGTGACTATACTCTATTGATCTTCATAGAGGAAGTGCCTAGGATGAAGCAATGCTCTCATCTTAGAATGTCTTGCATCAAGTTGCATTTAGTATATCTTCCCTCCTGCCAAACACTGTGCTCCCCTGCATCTCTTAACTCATCCAGGCAGTGTGTCTACTTGAATGACTCAGCCACAGCAGGAGAGAGAAACAAATATCTCTCCTGCCACCTTCTTGCCTCAAAACTAGCACCAACACTGACAAAGAATATTTCTCGTTGGAAATATTGTATACTGTATTGCTTTAGTTGTTCTCTATTTCTTTACAGAAACATAATTTCGCAAGTTGCAGAATCATTTCCTGTCTATAAGTAAAGCAACCTTAGTATTCATAGAACATCTGTATGTTTTATTTTCCTTCCTGATTTTGGAAAGTATCCTACTAGATAAAAACAGACCATCAAAGAAAGAATGTGTCTAAAAAAGAAAGAGGTAGACAGGTACAAGGTTGTGAAAAGCACAGTTTATGAGGGAATACTGAACACTACCCTAGACACTCCTAAGGAGCCCAGACCCAAAGCAAGAGAAAGGGGTTATATGGACTACTAGACAGTAAATAACTGCTGCCAACCAGAGTGTACATGTACACCCCCAACATTCTTAACATATTGTTAATAATTAAAACAAAATGGCAGTGCCAGATTACTATCTAAATGTGAATGTTTTGGGATTTTTAAGGGTGCGAAATGTTTCCAACAATTACCAGGATAACAAAATGACTGTTTTGAACAAGGCTATAGTCAGGATATGTTTGATATCTATATATGTCTCCACTTTTTGCTTAAGTCATTAAACTTCACTGAGTTTATGGGGGAATGAAAATAATTCTATAACTAAATTAGTAAGAATCAAATACCCGAAAAATCTATCTAATTTCTCAGTGATTATACAAATTTAAAAATTTAGATGACATATTATAACATAGCCTCTATTTTACAAGATAAGCTCATGTTAAGAAAAATCTTGCAGCAGCTGGAAAATTTACATAGAAATATTTTCCTCATCATATATTGATTAATGTATAAATGAACTTTTATTTATAACTGTAACAAAAGCAAGACATTCATACTGAAGTCAGTGATTTTCAGTATATTTTACATCAGAGAACAATTAAGCATATAGGGTACAAACAATCATGAAGTTATTGTTAATTTTCTCTGTGTCTATCATACAAATTAGAAGCATAAAAACATTAGAAGCACTAGAACATTAAAAGTTTCTATCATTGGAAGATCTGTTTATTAATGTTCTTAAACACTGAGGTTTTCCTGCCATTCCCATGTATATTTTTATCACCTGTTAGTTTTGACAGAGAATGCATCGTTCAGTTAAGGCATTTTACTTATTCCATGATTCTAGCAGATAGTATCTGATTCAGTATTAAACAAGTTTTTTTTTCCTTTTACAGAAGTCTAGGATTCCATCCCACAAGGGTTAGCAAGAATTTACAAGGTCACAACTGATTATTACATGAGTCTCAGGTTCCACATTTTAATCCAGTAAGCTTTGTGTCGCCTTTAGGATTATGATCTGGTGGAAAGATAACCCGCAAGGCATGGAGGTAGTCTGTGCAGCCATCTAACGTTACAATGATAGCACCAAGCTATGAAAACCATCCTGCTTAGAGAGAGTTCATCTTTGTCAACTTTCAGACTCATGTACTCATCAGCTCCAGGCATATTGCTCATAAATGCCTTGAATTCTCAGTCCTAAACTAACATATGTGCTAAAAACAGTTGCATATGAGAAGTCATGGGACATAGGGTCAGATATACACAGAAAGCTGCAAAATTGCTATACTATCTAACATTGATAATTTTCATGATGGCTTTAATTTTTTAAATTCAAATGCTCAATATATTTTTAAAAAATAGACATACTGACAACTGTAAGAAATAAAAATTGTTCTCGCTTCTACTTGGTATAGATTGTTGGATACATAAAAATGAAGACAAGTAACTGACGTTAATTTTCATAATGAGGTTATTGTGATTATTTTACCATCAACAAAATGAATGGAATTTTATATGGCAATTTACAATCCAGACTCCCTGAGTAAAAAAATAAAAGAATATGCATAACTCTATGTATGAGGTTTACCAAATAATGTCCAAGCTTCATGTAGTCTCAGCTCAAAGAAGAATGTCTTTCGATTATTTCCTTCTATTTTAACGAATTCCTAGTCTTATGTTCATGTAATTATGAACATGACTACAAAAATTATGTAAATTTAATTTCAGGAACATCAAACCAAATACATTAGTTCAATGCAAAGTATGCTATATTATGCCCTATTTAAGTACAAAAAAAAAAGGGCTTGGACGAGTATTAAACAGAAGCATCCCCAATCATACTCAGTTTTATTGATTAGCCATACACCTCATTTACTCCATGTTGTGGTATTTTAAAACCTCTTTAGTCTTAAGTGACTTGACATGGTATCTATGGTGTATATGATCTCTTCCTTAATATTCCATGATGTTAAGAAGGAAGTCTAGAAACTAATTATAAATGTAAATTCTCATAAAAAACGGTAAAGTTTAATGAGATCAAGGTCAGAGGGTAACAACTGAAGTATAACACATTCAAATTTGTCATTAGCTATATAGTGTTGACATAAACAACAACGTATGAATATGTCTATGGCATTCATAAGATAACCTGCCAGTATTTTCATGTTGTCATTATTTTGTTGCTATTAATACCTTGTTATAAGTAGATAAGGTTTTTATGTACTGTTTACATACTATATTCAGTCCATCTGATTTTAGCAAAAGTATTATCTGTAAATTAAATCAGTAGTTAGTTCCTGAAATAAGTATCTAACTTGGTAAGTAATATAACTTGGTTAATAATGCAGATAAGATCAAACTATTACTTTATACTATTATAATAAAAGTATTTTCTACTCCTTTAAACAGTTTGATTGCTACAAATCAAAGAGATAGAGCCATTTGATTAAAGGGATCTTTGCTGGCCTTCCCGCTCATCTTACTGATGAAATGTAGCAAAGAATGGAAAAAAAATGAAAAGAACATAAAACGTGATGAGCTCACATTTTTGACTGAGGCTTGCTGTAGGTTAATAGTGAGTAAAAGGAGTTGTGGTTCTAAGAAAAGGAAAACCTGAAAAACCAAGGACACAACTATGGCACAGCACACAAACAGTAGGACCACCCAAAGAAGGATCACACACATAGTAGGACCACCCAAAGAAGGCTCACCTAAGTAGAATCAAAAATGCTCTTATTCTATCCGGCTTTTATTAATTTACTTCCCATTATTAGATTCTAATAGAAAATAAAATAAATTATTTGGGAAATTTGAAATAAAGTGTATTTGCTACTGCCAAGCTTTTTGGATTAAAACTGTAATGATAAGAATTAATTACTAAAATAAAGACTACTTAGAGCTCCCCTTAGAATAATATCAGCAGGAAAGCTCTCTGCAGCATTTCAGGTAGTCTAAAATTATGGCATTTCATTATATGCCATTGATCTTGCACATTTTAACTTTGACTTAAAAGGAAAACTTGTCAGGCAATTAACCTACATATAAAGATTTGTATAATAGGAAGAACCTTTTGAATTGCTAATAAGTATCTCCTTTTCTCCCCAGCAGTGCTGTGAAGGATGCTCTTTCTTCATGTGAACTCTATCTTACATAGTGTATTAGCATCTAATCTTTCAAATGTCACTTGGGTTTTTCCATAACTGCTCTCCCCACTCAATTGCTGAAGTGAGAGTCTATCAGAAGAAAACAGCTGAACTATCAAAGCAAGCTTGAATAGGCTGCCATCTTAATACAATTTTCATCATATCCTGGGTACAGAAATTAGATATTATTATTTTAGAAATCAATATAGTATATTCAGAAACACCTGTCATTAGCCAAGGAGTTTAAGGATTAAAAAAATGAGACTCTTTTCAAAGTCAATGGTCATGTATCTAACATAAAAATGTTAAGAAAAAAGACAGGCTAGATAAGAATCCAGTGCCTAATTTTAATCATGTGATCTACAATATTAATATTACATCTATCTTTGTTCAAAATTTTTAAAAATTTCAGAAGAAAATTGTTTAAGTGAGGGGTTGGAGAGATAGCTCAGTGGTTAAGAGCACTGACTGCTCTTCCAAAGGTCCTGAGTTCAATTTCCAGCAACCAAATGGTGGCTCACAACCATCTGTAATGGGATCTGATACCCTCTTCTGGTGTGTGTGAAGACAGTGACCATGTATTTATATATATTAAATAAATAGATAAATAAATAAATAAATCTTTAGAAAATTGTTTAAGTGAATTCTATATTATAAACCAGTCCAACATATTTAGCTCAACATTTAAGGTCCTGAATGTTTGGTGGTGTCAAATATGTGACAACTTACATTTCAATACTTTCATGAATATATATTTTTTCTTCGCCAAATGAGTATACAGTCTTCCCTTCATATATTTTTAATTTCCCTTCCATAGAGTCTTGCTAAGTTTCTTAAATTCTAAATTGTGCCTAAGTTTGATTAGTATTTACATTTTGGTTTCTTAAATGTATTTTTTGCTACCCTATTATGGAAGTTTCAATACAATACTCTTTTTTCAGTGTTCAGGATGAGGAAGAGGGTAGTAGCTTCCTGATTATATCATCCAAATGTAAGATCTGCTTGATGACCATTCTGTCAATCTAAAAGCCTAAGGAGAAATGCAATCCTTAGGTGTGAGGTGCTAAAAATTACATAGACTAGTGATTGCAGAAATGAAAATTAAAGACATTTAAGCAAATGTAAGATATCAATAAAGTTTTAAAATGATTGTAAATCAAAGACTTACTATAGCCATGAAGAAGGGGAACTAGTAAAATCAAGTGAAGAGTCATTTCTATTTGGACATAGTAAATCTGAGAAGTAAAAAATTATATTTGACAAATGTGTTCAGTGTATAAATTGATAATGCTTACATATATGTTCATTTTTATTAATATAAAATATGTCATTAATTATATCACATGTTCTCTACTGTGGAGACAAATTAATCATTTTTAAGAATGGGTTGGGTTTTGGGGGTTTGGTTGTTTTAACATTTGTTGTTTTTGTGGGGGGGCATATCTCTCTCTGTCTCTCTCTCTCTCTGTCTCTCTCTCTGTCTCTGTCTCTGTCTCTCTGTGTGTGTGTGTGTGTGTGTGTGTGTGTGTGTGTGTATGTGTGTGTGTGTGCGTGTGTTTATACTTCCACTATGTTGGTTCTGGAAAATGACTTCAAGTTGTCAGGTTTAGTGGTAAGCTCTGCTACTACTGGGCAACTCACAATCCCTAAGGATATGTTTAACTGTGCAATTTTGTCTTAAACCCTGTCATTGCACACTGATAACAATCTAAGTGCAGAATTCTCAAGCATGCTATGGTTGAGGTATGATTCTAGGACTGACAGTCGAAGAGAATACTACTTAGGGAGTAGTAGCTGAGCACATTCTGAGTATGTTTTCATAGTAAAAAACAAAAAAACTGTAAACAAGAATTATGCTACTGGGAAAAGATATTTGTATTCCAATAAGTTGCCTTAGATCAGAAATTTACTAACAGGATTATTTAGAAATCAAGAGCTTCAAATCATAAAACCTAGGACTTTCTGGGCATCTGTCCTTGTCTGTGCCAACTTTGCAACAATTTAGTTGGCATCAGTTCTCTATCTGTAATAAACTGGAGGGAGGTTTTAACGAATGTAGACTTGTCTAATAGGGCTGAAGATAGGGAATTTATCTCAGTTCTACATATCTAATAATTTCCGGGCAGGATTAACACACTCCTGTTATAAAAAAGAACTTACAACACAGGTTGATTCTTGCTCCATTTTTATTTTTGTGAGAAATATTCACAACACCATCAGAAGAGTAAGAGGATCTGAGAACTTTAGATATTACCCCTTCATAAAAAGGAGCTATAACATCCTGCATAAAATAGAATATGGGCATCGTTCTGTGTCATTGGAATCAATGCACACCAGATTCTTACTGAACATGTTAGATGAATGTTTTTCTGCTAGATCATTTGAGGACTCTTTCAACTGGATACAATTGTTTCTGAAAGGTTGGCCTAGTATTCACTAACTATGGCCATATGAATCCTCAGAAGCCTCAGTAGGGATTATTTCACAATTCCAGGAGACTAACAGACAGTCCATTACAAGGACACTTGAGTTCATGGTAAGATATTTGAATGAGGGTTAGAGGGCAGCTGTAAAGTTAATGGGATACACTATTTTTTCCTCTCTTACACATAGGAAATCAGAGAAAAGTAAATGGGAAAAAAAATCAAAGTACATTAGTACATAGGGGCTTTAATAAAATAAGCTCAAGAAGAATATGGTCTTAGAAAACAAACCTGGCATCCCTTTTTCTGTAGCTGAACGAAAGGAAAAATGAGAAGTAACTCTGTGGTAGAGGATCCTGGGAGGGATAGGGGTGCTGTTTGCTTTCCTTGAAAGAAGAAGACATGTCACATGACAAATGAAGCAACATAATGCAATGGAGAAGTGCAAATTATTGGAAAATTTAGACTAATTATGCCAAGAATGTATGAGAAAAAGTGGAACCAGAAAGTATTCGATGTTCATTATGATTTGCATTGGAAGAGATGAGCAGATATTTTTTGAATAAATGAGTAATTGCATAATTGTATAAGATAGTATTCTTTAAGAGGTAGATAGCATGTATCAGCATGAACCTAAAGTTTTGATAAACAGATACCAAATTATTAGATCTATCTATGAGCACCTTTTCTCAGTAAGTTTGTAATGTGTTTCAGGATTATTTTTTTTACTTCTAAATATAAGTAGATATTGCTGAGCCTGTTGTAGGTTTTGCTTGCTTTTATTTTTTTTTCTTAATATTTTGGTCTGAGGAAATAATTTTAACAGCACATACAAAATATATAGATAAGAAGTGTTCATTTGTATATAGTATTCAATTATTAATAAATTGAACCCAAAAGAGCATTATTTTTTAGTACTACCTTAAGAGAAACAATATTATCCCCAGTATGTCTTTTATATTGTTGGGGAAAAAAAAAAAAAAAACAGCATCAAACTGTCTAGATACCGGTGTAAGTGACAATTAGATTTCAAGGTGAATTCATGGTATTTGAAGGGTTTAGGAGATTCTCAGTACTAAAGTGTTTAATATGCAAATATAAAGACCCATGTGTGATCCTCATAATCCAGAACTCCCATTCCCCTAAAAATTGCCAGTGGGACACTATTCTTACATCAGTACTCTGGGAGTAGAGACTATAAGATCCCTGGGGCTTATTGGTCACCCTAAAGTAGCCAACTCTACAAGCTTAATGACTTTGAGAGACTCTGTCTCAAAACAAAGAGAGACACAGACTGGCAAATGACATTTAAGGTTGTTCTATGCACTCACATTTACACATAAATACACAAAGTGTTCTAATTGAAACACCCTTCCAAGTATGACTCTAGACATCAAAAATACTTTATTCCTTTCATTCTTTCTCTGCAAGGACAATGACTAATAGAAATACTTGTGTCATGGACAAAATAGGAATAGTATAAGGGCAATCAAACTCAGAATCACCTTTAATCCCAGGCTTCTATCTACACTTCTAACATTCTACTGTATAAAAAGTAAACGATGTGACCAAGTCCAGAGTTACTTCCCACCATGAAACCATGTCAGACATGTGAGTCCCTTATTCTATAGAGTAGTTGGGGGGGGAATATTAACTGAAGAAATGATTACTATTTAATATATTGCCATGAAAGACATTTTCACAGCTGCCTTTGTGATGGGTTGACTTAGATAACCTATAAGATCTTCCTAGCTTTATCCTATGGTAAAGACTATGCCATTTTGATGGGACCTGAGTAGTTTATGAAGCACATAGATCTATAATTCATTCTTCTAGATGATCTGTAAATGGTTTACTCATATGTGTGTATGTGTGTGTTGTGTCTGTCTGTGTGTCTGTGTGTCTGTGTGTCTGTGTCTGTGTCTGTTTGTGATGAGAGTCCAAAGAGATCATGATATGGAAGAAAAAAAAAAAAAAAAGGAAATCTTCAGGGTGAAGAGTAAAAAGCCATGAACTCTATGTGACATGAAAGAAAAGGAAGAGTCTATCTAGGAGAGGGAGGAGATCCAGTCAGAGTAGAGTAGGGAATTTATGGAACAGAGGGAGGAGAGGAGGTAAACAACTGAGAACTATGTTTAATAATAAAAGTATGTGAAAAGGCCATAATTAAACCCATCACTATATATACTAGCTTAAGGTTATATTATTATTATTATCATTATCATTATTACTTAAAAGAGTGAATCCAGCTTGTATTATTCACAGAAGTTCAATATGCAAGATGGAGAGTATAGCCAATTATACTTACTATTAAATAATGTTTACAAACTTATTGAGAATCATCTGTAACCAACTGATCTCCGTCCACTGTTAGAGATGTAACTGGAGAAGCATCATTACAGTCACCTTGCAGATGGAGAAAATCAATCTCCACAGTTGAGTTAATGCAGGAATGGGAGGGAATAACTAGATGCCAGGCTTCTCCTTGAAATGTAGTTTTGTTCTTTACCTTTTCTACCAGAGCATCATACTGCCAGAAATGAAGAAGACGAGCCTATTGCAAGCAATTGTGACTTCAGAACCTTGACTTTTATATTAAGTATATAAATTATAAAGCTGTGATAATATAAATTTGGTATATGTCATTCAAAAGTAAGGAAAGTCACCTCTTCCAAGGAAACATTTGAATAGCAAAAGAGCAACTCAATTCTACAGAGAAGGGAGGTAAAGATTTAAATGTGAAAGCTAACTAATCGGAGCTTTTGAGTAAAATTTGAAATGAAGGTAGAACTAAATTATCTAATACCAGTAGTCACAGATTTACTGACCCCATTGCATGAACTTTATAATGTAGGAGAAATGCTATATAGAAAGTGTCACTAGGAAGTCAAAACTACTGTGAACAATGCCCACAGGAAAGCACACACACACACACACACACACACACACACACACATGGGTTGCAGGATAGAGAAAAAACAATGAAACAAAGATGAATAGAGACAAAGACAGAGAGAGAGAGGCACTAAGGTCTGACAGTTAAAAACTGAATAGTTGGCCAGGCAGTGGTGGCGCACGCCTTTAATCATAGCACTTAGGAGGCAGAGGCAGGCAGATTTCTGAGTTTAAGGCCAGCCTGGTCTACAAAGTGAGTTCCAGGACAGCCAGCGCTATACAGAGAAACCCTGTCTCAAAAAACCAAAAAAAAATTTTTTGAATAGTTTTTATAATTAATTTTTATTTAAAATTTTTCATACACTATATTTTAATCTTTTTCCCTACCCCAACTACATTGAGATCTTCTTTACCTCTCTACACATTCAACTTCATCTTTTCTTTCTCTCTCAAAACAAAAACAAAAAACAGACCCACAAAACAAAAATCAAAACACAACAATTAAAAGAGAAATATGCCCAAAACAAAGCCAAAATCAAATGAAACAAAAGGTATGCATTCGTATGCACACAAACAAGACAAAATGATGGAGTTCATTTTCTGTTGACCAACTACTTGTGAGCATGGGTCCTTCCCTGGAATGTGGTTAAGACACTCAATGAAACTCTTTAGGAGAAACCTAAATTTATCCCTTGCCAGATGGTATCAATTACAAATAACTTCTTGGTTCAGGGTGGGACCTGTATCAACTTCTGCCTCTCAGTACTGACCTGAATCTGTACAGATTTTAAGCATTCTGCCACAATCTGTAAGTTAATAATATATGTCAATACTGGAGAGTGAAGGAAATTTCTGCTTAAGAGCTAAAACAGTCATCATGTTCTCTCTCTCTCCCTCTCTCTCTCTCTCTCTCTCTCTCTCTCTCTCTCTCTCCCCCCCCTCTCTCTCTCTCTCATCTGATTGTGTGTGTGTGTGTGTGTGTGTGTGTGTGTGTGTGTGTGTGTTATACAGAAAGAGAGATGTTTAATATGAGCCCTAAATAGGATGGAGCCGTCATTCACTTTATCTATAGGAGAGAGATGGGGGCGATAACTTTAAATATATTGATATATAACTCTGTGTTGGGGGAAGATAACTGCTTGGAAGTGTTGAAATGTGTGAGCCAAAAGGAAGATCAGCTTTATCCTTCCAGCCTTCAAGTTAATCAGCATCTTACCTTGTCATGTAAACTCTGCTAATCTGCTTCATTATAAAGTCTAGGCCCTCTGTTTCCATATTAAAATTTGGATTATCAAATGTTAAATATTTAATCTATTACTCAAGTTCATCTTCTCTAATATGCTAGTGAGAACATATCATGCAACATAAAGTTCAGAGGAGAATAAAGGTATCTGTTACAAACCCCCTGCCCAGGGCCAACTAGAAAAGTAAATTGTATCCACCAATTGGATCTTGGATGATCCTATTAACCATTTTTCTTCATTAGTAGTAACCACAAAGACTGTAGTGATATATGCGACAGCAGATTCAGTGAAAACAATTAATATAAATATTGGAAAACTATAGTTAATGAACTAATTAGAAATAACATATGTGGTGATATCTTAAGAAAAACTACAATTTTACTATTGTATTGAGGTTCTCATTTCTGTTCATTACTCAATTAGATCCCTCAAGACTCCTAAAATTCATTTTATATTTGAATAACTGTGTAAGTAGGAATATTAGTTAAATACCCTTGCTGTTTCCCCAAAAGTTATTTGGCAGGATTTTATTATTTGTGCAATGTTATATTCTGTTGAAAAATTATTGCAGGAAAGCTGTTAAATTTTTAATTTTTGCCAGAACACTTTAGGTGTCAGAATAATGAACTTTTAAATACTCTGGCAACATATTAAATAGCATCTTGACATTTACTTGAAAGAGTTGTGTAGTTTCTTCTATTTGATTAAGTTACTGCTGTCACCACATAAAGATGAAAAGGAATTTTTTTAAAACGACCACAAATACCATAAGTATAAAGTAGTTTCTGTCAGTTGATAACCGTGTGTTTCCTGACAAGGTGATTTCTCAATTATCTTACATATTTAGAGTTTCACTGAATTTTTGCCTAACTATCAAATTACATACTTTTATTTCTCTCAAAGAACTCTGATGAAGATCTTATGTGTTTTGGATGTTATGTGAATTAATGTTGACATTTAGTAATGATTAACTTGGGGATTTGTCTCCCGCCCTTACTTCCTTATAAAGGAGATTCATGACTCTCTTCTGTTATTGTTTGTCTGTTTGTTTCTTTGTTTGCCCTGGTTCTCCTGGAACTCTCTTTATAGACCAGTGTGGCCTCAATCTCAGATTTACCTGCCTCTGCCTCCTGAGTGCTGGGATTCAAGATGTGCATCACCACTGTTTGGTTCATGCATTATTTTCTATCCAGTGCTCTCGCATACATTTTTATTTTAACATGAATCAGATTGGCCTGTTTTAATTCTGTAAGTATGACACAAATAAAAATCTATAAAAGAAAGAGCCAAGGGACAAATACCTCCAAAGGCAAGTATTATAAATACCTTATCACAATAAAAGCCTCTGTTTGGATATTTATTAACTACATATAAGTAGTGTTTAATATCAGTAAGTGCATACCATGTATGTTCTTTTGTGATTAAATTACCTCACTCAGGATGATATTTTCTAGTTCCATACATTTGCTGAAGAATTACATGAAATCATTGTTTTAATAGCTGAGTAGTACTACATTGTGCAAATGTACCACATTTTCTATATCCATTCCTCTGTTGAGGGACATCTGGGTTCTTTCCAGCTTCTGACTATTATAAATAAGGCTGCTATGAACATAGTGTAGCATGTGTCCTTATTACAAGTTGGAGCATCTTCTGGGTATATGCCCAGGAATGATATAGCTGGGTCCTCAGGTAATACTACGTCCAATATTCAGAGATCAAGAATCGACAAATATGACCTCATAAAGTTGCAAAGCTTCTGTAAGGCAAAGAACACTGTCAATAGGACAAAAGGCAACCAACAGATTGGGAAAAGATCTTTACCAGTCCTACATCCGATAGAGGGATAATATCCAATATATACAAAGAACTCAAGAAGAATCAAATACCTCTTTTGAAAAATGGGGTACAGAGCTAAGCAAAGAATTCTCAACTGAGGTATATCAAATGGCTGAGAAGTACCTAAGGAAATGTTCAACATCCTTAGTCATCAGGGAAATGCAAATCAAAGTAACCCTGAGATTCTACCTCACTCCAGTCAGAATGACTAAGATCAAAAACTCAAAAGACAGCAGATGCTGGAAAGGATGTGGAGAAAGTAGAACACTCCTTCACTGTTGGTGCGATTGCAAGCTGGTACAACCACTCTGGAAATCAGTCTGGTGGTTCTTTTATTCTAAGAAACTTAGAATATATAATTTAAAGCATGTGATTCTCCTTCTATATTTAAATAATCAGTAAGAAAAATGTCTTACCTAAAAGAATATTTCTTTTACTATACTTTTATCCAGGTGTGTGTGAAATTATTTCCACAAACTTAATGGCACTCATCTACACAAACCACCAGGGACTGATTTTGGAATAGTCTTCAGAAGTGGGTGGTGAATTCATCTGAAAAATCAGACTCAATTTGCACAAGTTATAAGCTCCACCTTCATCTCTATGAGGCCTTACTCTTTCTCCATTGAAGCATTTTTAAAGCCCTTTTCATTTATATTACCTTTCTATGTAGTCTTACAAAAACTAACTGATACATGCTTTGCTTTTATATGAAACTGTGTTATAACAACCAAATAAATAATAACAGATTATTGTTCTATTGGAAGCGCTAGAAAGTCGGGGATTTTTCTGTGAGTCTGTAACTCCTAAAAAATGTCAGAAGCCACAGCAATGAAGTATTTTCAACATGACAGCCTAAACATGGGCTGAAAAGTAACAAAAACAATAGACATGCTAAAGTGGACCTGTGGAAGTTTCAGCAGGTCTTGACCTGTACAAAGAACTCTAGGCATCTAAGAGATGCTAGGATCAGGAGAAAGAGTCTATACCAGAAAAGACCATACCAATTGATTATCCAGTACTAAATGATCAGCCTTAAAACCATGCCAACACAAAGTAAACAATATACAGACTCAATGGGTTCTATATATGTATTTAGAGATATATTATGTATATAGAAAGGCAAATGTGTATGTAATAAGGGGAAAAGAGAGCAGTGGGGCTTGTGAGAGGGCTTGGAAGAAGGTAAAAAGAAGAGAAATATTGTGTTATATGACAATCTCAAAAAATAAAATATAGTTTAAAAAAAAAAACGAAATAACTCACCAGTTAGAACCACAAGTAGAAATGGGGTATGAGAGAAGATAGCATAGATGGATAAGGTTCAAGTGATATGTTTCTATGTCTATAGTTCCCAGAGGATGTCTAAATCCAAATCATGCCATAGAATGCTGAATTTCACAGTAGGGTTGGGAACGAATAAGCAAGAAGAGCCATTGATTACCACAGTCTTTTTCTATATGCAATTGGGTTGAACTATTCAACACATCAAAGTATAGAACACAATAAATTCATTCTAGAGAATGTGTATCTAATCATCATCTGAGGCAATCTTACTACAAATGCTAAATCTCAAATGTAAAGCCACAGTTTTTGGAAAATGGCAAAGATTTGGTTATTTGACACAGCATTTCATAAGTTATTTGTTGTGTTCTGTGGACGTGAATGTGGGATTCGTGTGTGTGTGTGTGTGTGTGTGTGTGTGTGTGTGTGTGTGTGTGTCTATAGCAAGCAGAATATGGTGGCTTCTTACCTAGCTGTTCTTATTGAGTATAACAGCAGTGAAACTTTGAAAAGGTAAGGTTCATTCTGTTGAAGATGATTAGGATTAATACAAATTTATATAATCAGTCATAATCTATCATTCATCAACTCCATCTATTTGTTTCAAATATAAAATTAGATGGAACAGCCGGTCGTGGTGGTGCACACCTTTAATCCCAGCACTTGGGAGGCAGAGGCAGGTGGATTTCTGAGTTCAAGGCCAGCCTGGTCTACAAAGTGAGTACCAGGAAATCCAGGGCAATACAGAGAAACCCTGTCTCGAAAAACCAAAAGAAAAAAAAAAAAAAAAGATTAGATGGAACAATAAAGAAGAGACAAGGAAGCTAGCAAGAGAGACTCTGCATTTAAGAGCATAAACATATTTAATATTTTATCAATGAAATTAGGTAAGTATGAAGCAAACTTAAGGAACCATAAGGAAAGTTTGTTTCTTGCTTCTTGAATATATTTAACAAATTTTAAATTATACCTTCTGAAGATTGTTTTAATATAATGTGAAAATTAGATTTTGTGTGAAAAACCAAGCTTAATTTAAATAAAAGTTTCTTTTTTTAAATTTGCTCTCTTTGTTATAACAAAAATACCACAGACAAATTGACTTAAACACAGATAAAGTGAAGTGTATTTTCCTGTGGTTCTGGACACTTGAAAGAGTCCAAGATCATGATGTTGACAAACGTGTCTCTGGTGAAGGTTGTCTTCCTAGTTTCAGGGTCCTACTTTCTGTTAGCTTGGTGAGGCTAGTTAGAGAGGTGAGAGAGAGAGGAGAGACACAGAGACATGTGGACGTTATGACATCTCTTCTTAAATCAGCTCTCACTCTGAATAAATATTCAGAACATAATTCTTGCAATCACTTTTAACCTTTCTGACTTTCAAATATGCCTTTAGAGGCATTGTTCAAAAATGTAGCCTCGGGGCTGGTGAGATGACTCAGTGGTTAAGAGTACCGACTGCTCTTCCGAAGGTCCTGAGTTCAAATACCAGCAACCACATGGTGGCTCACAACCATCCATACTGAGATCTGACTCCCTCTTCTGGTGTGTCTGAAGACAGCTACAGTGTACTTACATATAACAAAAATGTAGCCTCATAGAGTTTATAACTTCAACAGTTGAAATTGGGGCAAAGAAAAGAATAAGGACTCCACCCATAACATTTTTTTTCCTTTTTATTAGATATTTTCTTCATTTACATTTCAAATGCCATGCCGAAAGTCCCCTAGACCCTCCCCCTCCCCTGCTCCCCAAACCACCCACTCCTGCTTCCTGACCCTGGCATTCCCCTGTACAGGAGCATATAATCTTCACAAGTCCAAGGGTGTCTCCTCCCATTGATGGCCTATTAGGCCAAACTCTGCTACATATTCAACTAGAGACACAAGCTCTGGGAGGGACTGGTTAGTTCATATTGTTAATCCTCCTATAGGGTTGCAGACCCCTTCAGCTCCTTAGGTATTTTGTCTAGCTCCTCCATTGGAGGCCCTGTGTTCCATCCAATAGATGACTATAAGCATCCACTTCTGTATTTACCAGGCACTGGCATAGCCTCACAAGAGACAGCTATATCAGGGTCCTGTCAGCAAAATCTTGATGACATATGCAATAGTGTCTGGGTTTGGTGGTGGTTTATGGGATGGATCTCCAGGTGGGGCAGTCTCTGGATGATCCTTCCTTCTGTCTCAGCTCTGAACTTTGTCTCTATAACTCCTCCCATGGGTATTTTGTTCCCCATTCTAAGAAAGAAAGAAGTATCCACACTTTGGTATTCCTTCTTCTTGAGTTTCATGTGTTTTGTAAATTGTATCTTCGGTAGTCTAATTTTCTGGGCTAATATCCACTTATCAGTGAATGCATATCATGTGTGTTCTTTTGTGATTGGGTTACCTCACTCAGGATGATATCCTCCAGATCCATCCATTTGCCTAAGAATTTCATAAATTTGTTGTTTTTAATAGCTGAGTAGTACTCCATTATGTAAATGCACCATATTTTCTGTATCTATTCTTCTGTTGAGGGACATCTGGGTTCTTTCCAGCTTCTAGCTATTATAAATAAGTCTGCTATGAACATAGTGGAGCATGTGTCCTTATTACAAGTTAGAACATCTTCTGGGTATATGCCAAGGAGAGGTATTGCTCGATTCTCCAGTAGTTCTATGTCCAATTTTCTGAGGAACTGCCAAACAGAGAACTAAAGAAGTTGAACTCCAGAAAATCAAATAACCCCATTAAAAAATGTACAGAGCTAAACAAAGAATTATCAACTAAGGAATACCGAAGGGCTGAGAAGCACCTGAAAAAATATTCAACATCCTTCATCATCAGGGAAATGCAAATCAAAACAACCCTGAGATTCTACCTCACACCAATCAGAATGGTTAAGATCAAAAATTCAGGTGACAGCAGATGCTGGCAAGGATGTAGAGAAAGAGGAACACTGCTCCATTGCTGGTGGGATTATAAGCTGATACAACCACTCTGATTACATTTTCAATGCCAGTAATTTGCAGTTGGATACTTTCTCAAGCCTCTGTATAGATGTAAGAACTTCTATGCCTCATTCCCTAGGAATAGTCCAATGTTTGCAGGAGTTCTTGTGCATTGTGTTGTTCTCCATGACATCACACACACATTCAAGAACCCTCAGCCAGACTTATCTTTACTGTGAACAACACAGTTTCTTCTACCTCCTTTGTTTCTCTTGTACAAACTTTTCCATCTTCTGCATAATTGGATTTATATCTGTACAGTATCTGAATTTCTTTTTACATGGTTCTGAGATTTTTTTAAAGGATTTGATTGCTTACATTCATTCTAAAATCCAGCCTCTTATCTTCTACGCACAGATATTCATTTATGTTTCCAGAAGACATTTGTTGCAGCTGGATTAAATATTTATTTCAATTGAATATACATTATAAAACACTGCGGGAGAAGAAGGTGAAAAGGATTTATAATACTAAAATTAGACAACTATGTTGGAAAAGCCAGAATAGCAATACTCAGATTGTTATGGATATATAGGCTTGAACTGGTCATTGAGCAACAAGGTATCAATATCAGAAACTTACCAGAACAAATTTTTGGGCCATGCCCACTTTTGTGGGAATGGAATGAATTAATATGATAAAAGCCACCATACAACAATTATGTATTTTTTAAACAAGTGAACAGTCAGAACAAAACAATTTTAACTTCATATTGATTTTTTGTTTGTTTATTTGTTTGTTTGTTTGTTTTAAATCAGGGCTATCAAATGTAAACATATGTGTTGAACACAGAAAGACCAGGTTCTCTTCTACTTCTTTTGGGTCTTGGCATTTTCTCCTTATATTTTAATTTCATAATTAACCTACAATTTTACCTGTCAAGTTTAGTAACTGCTTGCAAAAGTCTTAGAACTGTCAAATTATTGAATTGCCTTGAAAACATCAGTTAGACTTGAACGTATTTAAGGAAAGTCATATACATTTTTATTACAATGCAATTCCACCTTACAAGTGCATAATATTAAAATAGACAAGGGGGCATTAATTTTGACAGTGAAAGATAGCCCTAAAGTGGGCAAGTAAAAAAAAAAAAAACATGAAAATGTTCACATATTGTTTAAAGAGTACAGCCAAAGTCATTCTGAGACATTTGCTCTCGGACCACAGATGGCAGAACAATGTAGCAGATAGGAAATTGACATGATTGCCTTACACTTATGAAAATTAAAGCAAAGGATTATCCAAGACTGTGTTATGAGAATCATCTAAGGCTAAATCAAATACTGTCAGAGGAAGAAGGGATTGTGCCCACTACTACTACTACTACTACTACTACTACTACTAAGTCTTCTTCTTCTTCTTCTTCTTCTTCTTCTTCTTCTTCTTCTTCTTCTTCTTCTTCTTCTTCTTCTTCTTCTTCTTCTTCTTCGTGGCATTATTCAGGACCAGACTCTTGGGTATCTCCCCAGGTTGGGATATACAGAGAAATTATACTGGAAATAGATTTCAGTTCAGTAAATACTCTAACAGACTGTTCCCAAAATGTGTAAGGGAAGTTGCCTATGTAAGTGGGCCAGAGGGATTTAACACATGGATCTAATTTGAATTGTTCTTGTATTTTATTCTTCTCACATGAGAGATTTATGTTTCTATATGACTAAAGATTAGCAGATTGTCTACAGTTTGCCGAAGTTTGAACAGAAGAAGAAGGAAAAAAAAAAGATAGTATCTCTCTGAATTGAGCTTGGCAACTCAACTCTCTGAGCCATTTGTTTAAGATTGTTCATTCAGATGAGACAAGTATAAACCAAGATTTTCTAATTCTCTGTCCCTAGTCACATAGCCCCACAGGCTTCAACTCTCACAGCTATGAATGCTATTCTGAAATTTTACATGTCACTCTCAGCTGCTACTATGTGTGCATAATTAATGCTCCCTGCAAAGATGAGCATGCCTTAAACACTTAACAAACAAAGGAGATTTAAAATATACAAAACAGCAGGTAAGACTTGAAGCATAGTTGTTCTTGAAAAATAGAAACCTTGTATTATAGGCAACACTGTGGTCTGTGAGGAGTGTCTAAGGAAATAAAAGCAGACGCCTTTGTATTTAGTGTCTTTCTGGGTGAGAGGGAAGCAACATGGGTAAGTGGTTGCAGCCAGAATCTAAACAGGCAGCTCAAACCACATCAGAAATAAGAGTCCCTGTGGGGGCAGGGCGAGCTGGCAGGGAGAGAGAGAGGCAAGCTGAAGAGGGAGCCTGGGGGAAAAAAGGGAAGTTCATGTTTACAGCAGCAGAACAAGTTCCTGTGGTTAGGGCATGTCTGGTACTTAAGCACAAAACCTCACACCTGGTGGGATAGAAGGAGTTTGCTTTGTAGGAGTCCAGAGACCACTGGGTGTCTGATTCTATGGCCACAGGCAGTCCACTCCCTTTTAACGTGCAGATGGTGGAAACAGCATCTACCCCTTGCAAAACAGTTTTAAAGTAGTAAGAGTTTTCTCTTAGTCCTTTCCATGCAGTCTCTCTCGGAGCCCAGTAAAGTATCTCTTGGATTTCAGTGCAGAATAATTTATCCAGTTAAACATTAAAAAAAAAAAAAAAATGACGACTGTGAAGGAAAATACGATAAAATTTAAATAAACTAAAGGGGATGATTATTATTTATTCATCTTGTCAGTATTGTTTCTGAGCCAGACAGTGAGTGGACTAGCTATATAGAAGCCATGGCTCCAAAGAGAGCCAAGTGAGTCCACCGACAAACTCCTAAGTACTCCTTAGCAACTGTTAGGAAGGAGAAAGCATTGATGAGGAACACTAAGGTAGAAACACACCATCCAGAGACCCCGAAGGAAGCGTCCTATGTGGTCAAGTTAGCAAAGGGAAAACACCCGAATTGCTTGTTCATCTCGAGTCTCTATTATCAGCATTTGTGTTTTGTTTTGTTTTGTTATTTTAATCTTTTTTTACAGTCCAGATTTTAACCCCTTCCCTGTCCACCGTTCCACATCCCATACCTACTCCCACCCCCTAGTCTCCACGAAGATGCCCCCACCCCACCAGACCTCTAAACTCCCTGGGGCCTCCAGACTCTTGAGGGTTAGGTGCTTCGTGTCTGAATGAACACAGACCCGGCAGTCCTCTGCTGTATATGTGTTGGGGGCCTCATATCAGCTGGTGTATGCTGCCTTGTTGGTGGCCCTGATCTGAGAGATCTCGAGGGTCCAGTTTAGTTGAGATTGCTGGTCCTCCTAGAAGGTCGCCCTCCTCCTCAGCCTCTTCCAGCTTTTTCCTAATTCAACCAGAGGGGTCAGAATCTGTGTTTTTTAAAAAAGAGAAAACTAGTTGATGAGAGGTTGGAAGACAATCTAAAGCCACGCCCTCTAAAGGGGGAGGGGCACCTGGATCTCTAGTGCATCATGGCTTCCTCCACAGCCCTCCACCATTACACACTGACACTCCATAGAAACTGGAATACAGAGCTGCCAGACCCCCTACACCTTCCAGCAGTAAAAATACCAGACACAGCATCACCACCATTATTGCTGCTGGTTTTAAGCTTCAAAGGACTCTCTCTCTCACTGCAAGAATTATCTCAAAGTGGGCCTAATGTCAGGAGGAAAATGCTGTGGGTGGCCCCTATAAGAGGTATCACGTAAAAATTAGATAATTCCTTATTCCATTAAAACTGAGCCAACTTTTATATCCTTGTGATAGAGAAATAAGTCGGTGAGCCAAAAATAAAAGTTTGCATGCTATACATTTCAGATACTTTCCTGGGTGTAAGTTTTTTTTTTTTTTTTTTAGTTGTGTCCAACTATTTCAGATAATTATGCCTAATCACATAATTCCTGTAAATTGATGAAGTGACATAATTTGGATATTTAACAAGAAATGTAGACTAAATAATCACCACATGGAGCTATAATTTATGATGATGAGGGGCAAATTTTAAACTTTGCGAAATAGTATAATTTGAATAGTTTTTCCAACTGTTGACCAACTGCTCTAGCAATGAGCTACATAATACGAACTTAAGGGCTTGCCTCCATTTCTAGGCTATCTTAAAGACAGAGAATTCTCTAGTGACTAGTATAAGTTTGTTTTCTTCCCAGGAATCTATTCCAATTGAATGGCCTAGATGGAATTCAAGACTCCAGCTGTCTCTGGAGGGCTTCAGGGCAGCTCTGACCTGCATGCTTATTTGGTTAATGTTTTGGTAGTTAAGCCAGTGAACAAAGATTTAGGGGTAGGTAGCACTTGTGCCACACAGGTGTGAAGTGCCATATGGAGTAGGCCTCAATGTTCCCAAAAGGAGAGAAGAGATGTCTAAGTAGATCAAGTTACATCAAGACTGCAGCTACAGGACTTGGGAGATTGCTCGGTGGATAAAGCAATTGACTTGGCAGCCTGACTCCCTGAGTTCAGATCCCTAGAACACACACACACACACACACACACACACACACACACACACACACACACACGAACATGCACACACAAACAAAAACAGTAAGGTGACTCATATGAGTCTTCCCACAGGGAGATGACATTAGCATCTTCTGAGAAGTTACTGTGAAGTGGTTAATGGGAAAGGCAGCAGAAGGGTAAGCAGGATGAGGATTGCAGCAGCTCAGTGAAGAGGAGATAACAACTGTCTTAAGTCGTGCAGTCCAGGGAGAGACAAGCAGATTAAGTTTACAACTAAAAATCGAATGTTTATCTTAAAAGAAATTGTCTTCCCATGAGGGAACAACCTTATTTGAAGACCAATTAGAGATAAAATAGCAGCATAGTTTTATCCAGTGACTTCATCCTGCCATTTTACATTAGTGATTATTCTAATTCATTCATCATTCTGAGTCGATGAGGTACCTGCTGTTATTCCCCTTATACAGGTGAGGAAATCAAGGTTAAAGAAATTAACTGTACTACTTCCAGATGTTTGGTTAGCAGTCGAATTAAGAACTAGAGTACGGTTTGACCCCAAAAGGCAGTAAAATAGCCTTTCTATGGATAGACGTAACCTGAGTATGTGACAAGAAGGACTGGAACTGTCAGGTACCAAAGTCTGCAGTAAATATAGCCCAGGACAGAAGTCCGGGGAGAAAGAGAGTTCTGTTTTAACAGGAAGGAGAGAAGAGATAGTAGTAGCATGCAGGCAACTTGATAAACTTTGGGGACAGTTTCACATAATGTTTTCTTTCTCGAAAACATTAGGCATCTCATGAACCTGTGACAGAGGGAGGCTGGAACCGAGATTTCAGTGTACTTAGAAAGTGTTGCAAAGCCCAGTCATTAAGAACAGGACTTGCAGCTAATACTGAAGTCATGTGCTGGTCCATGTTCAGAGCCAGGTTAAAGATGTTAATGGAATCAAAATGACTGAATAATTACTAAAATGTAATGACTACGTAGTTAAACTACAATAAAATTCACAATTAACAAAAAAAAGTTAATCCCTTCTGTCTTTGAGAATTTAGTATTCTTCATGTCTAAGGTAAATATAGCTTTATTGTTTAATTTTATTCTAATTCTTTAGACTTTGGACCATAAGATTTATTATTATTACTTTTTTTTTTTACTTATTAATTTCCTCCCGGTCACTCCCTCCCACAATCCTTCCCCCATCTCCCCTCCCCTTCTGCTCTGAACAGGTTGGGGCTCTCCTGGATATCCCCAATTCTGACACTTCAAATTCCCGTGAATCTAGGCATTTCCTCTCCCACTGAGTCCATACAAGGAAGCCCAGATAGAAGAACATATTTCACATCCAGGCAACAGCTTTTGGGACAGCCCTGTTCCAGTTGTACAGGACCCACATGAAAACCAAGCTGCATATCTACTACATATGTGAGGAGAGGCCTAGGCCCAGCCCATGTATATTCTTTGGTTGGTGGTTCATCCTCTGAGAGCCCCCAAGGGTCCAGGTTGGTTGACACTGTTGGTCTGTGAAGTTTCAATTCCCTGTGTGGCCTTGTATATTTCTGTAAGAGTCCACAGGCTCTATCCACTGTTTGGCTGCGGGTGTCTGTATCTGTCTGAGTCAGCTGCTGGGTGGAGCTTCTCGGGAGACAACAAGCTCCTGTCTGCACGAATAGCAGAATATCATTAATAGTGTCAGTGATTGGTGCTTGTCCATGGGCTGGGTCTCAATCTGGGGCAGTTATTGGTTGGCCATTCCCTCAGTCTCCTGTGCCTGCATTTCTTATAGACAGAATACATTTGGTGTTGAAAGTTTTGTGAGTGGGTTGGCGTCTCTATCGCTCCACTAGGGTTCTGACCTGGCTACAGGAGGTGGCCTTCAGGTTCCATTGGACCATAGTTTATAGCACACTAATTACTTCTTGAAAGTGATTGATTATACTAATGACACTATAATTATTGTCATCAGTTTTATATCAGGTCTTTCAGCTTATAAGTAAGAATATAATTAAATAAAGAAAAACAAGTCTGTACATCCAGGTGTATAGTTGTTTATATTTGCATGACTAGTCACATATGTGTACCAAAGCATTGTGTATTCACAGACGATTCTCTGTATTTTTCTGAACATATATATGCACGTAAGCTTGATACCTGTAAATCAATGGAACTGAATCTTTACAAAGAGTTTGTTGAGCAAATGCAGCCACACAATCCCCATGTTTTTAAAATCAAAATGTTAATCCAATGACATTCTACATAAAAAATAGCTTCCTTGGATGACATAAAATCCCGAATATCATCAATCACAAAATTAAAAATAACTAAGTCAGATGGATGCTTATCATACTTCCGTATATTTCCTTCTTCCTTCATGCTTCGTGATCAAGTTGAAGAGATAAGAAAGAAATAAAGTGGCCAACAAGAAAGTGTCTTTAAGATGTATGTAGGAAAAGATAGAAATCCCAGCTGCCTGGGCAAGAAGGCTGTGTGACTGTTCTTCTCTGGGTCTCAAGGGCCGTCCTGTTTCCTGTGAATGACTGAGAGGAGGAATGGCTTATTCCTTTTCTGATAGCTTGTTTAGAACACAGAAAAGCTCTCCTCATCATGGAGACAAAATTACATCACTGATAAATCAACCTCATGTGCCCTTTTCTTTCCTAGACTCTAGCTGGAAAGTATAGCATTTTTCAGACAGGAAGACTATTTTGGATTCTTTTGAATTCTCGAAGAGCAATTTGGCCTGCAGCGATGGGTTTCTCCCTTCTCTTCCCAGCTGTGAGGAGCTTTTTGTAGCCTTCCAGTGTTCAACTTGGTACAGTCCCCGGAGCAGGTCAGAAAAGGCTCCTGTAGAGATTTTTATATCACAGCATTGTTAGTTAAACTAAACTTTCTGCTCAATATTTCCCCAAAGGAGATATTTTCTAAAATTAATTAGAGTCTCGGGAAAAGAAATAACAAAAGGCAGCATTTCAACTGGGTCAAACAGACACATCACTAGCAAGCCAAGAAGGCGAGGGAGTTCCATGGGTTTTTAATACAGTTAAAACCTGAAAGGACCCTTCATGTATGTAGACCCAGTCTTTTCTCTCGAGTTAGGACGATTCGTCTACTATGAGGCTAATCTTGATCACATTATTCAGAACCTACAGGGAGAGAAATCAGGCAGACTTTCAGGAACTGCCAGTAAGTCTCAGGTGCTCTGACACCAGACACCTGCCCACTTCTCTCCCTCAAAAGTTATGTTCTAAAATTTTAGCCTGTTTTAACCTAATTTCTCCATAAGGCAACAAAGAATAGATATTTGTTTTGCACTCCAGACTACTATTCATAACCTTAGTTAGCCAAATTATGACACTAAAAGCATACTTATCTCCTCCTTCGGGACATTGTATGGTGTTTTCTCCATCTGGGCCCTTGTATATATTTAAAAGCTACCTACTTCTGTCTTTGATTTGTTATCTATGTGTTAGGTATTTGAAATTGCTGTTCAGTGTTCAATTTTAATTTAATATTAATTTAATTATTTCATATTTAATTATTGAAATATAACCTGATTATTTCTTTAAAAATTTACCTTTGAGTATATGTGCCTTTGTGTATACACACACACACACACACACACACACACACATACACACACACAAACAAACACATTCAAACATATTTATGATAGCAGCTTGTATCAAAGGCAAGCACCTTCTAAATTTAGCATGAGCTGTTTACTGTCTTGGCCACTAGATGGCACTCACCTGCCTTTAAATTTTTTCTCGGCTGATATTTGTTTAAAAGAATAATTTATATTTTTAATTAAGAAAAACTTAAACAATAAACTCTCAAAATATGCAGACTTATTAATATACATTTGTTTTTGTTTGCAGGCCTCAATAAAATAGATCAAGCACCACAGACATGTTTTATTTTCTAGGCTGACATTTTTCTCCCTCCTTTACAGTATGTCCAGAAAACATAAAGCTGAGAGTTAAAGCAAACAGAGTTCATCTCTACCCATCTTTCTTTTCTATTAGATATTTTGTTTACATTTCAAATGTTATCCCCTTTCCTGGATTCCCCTCTGAAAACTCCCCCTCCCCCTGCTCACCAACCCACCCACTCCTGCTTCCTGGTCCTTACATTACCCTATTCTGGGGCATAGAGCCTTCAGAGGACCAAGGGCCTCTCCTCCCATTGATGACCGACTAGGCCATCCTCTGTTACATATGCAGCTGGAACCATGGGTTCCTCCATATGTGCTCTGTGGTTGGTGGTTTAGTCCCAGGGAGCTCCCGGGGTCTGGTTAGCTCATATTGTTCCTCCTGTGGGGCTGCAAACCCCTTCAGCTCCCTGGGTACCCATCATCCTTAACTCAATGGACAGAAAGCTTCATTTTTGCCATTGATCCCAGAATTGAAATTTTCATTCTCAAATGGGCCTCAATACACAAAATTTTCACTTTATGTCTTTTGGGGGCAAATGTGTAAAGGTTATCTATAAGAACCTTTACAGTACAATCTATTTTCCTGTGCTATTTTACCCAGCTCAATCTTAATCTCATTTAAAAGACAAAGTTAATTTTACTTTATTATAAATTATACACCTAGAAATCTGTATTATTAGTGAAGACACTTTTCACTCCTTCCAAATAAAGAGTCATAATCAACTGCATAAAAAGAAACATGAACTATTTGATGACAGCTAGGCAATGTCTTTATGTGGACTAATGAATGGTAGCAAATGAGATACATTAATTTGGTTTATTATATAGCATGTCACAAGATGCTGCACACTTCAGACTAAACCTAGAATTTCCACCAAGCTTTCAAAGGCACGGAAGAGTGTGTCACAATGACCATACACTAACAAGGGTGATGGCTCAGGACCCAAAAGGCTCTTGCAGCCAAACTTCATAGTCAGTGAGAGAAAACAGAGTCTACATTGCAGGAAAGGACTGTATACCTTTCAGGTAACCTGTATATCAGCCCCGGGGAT
Source organism: Mus minutoides (assembly GCA_902729485.2). Lineage (NCBI taxonomy): Eukaryota > Metazoa > Chordata > Mammalia > Rodentia > Muridae > Mus > Mus minutoides. Next base: position 82,273 of record LR754096.1, read on the forward strand.
CTCCTGGCCTCTGAGGATTCCCAAACACACACACACACACACACACACACACACACACACACACACACACACACACTTGTGAGAAGAAAGGAGAAAAGAAGGAAATATTATAAAACCAGAAGAATAGAACAGTGTTTTGTGGGGTTTTGCTTTGTTTGGGGTATTGGTTTGTTGGTTTGTTGGTTTGTTTTCTTTTGGTTTGGTTTGGGTTGCGTCTTAGTTAGGGTTTTACTGCTGTGAACAGACACCATGACCAAGGCAACTCTTTTATTTTATTTTATTTTTAAATTTATTTCTTACACTCTATCTCCCAACACACATCTACCCTCCATCTGTTCCACATCACACATCTCCACCCCCACCCCACCAGACTTCTAAATTCCCTGGGGCCTCCAGTCTCTCGAGGGTTAGGTGCATCATCTCTGAATGAACAGAGATGCAGAAGTCCTCTACTGTATGTGTGTTGAGGGCCTCATATCAGCTGGTGTATGCTGCCTGTTTGGTGGTCCAGTGTTTGAGAGATCTCAGGGGTCCAGATTAATTGAGACTGCTGGTCCTCCAAGGCAACTCTTATAAGGACAACCTTTAATTGGAGCTGACTTATAGGTTCAGAAGTTCAGTCCATTATCACCAAGGCAGGAACATGACAGCATCCAGCCAGGCATGGTACAGGAGGAACTGAGAGTTCTACACCTTCATCTGAAGGCTGCTAGCCAAGTCTGGCTTCCAGGAAGCTATGGTGAGGATGTTAAAGCCCATACCCACAGTGATACATCCACTCCAACAAGGCCACACTTCCTAATAGTGCCACTCCCTGGGCCAAGCCTCTACTAACCATCACAGGTTGGGTTTTTGTTTTTGTTTTGTTTGTTTGTTTGTGTTTTTTTCTTGTTTTGTTTGTTTGTCTGTTTGCTTTCTTGTTTGTTTTTGGTGACATTGTGGCTACTAGGAATGTTAGCAGTTACATCCATAAAATCTCACCAACATACCTGCCTAAAATCCCTTTTAAAAGTTATACTCAGTAAACTTTACTGAAGCATAAAGTTCATTAGAATGCCACCTAAGACATTTTCAGCATGCACATACTAAAATCTCTCACACTGTTCATACTATTGTGCTAAGTGCCACTAACACATAAATTAATTCCAAAAACTATTCTATGATTTCACCTGCTTTAGATTTTCTTTCAGTTTGAAATCTGGGGATTGAATTCTCTTCTTCCTTTATGTATAGCTCCAATATCATCATAAATTTCAGGAAAGCTTCCTCTGAGACCCTCTATACAATTCCACTATATTCTATCAAGCTTATGCTTGGATAAACATTGGAGTCCTTCCTGTCACAATCTAAATATCTCTCTCCCTATCACTATGGTGTCTTTCCATCAGTGCTTCATTGTACAGGAAACTCTAATTCTCTTTCTCTCTTCAATTTTTTTCATAATTCCAGACATACCAATATTAGCAAAACCCATGGCTTCTATATTATACATTGAATGGTCAAGACATGCGTAGCTGATTTCATAGTTGGCAGGAAAAAGTTAAGCAAAGGGTGAAATCTGGCACTCTTTATTTTATTTACAAAGAGTGAATAAGAAATATAAAATACATACAAACCAGGTTTCTTAGATTCTTAAAACAAGGTCAATAGGAACCATGAATGTAAGTTACAAATAAGAACTGTTTTAGACTCAACCACAAGCAGTAAAGCTAAGAAGTCAAATATGGTTCTTTTGTTTTTCAGCTTGGAAAAAAAAATGAAAATGAATGATGGTTTAATTTTTTTAATCTAGGAATATAGAGCACTTCTCGTTATGTTATTCTCTAAAATGAAACTACTTTTTAAAGGAGACCCAAGAAGGAAAATGGAAAGGCTTAGTCTGACTTTAGACACTGTAGTGGTAATGCAAGGTTTTTGATATTAATCAGGGAATTAATTGAGTGATTCATTTGCTGCGTCATCATTATGATCATTATGCCGTTACAGCCGTTGATATGGGATTCTGTTTCTATTAAGAGTTGCTGGAAGATGAATCTAGTCAGTCTAAGACGCTGACTGAGCAAGCAGGGAGTTCACTGGCTGCAAGCATTTTTATAATTAACTTAGAAGCAGAGATAAATGAAAAGGGAATCTTATAGTAGCAAAGAAGGCATGTTATGACTTGTCTTTGAGGAAATACATTTTAAGTGGCAATCCATTGATTTATACATAGATATTTGTGAAGGAAAGAAGGCCTCTAGCTTGATATTAAACTGTAATATGTTGCCTAACTTGCAGATATTTTTTAATTTGCGTAGCAAAAAATTGTTGAGCATAGGAAAAATGCATGCTAAATACTTCAGAGTATTGCTGAATTGTGACATCAGAACACACAAATGGGTGTCATTTTATATAATTGTTTGTGTGTTTCTAAAGCAAACAGTCATCCATTACTATTTCATTCTTTAAAAAAAAGTAGTACTTAATTTAAATTCCTACTTTACTGAAGCTCTTTCTTCATCGAAATGGCATGTAATCCTTAAATATGTAAGTACTGTTAAATGTTTAGTGACACTTCCAGCCTAAGAGTATAGAATTAAATACTCAAGCACTCCTAGAATCCCAGGCATATGTTGAAATCCGAAAGACAATTCATGTCTACTAAAACTTTGTCTGAGGTCAGGGGAGATGCCTCGGTGGGAAAAGTATTCCATATGCAAGCATGAAAACCGAAGTTCTGATTCCCAATATCCTGTAAAAACAGAGAGAGAGAGAGAGAGAGAGAGAGAGAGAGAAAGAGAAGAGAAGAGAAGAGAAGAGAAGAGAAGAGAAGAGAAGAGAAGAGAAGAGAAGAGAAGAGAAGAGAAGAGAAGAGAAAACTGGGTGTGGCCACACTCCCAGTGCTGTATGGCTGAGCCAAGTGGATCATTTCCTCCAGACTCCTGGATGGCCAGACTAGCCAAAACAGCAAATGCCAGGTTCAGTAAAGAGATGCTGTCTCAAAAGGAAAATGGAGAATCAACTGAAAAAGACATTCTTATTTCAAGGTCTGGATGCTCTAAGCATATCTGCACACACATTTGCACATACATACTCTACACACACACACACACACACACACACACACACACACACACAAAATGAGAGAGAAAAAGAAAGAAAAATAAATACAGTTTTGCTCAAGAAATCAAAAATTACAGCTCTGCTTCCCCAATCATAATCCATTGCTAGATCCAAACTGCTTCTGGAACATTTCATCATGATCCTACGAGATGTCTATCAGTTGTTTCGAGGAATATCCCATGGGGAAAAAGACAAGGCTGAAGCAGACGTTTTCCTCTGACCTTCATTTGTCCCTTTGGAGCCAGATGATTTAACGCTTAAGCCTGAATCATAGTCTATTTCCCTATGTTCATAATCAGAGTTGGCATTTATATAGTACTGATTTTATACCAGAAATCATTGTTAATGCTCGAGAGGATTTTTTTGAAGAGATTTAATCCTTACAACATCCCAATGGAGTAAATAGTATTTATTTTCACAATCTCATTTTTTATAGACGAAGAAAGCAAGGCTCAGGGAATATTTTACATGCCCAAGGTCACACAGCTGTGGAAGTGATGAAATCAGAATTCAAAAGGAAGAAATCTGCTTCAGAGATCAAGCTTATGAGCGGTATTAAAACCCACCCTTTAGAAAGAAAAAATAAACTGTAGACTCGGACCAACTAATCTTGCTGATGTTCCTTCTGGGAATGGATAGAAGAGGCTAAAGAGTATGCGCACGGAATGGGGAAACGCCTCCCTCGTGTTACATGTGTTCTATGTCCCTTATACAGATCTGCTGGGGAAAATTTGCTTCCACTTCTTAAGACCAACAAAGCTTGCAAGGAGAATTCAAATGCAATACTTTACAGGAATAACTTTCAGCTCTGTAATTCCAGCACGTTAGTTCTGGGGGTCAGTAATTATTCTTAAATGAGGCTCATTTTAAAACAAGATGAAAATTAAGGAATATGACTTGGTGATGTGTGGTGGTTTTAAAAGCCTTGAGCTCTCTCCAAACCACCCTGCCCTCGGGAAGTTCATTAGCCTGTAACTTAGCCTTGTGGCTTCTCTACTTCAAATGGGCGTTTTGAACAGAGATATACATGAAGCTTCTCTGTACATGCAATTTTCAGTTAGGCAAATGTTGCAGATAAACAGCTTCATTATTTTCCTGTGCTACTGGGGATAATTGTATAAATTGTACCTAAAATCTATATAAACTATGACCACGTTGTAATTACCCCTCAATTAATGTTTTAATTGACATAATGATCCTCTTTTTAACTAAATACCCAAGGCTCTAACCCTCTGAAATGAAACACACATTACTCATGGCATAAGCCTCCAGCAGGTCTTTTCCCTAAGTCTACACAGAAGTCTCATGATTCAGAAACAGCCTTGGTTCTCAATGTTTATTCTTACTTCCATCGTAAACCTAAACTGTGAACATTTAAACATGTGCTTCTCTACTTGCTAGAGAGAAAGAAGGCTGTAGCCTAACATGTTTATAATTTTAAGGCTAAAATTATAGCATAAAATTTCTGATTTGTCAGTATGTGCATTTACACCTTAATTGAAGACCATGAAGACCTCAGGAGATAGAAATAAAGATGAAAAAGAAATCAATGAAACTAGAAAATTAGCCATTATGCTTTGGGATGAGCCTGAATTCTCTAATCTATACCAGTGTGCTATAAAAGGAAGAACTCTGCAATGGCCAAATTTTAAGTTCTTAGAAATAAAGACCTGTTATATTTTCCCAAGGAGATGTGCCTGAAGCTCATAATACAGCCCCAAAAGACTTAAAATATTCCATCTAGTCAAAGAAATTCTAGTTTTTTTCATGGACAAGCCCTGAGACCCTGAGAATCTCTTCTGGTCACTGATTTTTATTAGAAATGGAAAAACCAACTGCTGAGAAGCACAGGGACCAGTGAGTGTCAGAACTATAGAAGCAGAAGCAACTTAGCTATCAGAATCCTCAGGGTGCACAGACATAAAGAAGCAGCAGCAATGACTTAGATTAGGTTAAAGGTTTAACAATATCATATTCTTTACTTGGGTATACTTCTAGAATGTCTGATATATTTGCATGTAACTTGGCAGAAATTGTCATATAATTATTTTGTTAACATCAGGGAGATATGTTCTTCACAAAGATTACCCCCTAAAGACACTACCTACCACTGAAGATCCCTAGGCTGAAAAGGAAATGAGCAGAAAGGAAGATCTTCGCCATCACTGAAACATCTTAGGTATTTAGAAAAGATGTTAAATTGAAATATGATCTATCAATAGGTTTGGATTAATGGTGCTATAAATTTGAGATCAAGAATCAATTCAGTGTGGCTTACTTCTGAAGTAATATGGCCCATCTCTTGAAAATAAAAATTTAAGCACTATGGAATGCTGTGTGTACAGAAAATTTGAGTTAGTGACTATTTTTTAAAAAGTGTAAAAACAAACATCTGATATTTGGTGGTGTTTACAAAGTTTTCTTTTCTTTATCTTTCTTTCTTTCTTTCTTTCTTTTAAAAGTTTTTTATTAGATTTTTTTTCAAAAACAACTTTTATTTGATATTTTCTTTATTTACATTTCAAATGCTATCCTGAAAGTCCCCTATACTCTCCCCCTGCCCTGCTCCCCAACCCGCCCACTCCCACTTCCTGGCCCTGGCATTCCCCTGTATAGGGCATATAGTCATCACAAGACCAAGGGCCTCTCCTCCCATTGATGACCAACTAGGCCATCCTCTGCTACATATGCAACTAGAGACAAAAACTCTGGGGAATACTCCTTAGTTCATATTGTTACTCCTCCTATAGAGTTGCAGACCCCTGCAGCTCCTTGGGTACTTTGTCTAGCTCCTCAATTGGGGTTCCTGTGTTCCATCCAATAGATGACTGTAAGCATCCACTTCTGTATTTGTCAGGCACTGGCATAGCCTCATAAGAGACAGCTATATCAGGGTCCTGTCAGCAAAATCTTGCTGGCATATGCAATAGTGTCTGGGTTTGATGGCTGTGAATATTAGCCCAGAAACTTAGAATACCCAAGATACAATTTGCAAAACACATGAAACTCAAGAAGAAGGAAGACAAAAGTGTCGATAGTTCATTCCTCTTTAGAATGGGGAACAAAATACCCATGGAAGGAGTTACAGAGAAAAAGTTTGGAGCTGAGACAGAAGGAAGGACCATCTAGAGACTGCCCCACCCAGGGAACAATCCCATAAACAGCCACTAGATCCAGACATTATTAGATATTTTATATTTACATTTCAAATATTATCCCCTTTCCTAGTTTCACCTTTGAAAATCCCCTATCTCCTCCCCCTGCTCCCTGCTCACCAACCCACCCACTCCTGATTCCTGGCCCTAGTATTCCCCTATACTGGGGCATAGAAACTTCACAGGATCAAGGGCCTCTCCTTTCATTGATTACCAACTAGGCTATCCTCTGCTACATATGCAGTTAGAGCCATGTGTACTCTTTGGTTAGTGGTTTAGTCCCTGGGAACTCTGCGGGTACTGGTTACTTCATATTGTTGTTCCTCCTAGTGAGCTACAAACCTCTTCAGTTCCTTGGGCCCTTTCTCTCTAGCTCCTTCATTGGGGACCCTGTGCTCAGTCCAATGGATAGCTGTGAGCATCCACTTTTTTATTTGTTAGGCACTGGCAGAGCCTCTCAGGAGAAAGCTATATCAGAGTCCTGTCAGCAAGCTCTTGTTGTCATCCACAATAGTGTCTGGTTTTCAATGTTGATCCAGTTTGTGTTGTCATTTCTTTGGTACTATGAATGAAGACATTCGAGATTTGATGCTTTATTACTGTAGAGGAAGAATTTGATTAGATATGCAAATCTACATTGTTGCAAGTTTATTGTTGCCTATTAACTGGGGTGACTAATGAAATATGGATAATATGTCAACAGACTTCAAAGAGGTCAGTCTATGAAGGCTAGTCAGTGCTGCTAACCATCAATATAGTTTAGTCCTTAAGTGCTCAGCTGCATTATTGTACAACCAACATGTGAACTACGGTTTGTATCTCTAATGGACAGATCTCCTAGGATGATAATTATATAAAGTGCTCAAGGATGCAAAGGTGAGGACAGTTCCATTATAATACTGATATTTTAAAGTAAATATTAACACTAATTTCAGCTATAATAGCCACCCAAACTACTTTATATAGTCAGTTTTTCATAGTAGACCCAAAGAAAATAATAATCTCACAAGGCAAAATAAAAGAGCGAGGCAAATTATTTTTTTATTGAACTATAATTTGCTGCACATCTTGTAAAAATCTTCACATCCCTGTTTAACAGTCTAGTTTTCTATTTATCCCCACCCTATAATCAGCCAGATGTAAGCAATCCATCTATTCTTGCTTTTAAAGAGTTACCTGCTCTTACCATCTCCTGTTAGTGTGGTCATATACCATGTAAGATTGTCTGACTAGCCTCTCTAATGTTTTCAAGGTCTTCAATGTCTTACAATGTTTCCATATTTTTATTTCAGTTTTTGTAGCTAAATATCATTTCATTTCTGCACAGACTACATTTTATTTATCTTTTATGTATTAAAGAGTTACGGTTCCTTCTTTGGATCTGTGATGACGAAAGTTACTCTATGAATTCATGTTTAAGTTTTTGTGTGAACATGTGTTTTCAATTCTAGTGGAAGTAGCATATTTTTTTAAAAAAATCATAATGCTATGTTGAACTTTCTGATGAAATACCAGAATGTTTTTCAAAGCGACTGTGCAAGTTCACATTCCTGCTTGCTCTAATGTTTGTTATTTCTGTACTTTTTACTCTGACCATGCTAGTGAGTGTGAATTGCTTTCTGATTCTGCTTTGATTTGCACTCCCATGAGGACAGTGGAGCGCAGCACTTTTCCCTGTTCACATTGACTGTTTAGCAACTTTAGTGATATTCCTACTGAGATTCTTTCTCATTAGTTCATCAGAATATGCATGTCTTTATTGTTGAGTTCGGGGACTGGCAATAAATTCTAAACACAAATATTTGGCCAGAAAAATCGTTTAGAAATATGTTTGTCTACTCTGTGGATTGTCTTTTGATACTTTTTTGATACTATCATTTCAAGGATAACATTTTGATACTATCATTTCAAGGCTTCTAATTTTCATGATGTCCTATTTACTTGGGTTTATTTGGGTTTTTCTCATTATTGCATTTTCATTACTGTCATACCTAAATCCTGGATTCATGATAAAAATTCAAAGTCACGTGTGTTTGTTGCTGTTTTCCTTGAAGAATTTTCTAGGTTTGGTGGTTAGTGTTGGATTCTTGATTCATTTGGAGTTAAAGTGCTCAAATGTTTAAAATGAAAGACCAAGTAAATCATTTTTCTTGTGGGTGTACAGTTATCCCCACATCATTTGTCTCTCCCTTTGAAGTGATCTTGTTGAAAATTAATACACCGTGGGTGTGCATAATTCTTTCTAGTCTTTCTCAGTACAACTCATTAATCTCTCCCAAGTAAACCACCTCACTGTCTTGATTACTCTTACCGTGGAGTCAGATTTGAAATTGTGAGCTCTAACTTTAAACTCTGCACTCCTTCAAGGTTAGTTTAGCTCTCTTGGTACCTTGTAGGTGCTTGTCTGCTTCTCTAATGAGCCCCATTGTGGATTCTGATGGGTTCATTTGTATCTGTAAGTCTGAGAATATCAGATATTTTCCTACTTGTGTTAACTTTAATTTCTTTAATATTTTACAAATTATCAAATGTTGGCTTTGTGACCTGATGCTACAATTCTCTCTAAATAATTTGTATTTTGGATTATACTGTTAATAGAATTAATTTTTAGTTAGATTTATGATTATAGGTTGAAATTTAAGAGTAATTTTATTTTCTAATTTTTTAAATCCATGCCAATTGCTACTTTCCTTTGTAAATTTCCTAAATCATGAAAGTGTGTGGAATTCTTTCAAATGTTTTCTTTTATATAATTAGAGGTGTTTATGCTTTACACTATTCTTAATTTTTCTATTGATAATGTATATTTAATTTATTGGTTTTATTATTATTTATTTATTTTATGTGTTGGATGTTTTGCTTGCACGTGCCACAAGCATGCCTAATGCCCCCTGAGAACAGAAGTGGGCATGTGAGCAGGGGAGCTGAGGTTAAACCTTGTGAGCCCTGGCTCTTCCAATATTTCCATCTCCTCTTCCACAGTGTTGCCACCTAAGCCGTAAGAGTTGTGATGTTCTTCCTTAATCAGCAGGGAAATGCGGATCAAAACAACCCTGAGATTCCACCTCACACCAGTAAGAATGGCTAAGATCAAAAATTCAGGTGACAACAGATTCTGGCGTGGATGTGGAGAAAGGGGAACACTCCTCCATTATTGGTGGGAATGCAAGCTGGTTCAACCACTCTGGAAATCAGTCTGGAGGTTCCTCAGAAAATTGGAAATAGTACTACCGGAAGATCCTGCAATACCTCTACTGGGCATATATCCAGAAGATATTCCATCTGGTAACAAGGACACATCTTCCACTATGTTCATAGCAGCCTTATTCATAATAGCCAGAAACTTGAAAGAACCCAGATGTCCCTCAACAGAGGAATGGATACAAAAAATTTGGTATACTTACACAATGGAGTACTACTCAGCTATTAAAAACAATAAATATATGAAATTCCTAGGCAAATGAATGGATCTGGAGGCCATCATCCTGAGTGAAGTAACCCATTCACAAAAGAACTCACATAACGTGTACTCACTGATATGTGGATATTAGCCCAGAATCCTAGACTACCCAAGATACAATTTACTAAACACATGATACTCAAGAAGAAGGAAGATCAAAATGTGGACACATCACCCCTTCCTAGAATTAAGAACAAAGCACACATTGAAAGAGTTAAAGAGATCATGTGTGAAGCTGAATCCAAAGGATGGACCCAACGACTGCGGGCCAGGGATCCATCCCACAATCAGCTACCAAACATAGACACTATATCATATGCCAGCAAGATGGTGCTGAAAGGGCCCTGATATAGCTGTCTTGGGGGAAAATATCCCAATGCCTGGCAAACATGGAGGTGGAAGCTCACAGTCAGCTATTAGATGGAACACAGGGTTCCCAAGGAAGAAGGAGCTAGAGAAAGTACCCAAGGAGCTGAAGGGGTCTTCAACCCTCTAGGTGGAAGAATAACCATGAACTAACTAGTACCCCCTGAGCTCATGTCTCTAGCTGCATATATAGAGGAGGATGGCCT
>LR754095.1:0-28669 GCA_902729485.2 Mus minutoides
CCCCCCCCCCATCTAATCTGCAGGGTTAGCCCCCCACTGAGGCCAGACAAGGCAGCACTCACATTCTTTTTTTATTTTTTTTTTTTAAGATATATTTAGAGGGCTGGAGAGATGGCTTAGCAGTTAAGAGCACTGACTGCTCTTCCGGAGATTCTGAGTTCAAATCCCAGCAACCACATGGTGGCTCACAACCATTTGTAATAGGATCAGATGCCCTCTTCTGATGTGTCTGAAGACAGCTACAGTGTATTTACATAGAATAATAAATATATATATATTTTTTGGTTTTTGAGACAGGGTTTCTCTGTATAGCCCTGGCTGTCCTGGAACTCACTTTGTAGTCCAGGCTGGCCTCGAACTTAGAAATCCGCCTGCCTCTGCCTCCCAAGTGCTGGGATTAAAGGCGTGCGCCACCACGCCCGGCCCAATAAATATTTTTTTAAGACATATTTTATGTATGTGGGTACATTGTTGCTCACATTCATAAGGTTTTCTTTTTTTGGGGGGTTTTTTTTTTTGGTTTTTTTCGAGACAGGGTTTCTCTGCTTAGTCCTGGCTGTCCTGGAACTCACTTTGTAGACCAGGCTGGCCTCGAACTCAGAAATCCGTCTGCCTCTGCCTCCCAAGTGCTGGGATTAAAGGCATGCGCCACCACGCCCGGCTTCATAAGGTTTTCTTAGTTATAGCCAAACCCCTTTCTGGTGGCACGGGCTGGAACTCCCGGCTTTTAACATAGTACTGGCTTTATGTGTGAGGTGGGTTGGGGACTGAGGCAGGTTTGGTTCTAACAAGTTCTAGACTGAAGTAAGACAAAGCAAAACAAAATTGCTTCGAATTTCTAGATTTAAATATAAGAACATACTTTGTTGTTGTTTGATTGTTGATTTTGAGACGCGATCTCATTGTGTATCCCCCTTGCTGACTTGGAATTCTCTAAGTAGCCCAGGCTAGCCTCAGATGTCTACACAGAGATCCTCCTGCTACAAGTGCTATGCTTTAAATTTTTACATTGGAAGCCGGGCATCGTGGCGCACACCTTTAATCCCAGCACTCGGGAGGCAGAGGCAGGTAGATTTCTGAGTTCGAGGCCAGCCAGAGCTACACAGAGAAACCCTGTCTCGAAAAACCAAAAAAAAATTTTTTTTACATTGGATTATATTTATTAGTGTGTGTCTCTGTGTATGCATGTGTGTCATCACCAGTGTGGAAGCCAGGACCACCTGAAAAGTCCACTCTCTCTCACCATGTGGGTCCTGGTAGTCGGACTCGGAATGAATCTTCTGTATTTCTCATTTTTCCTTGCATGTGTATCTTTGCTTGTTTTATTTTCTTTTCTTTTGTTGTATTTTGAGATAGAGTCACCCTGTAACCCAGGCCGGTTGGTCTATTTGGAGCAATCCTGCGCTGCTGGTGGTAGGTAGCAGAGCCTTTAAAGGCAAGGCCAACTGGAGGTAAATAAGGTCACAAGAGCAATAATGAGGTCCCAGTATCTTCCTGGAGATCACATGATGGGCAGAGGCAACCTCCACACGTTTCTACCAGGAGATGTGCTGCTCCCAGGAGCCCAGAGTGGTCGAGCAGCCGTGGAATAAACCCTGAAGCTGAATGGATGGAAAGAAACCCTGTTTTTTGTTTTTTTTTTTTTCCATTAAAATGTTAGCCTTAGGCATTTTTGTGACTGCGAAGGAAACTTAGGAAGACCTGCTCCCTCCTCTCTTTCCCATTCTGGGATATCCTCGGCCACATGTTCAGTATACAGCCTTGGTGTTCAAGATGTTTGTTTCCATGGAATTGGTTTTGGGTCCTCCAGTATCTGTGATCAGTTATCTGTTTTCTGGTTCACAAATTCCATGATTCTTCAGGCAGCCTGGGTATGGTTTGCAGTGATGAGCCAGCAGGTGGCTGGCAAGGTTCTGTGGTAAGACATGATGACCTACCTACAAGGTTGGTCTGGGTTCTTTCCCAGCTGCTGTCTTCTGAGTGGGTGTCACAAGCCAAAAAAGCGCATAGGCGGTATGAAAACGTTTTATTAATGCTGAGGTCATCACAGAAGGCTCACACTCTTAAGTTCCCAAGCCTGTCTTCCCCAAGGCTGCTCACCCGTGTGATGTATCTTAGTTGAAGGTCAGGTCCAGTCTTTAATAGAAGTCTCTGACTTGAGCATCAAGATCCCGGGGGACACTCTCCATCGACAAGCCAGATCAAGGTGGCATCTCAACAGATGTGCACAGCACAACATTGTTTTTGGTATCTGATCATAGACGGTCCCGTGGGCATCGTAGTGTTCTAGGCCTGTGAGCGAGTAATGTCACTGAGTTCTGGTTATCAGGTGCAGCCTGCCTAAGCTACTTTTACATATCTAAAGGCTTTATTTATTTATTTATTTATTTATTTATCTTTTGAGACAGGATTTCTCTGTGTGGTCCTGGCCTCGAACTCAGAAATTGGCCTGCCTCCACCTTCCAAGTGCTAGGATTAAAGGTGTGTGCCACCACTTTCCTGCTTTAAAGGCATTTTTTAAACTATCAGTGGGAGTATTACACCCTCTCCCATCCCTATTAAATGCTGTTGTTGGAATGGACTGGCCTTTCCCTCCCGGAATCCAGTCTTGCCCAGCTTGCCAGTTCTCTTTCATGTTGCTTTTTTAGAACTCTGTGTGTGTGTGTGTGTGTGTGTGTGTGTGTGTGTGTGCGCGCGCGCGCGCGCGCGCGCGCGCGCGCATGTACTCTATTGCCCAGCTGCATAAGATGCTGCCTACCTCACTGCCAACTCCTGGGCCCCTACCTTAATCTCCTAATTAAATGGAACTGCAGGCAAGCCCACCTCTCAGTGGGCTTTAGTCATTGTGCACAAGTTGTGAGTTCTGACTTTTTTTTCCTTGTGAGCATCTCCACGAGCACATCACATTATACCTTTATAAAGTATACCCTTTATACTTTCTAATAAAGGTCTATGGAGTACACATAGCATAGCATTAAGCGCGCTTATTCTTGCCACGTTTCTCAGTAAAACTCAGTAAGAACATTTTCATTTGTTTATATTTCAGATGACTTTTTTTTTTTTCTTTTAGGATTTTGAACTTGGGACCCTCTCGCCAGAAGAAGGTGCACTCTGTGTTAGTATATCCACCATGTCAGGCGTGCAGTCCAAAGCAGCCAGGCTTCAAAAGGAGCAAAAAGAAAAGTCCTCCGCAGACAGGGAGAGAAAAACGGCCACATCTCTGTGCTTAAAGCACAGCGAAGTACCGGCATCCATGATGAAGCAGTTTAATGCTTTAATGGAAATGCAAGAGATGATGTTTGCAGAGATGAGAGAAACCTATAAAAACGATATAAAGGAAATGCTGTTAAAACGAACAGCACCTTGGGTGAAGCTTTTGGAAGAGCGGATAGGGCAGCAAGAAGATGCAGTCTTGGAAAGGCGAAAGCCAGGAGAGAAAGTGGAAGAGATAAGTTCTGGAACAGACGAGGACACTGAAAACCTGCCTGTGAGAAGCAAGAAGAGTAGCCTGGATAGGAAGCAGGACAAAACTAAACCACTCAACAGCAGCCATGTCCTGAAACCATCATCATCACTAGAGAGAGCGGGAGAAGCCCTGCGTGGGGAACATGGCAGGTGTCGAGAGAGCAGCGGCCTTGTAGACGTGAAGAGTGCGAAGGAGAAACCAGCCCGAGAACCCAGCTGTCAGAGTGAAGAGAACCTTCTCAAGGCCCCCAAAGAGAGCCTGCCGGAAGAAGGCGCCGGAGCCACCCTGAGGCTGGCTGCCGACTTCTCGGCAGCAACGCTGGATGTCGGCAGGCAGTGGAGCCGAGTCTTCCGCCTTCTGAAAGAAAAGGAGCTGGAGCCTGAGCTGCAGTGCTCCCTGAAGTTGGCATTTAAGTGCGATGGGGAGGTGAACGTTTTCTCAGACCTTCACAGCCTCCAACAGTTTACCACCAGAAAGCCAATTCTGAGAGAGTTGCTGAAAGATGTGTTCCCACAAAATGAAGGAGGAAGAAGAAACGAGCTTCGGGAAAGATTGGTGAGCACACGAGGGTGCAAAGCTCAGGCGTGAGAGTGGGCGTGGCGGTCGTGAAGAGTAGGTGCAATCTAGACAGTCCCTTAAGAAAAAGCACACTAGCCGGGCAGTGGTGGCGCACACCTTTAATCCCAGCACTTGGGAGGCAGAGGCAGGAGGATTTCTGAGTTCGAGGATAGCCAGGGCTAAACAGAAATCCTGTCTCGAAAAACCAGGAAGGAAGGAAGGAAGGAAGGAAGGAAGGAAGGAAGGAAGGAAGGAAGGAAGGAAGGAAGGGCACACTGAAAATTCTGGTATTAGCACTTTAAGTTGGAAATAAGAGGTGAGGGGGAAATTAAGGTTTGCTTGGCAAGAGTTCGAGAGATTGATGGGAGAACTTTTTGGTGTGTTAAAATTGAAGGATAAACACTAATCAATCGTACCTTTTAATTCATTAAAAGGGGACAAATGAGTGGGTACAACCAAAGCTTTGGCAGCGGGAAGAGTGGTGGAACTATCAGGTGTGAATAGCTGGGCTAAGGGTTCTTTGTGAAAAATAGTTCATCATGAGGAAGAGGGTTTTGCCTGGTGTGCCGCTGTGCACCATGGGCGTACGTTGACTGGTGTCCTCAGGAGTGTCAGTTTCCCTCGAGCCACCCCCTTGTGGGTGTTGGGAACTGAACTTGAGCTGTCTGCAAGAGCTCATAACCAGTCAGCCATCGCTGGAGCCCTTACGCTTGGTTTGCGTCCTCCCCGTGACTTCACTGCCGTTGACGTCCCTCTCCTCAACCCTAACTTAAGCCAAAGGGGTCTTTCTAGTTAGTGACCGCTCTGGTTTCAGCCCTTGTAGTGTTCAAGCCTTACATTCCATGGTTAATTGACTCATAAATCACTGTAGGTTGATCTCTAGAGGTAGTATGGGCTACAGAGATAGCTTCACAGACACAGGGTCTTGCTGTGTAACCCAGGCTGGCCTCTTGCTTACTTTCTTTAGTCCTGCCTCAGACTCCTTCCTAATGGAATTGCAGGTTTGTACAGCACAATTGCTCTGGTCTCTCTCTCTTTTTTTTTTCTTGGTACATTTTGATTTCTTCTAGAGGGTACCTATCATGTGCCCACTAGTGGGACCCCACTGCATGAACGTCTAAGAAATCCCAGAGCTGGGTCCCCTTTGCCATACAATATTGTGGGGAATCTGGCTGGTGAATGCCAAAATCAGTGGGTTTGGTTTTCATCTTCCCATTACTTTAGTAAGGCTGTGCTTGTTTTATTTCTATGTCTTTGTTGAGCTTTTAGGTTTTGTTTTTCAAGACAGGGTTTCTCTGTATAGCCCTTGCTGTCCTGGAACTCTGTAGACCAGGCTGGCCTCGAACTCAGAAATCTGCCTGCCTCTGCCTCCCGAGTGCTGGGATTAAAGGTGTGTGCCACCACTGCCTGGCTCAGCTTTTAGGTTTTTTAAGTGTTCCTTTTATAAGCGTTATGATTTTGTTTTTCATGTTGAGGTCTTCATTTAACACACGTGGAGGTGGTATCACCTTGTGAATGGCTGGGCTCCAACCTCAGTGATCAGTTTATTCCAGTTGCTCACTATTTTGTATTTATCTATTGTTTGTTTGTTTCTGTTGACCAAGGCTCTGATTTAGCCCAGGCTAGCCTCCACTCCTCATCCTAACATCACTATGCCTATCTTTTGATCTTAAGAATGAATGGAAGGCTGGCCTGGGCTCAGTTCCCAACACCATATAAATCAGGCGTGGTTTCTATGAATGTTGGCAGAACCTGAGGCATGAAGAATGACATGAATTTCTGGCTAGCCTAGACTATTAGTGGAGAGAGAGAGAAGAGAAAAGAAAAGAATAGTTAAAATTGAAGCTGCTAAAATGGTGGGTAATGGTGCTTGCTGCACAAGCCTGATGACCTGAGGGACTATCTGGGACCCAGTGGTAGACCAGAAAACTCACCCTGAAAGTTAGTTTTTCAGGAAAGTTCCTGAAAGTTGTCTTCTGACTTGTATAATTGCTGTGGTGCGCGCGCGCGCGCACACACACACACACACACACACAAATACATACAATTTAAGGGGAAAAAAGGTTAACTTGTGTTAGAGGGAAAGGCAAATAACCATCCCAGTGGATCTGGCTTACAGGGATCTTAATGGTATAGGATTCTGCAAAACAGGAAGCGAGATCACCATTGAGCTCATCAGTCAGTCACGTGCAACACGTTAGGTACTGAGGGTACAGGCATGATCCTGTGGAAATGGGTTCTAAGTACTTCGGAAGAAGCAACTGTTAGGCTCATTATAGGAGACGGAATCTATTTGGGGACCCATGACTTTGAGAATAGACGATAGGTCTAGCACTCTCTTGTGTGTTGAGCATACTCACCTACCATGTCCAAGGCCCTGACTTTGACCTTCAATACCACAGGGGAAAATATTTACAGATATTTGCTTATTGTCACAGCAAGTATGCTAAATTCAGAGGATAAAATAGAAGGTTTAATTCACCGGAAAAACATGGCTTAACTAACTTTTTTAAACTTCTAGGGTAAAACGCTAGGAGACACGAAGCATGAAGCTAGAAGAATAGCAAGTGACAGTTTGAGCTTCCTATTCGTCAAAGAGGTAGAAGTCGCTAGTCCAGAGGTGAAGACTTACGAAGAAGCATTGGACCGGAAGGATAAAGGAACTCTCAAGAAGCAAAAGGGGAGAGAAGGAGAAATCTCAGAGACACAGGGAGAAGAAACTTCAGAGGGAGAGACCTCAGAGCTGGGGGAGGAAGAGGACTCGGAGTCAGGGGAGGAGGAAGAGAGTTCAGAGTTGGGGGAGGAGGAAGAGGACTCTGAGGAGGAGGGGGAGGAGGAAGAAGACTCTGGGGAGGAGGAGGGGGAGGAGGAAGAGGGCTCTGGGGAGGAGGGGGAGGAGGAAGAGGACTCTGGGGAGGAGGAGGAAGGGGAAGAGAACTCAGAAATGGGGAAGAAGGGGGAAGCCTCCATAGGGCACAAAGTTCGAGGCTCAGCCTTTCAGGGCCTTGCTGTGGCAGAAGAGTGTGGTGTTGGGAAAATCACCAGGAGTGCTGAGGAGATCGGCTTAATTAGTTTGGTAGTAGATTCTGAATCAGAGAAAGAAGTAAATGGAAAGATGGCTTCCCAGACTAAGAAAAAGGAGACCTTCCATGGACTTAAAGAACTTGCCTTTAGTTACCTGGTTTGGGACTCTAAGAAAAAGAAGCTGGTGAGATGCCAGGAGGGAGGAGCAGCTGCCGCTTCTACTCAAAGGATTGGGATGCCGTGTCTAACCTTATATTTGACTTCTCCATCAGAATCTCTAGGGGCAGGTAGCGATGGTCCTAAAAGCCGTTCGTGTACAAAGTTGAGTGCTCCGTCACAAGTCACTCCACTTTTACTGAACATAGAAAAAGGGAGGTACAAGATGCCGCAAACAGAAGAGCTAACAGCCGAAGAAGCAGACTTGATCCATGAAACCGAAGAAAACTTTAGGAGAGGTCTGATCAGTATCATCAGACAGGTGCAAAGGGAGGTTGACAAGATGAAAGACCTTTATGCTTCCGATGTCCAGAATATGAGACGTTCGCTGGATGACCTGAATTCCTTAGCATGCACGATTGAGGCCAGGGTGAGCGAACAGGAAGATGCCATGGAGGGACTAACCAAGGACACAACGCAGCTGGCCAGGGCGATCCTTGATAAAGAAAGGCTGAGAGAGAGAGAGGATAGGTTTCGAGGCTCCAACATCCGAGTGATAGGGATTCCAGAGAAAGAAAACCGAGAGAACGGAGCGGTGGACATAATTAAGGAAGTAATTGAAGAAAACTTTGCTGAGCTGGAAGACCAGAGCCTCGAGATTGTCAGCGCTCATCGCGTCCCTAGTTCAGTGGATGAGCACAGACTCACACCTAGACACATCTTGGTGAAGTTTGGGAGTGCTGGTGATAAGCAGAGAATCCTAAAAGCTTCCAGAGCAAAGCAAGAAATAACCTACAGAGGGGCCAAGATCAGAGTGACAGCTGACTTATCACCTGGTACTATAGATGCCAGGAGCCAGTGGTGTGGCATCATAAAAATTCTGCAAGACGAAGGCTTTCAACCGAGAATCCTTTATCCTGCCAAACTGGCATTTGATTTTAGAGGTAAAACCAAGATATTTTTTGATATTGAGGAATTCAAGAAGTTTATATCTGATATACCCTATTTGAAAGATCTGTTGAATGATATACATTAGCAACCTGGAGTGCTCTCTGTCCACCAAAATACAAAAACCAAGTAGAGTTGGACAGTGGACCATCACGTCTCTGTCCTGAAGGGTGGACAGCTGACTTTTTTTTTTTCCCCTAGGGAAAGGGGCTAGGGAAGCCGTGTAACTCCCTGAGTGTTGGTTGAGTTAGACAGCATAGCATATGTAGCTTTTCAGTAGCTACCTTGGTAAGGAGGCATCTTGTCAGTGTGGCCACAGTGGGATGGGAAAGGACATGGTAAGTTAGAAGAGACTGCCAGGCTGACTGACTTCACGGATTACATTACTTTATTATTTGCCACTATATATTAAAGCTTGAAGTTTGAATTTGTCATTTGTTTACTTAATGTCCCTGCTTATTTTTGAGAGAACCTTGCTGATAACTGTATACCGTCTAATCGCTTCTACATTGTATTGCTTCAACCCATCCTTTAGTGGAGTCTTTACCTTAGCATATGACCATGTTTGCATAGATAGTGCTTCCTTTGAAATCAGTCTTTAGAGAGGAGACACTGAAGAAATCCGGGAGAAGAAAATAGAATGTTTTGTCTTGTTTTGCATTGGTCTCCAGTATCCCAAATTGTCCTGAACCCCTCCATGTAACTAGGACAAGTTATGTTTTGGGGAAAACACCATACAATGAAAATTCTGTCTAATCCTGGGGCAAGTTAGGACAACTGAGCAAGCCCCAACACCCCTGTGAGGTTAAGGAATGCCAGGCACCCCTGGTTTTATTATTTTTCCCATGCTGGGAGTGGAACCAAAGCCTGCTAGCTCTTGCTGTGTCCTCACTCAGACCTGATGTAATGTTGGATGTAAAACGGGCACAGTCATCCTGGATGTTTTTAGAAGTTGTTTGTTTTACATGTATGGATGTTTAATCTGCATGTATGTTTGTACCACATACCTGGTACCCTCAGATATCCTGGAACTGGGATTACAGATGACTGCAAGCCACCTGTTAGGTGCTGGGGCTTGAAACCAGGTCCTCTGGAAGAGCAGGCAGCGGCACTTATATTTATAACTACTTGTAGCCAGCCCCAGCCCTCCGGCCCTCCAGCCCTCCAGCCCTCCCTCCGGCCCTCCAGCCTTCCCTCCGGCCCTCCAGCCCCCCAGCCCTCCAGCCCTCCCTCCGGCCCCCCAGCCCTCCAGCCCTGTGTTTTGGTCTCTTGCTGTGCTGATTTGCTTGGAGGGGCTGAAAGAAATTACCTCCATGTTTGCTTTCAGACGTACCACTAACTTGAAGGTTAGTAACAAATTTAGGGCCTAAAGAGATGGCTTAGTGGTTAAGAGCACTGGATGCTCTTCCCAAAGACCTGCGATTACACCTAGCACTCACGTGGCAGCTCACAAGCATATGCTTTCTTCTGGCCTCCGGGGGTACCAGGTATAAATATGGTGCGCAGAGGTAAATACAGGCAAAGCACACACACAAGTAATAGTCTTAAAAACAAACTCAGCCGGGCGTGGTGGCTTGCGCCTTTAATCCCAGCACTCGGGAGGCAGAGGCAGGCAGATTGCTGAGTTCGAGGCCAGCCTGGTCTACAAAGTGAGTTCCAGGATAGCAAGGGCTATACAGAGAAAACCTGTCGGGGGGTAACCTCAGCCCCAGCCTTTAGTTAGTTAGGAGATTAATGAAGAAGGGCCAATGAGCTCAGGGGTCCAAAACCAGCCTGGGCAACATTCTTACAGAATGTCAAAGGCCTTCAATCTATAAAAATAGGCATGTAGGCCTGTGAACTCCAGTCTTACAGGAGGCTGATAGCATGTTCAGACAGTGTGGTCTACAGGTGACACCCCATTTCTCACCACAGTAAAGGAAGACATATTTCTGTCCATGAGGTGAAACCCAATTCTATGCGAGTTTAAGAAGAGATTTTTAGTTGTCTCATCTTGAGAGTTCTACCAGTGTTGGCTCCGCCCAGATTTAATAATTCAGGCATGTCTCCCTGCTGGTTCCAGTGTGGGGTGAACTATATGGGTCTTTGTTTATGGAGAGCTTTTGTTTTTTAAAAGGCTTATTCACATATTTTATGTATATAAGTGTTGTGGCTTCATGTCCACCAGAAGAGGGCATCAGATCACAGATGATCTGGAGCTACCATGTGGTAGATGGGAATTGAAATCAGGACCTCTGGAACAGCAGCAGTCAGGTGCTCTTAACCACTGAGCCATCTCTCCACCTTGAGACCTACATTTTAATTACAATATCTGTCTTACACAAATATATAAGTTACTGGGAGAGTACCTACTTACAGTGCATGAAGCTCTGGGTACAATCCCAGCACCAAAAAAATTTCTTTTTAAATGCTCGCGTGATTACAGTTGTGGCCTATCAGATAGGCTCGTATGGTTTGATTTTGGAGGCAGAAGAAATGTCTCCACGGCCTACTCCCTGGGGAATTCTGAGAAGAAGAGGTAGCTTGCTCCTGGCATCACTGGGTTTGCCAGCTACCCTTCCTGTCTTCAGTGCCCATGGGAGCCCACACAGTAGAAGTTGCTTGGCTATTCTCCCCATCACTATGAATCTGGCTGATTGGGACTGTAATCTTAATGAGCTTTTAAGTTTGTAGAAGACAAGGGTTTTCCTAAGCTAAATCCTGGTCAGATGTCAATCTGCGGAGTTCACTGAACCTCCTGCTAGAGTCTGGGATCCTGGACACACTGTGTCCACTTTGATGCCCATGTGTTGAGGTAGAGAGTGAGCCTCCTCAAGGCTGCCAAAGCTGATGGTTAGCTGGGGATGTCAGTGTCCCAGGAGGACACCCCCCCCACCATGCCAGGCTCCAAGCAGAGGATGATGGTAAAGCTCCTTTGTGCTGGGAGAGGCTCACTGTGCTTCCTCTTTCTCTTCCTCTTGTCTCTATACCAGAGACACCAAGTCTCAACCTCTTCCTTTCATGTTGAGTGTAACAACCAGGACATTGCGTGTCTCCTGGTTAGAGTTAGAGTCCATCTGCAGTGTTTCTTCAGTGTCTGGTGCTGCTCCCAGGTGTGCCTGTGGAGGGGCTTCAGTCTTGACTACAGTTCATGCAGCTCAGAGATCTGCCTGCCCCTGCCTTCTGAGTGCTGGGATCAAAGGTATACACCACCACTCTAAGCCTAAGACATTAAAAGGGAGGGGAGTGTTTCTTAGTGCACGCTTGTGTATGCACACACGGAGGTCAGAACAAGTCTTTGGACCCAGCTATCATTTCTCACTTTTACGTGGGTTCAGAGGCTTGAACTCACATTGTTAGACCTTCACTGGAAGCACCTTTTCACCAGTGGGTTTCGGGAAAGGCTTTGGTGAATGGCATTTGCTGCATCTGTCATCCTAAAGTGAAGAGACTATATTTCTAAACACTTTAGCCATGGGTCTAGTCATCGTAGGTGACACGTCTATCTACTAAGGAGAACATCTGTGAGCGTAATGTATTAAGATATTTCTAAGCTGGGCTGTGATGGCGCACACCTTTAATCCCAGCACTTGGGAGGCAGAGGAGGGCAGATTTCTGAGTTCGAGACCAGCCTGGTCTACAAAGTGAGTTCCAGGACAGCCAAGGCTACACAGAGACAGAAAAACCCTGTCTCGGAAAAATAAATAAATGAGAAAATGAAAATATATGCCATAAAGAACTGTTCTTTTTTTTTTTAAATATTTTTTTAAATTTATTTTATTTATTATACGTAAGTACACTGTAGCTGTCTTCAGACACTCCAGAAGAGGGAGCCAGATCGGATGGTTGTGAGCCACCATGTGGTTGCTGGGATTTGAACTTATCACCTTCGGAAGAGCAGTCGGGTGCTCTTACCCGCTGAGCCATCTCACCAGCCCCAAGAACTGTTCTTTAATGAATGGGATTATAAGCTCATTTAGGAGGTGTGTTGTATGAGATCACACAGGCTCATAAACTAAAAGTATCAGCCAAAGAAAAAGGTTAAATGAAGTTCTATATAAGTCTCCCTGGACACTCTCTATATAAGTGTCCCTAAGGACATCGAGGTATGTGTTTTTATTATATATTTGGTTCATAATCTCGTTCGTGAAATTTCCACAGGAAAATATGGGTTTCCAGACGAGTTCAATTCAAATGTTTGCATTCTGCCATTAGCACAGTTCATTGCTACTTTAATGTTCTTATTTAAAATTTCTCTCTATGCAAGACAGAGATAGTTGTTAGTTGTGGCAAGAAGGAAAAAAAATTGGTTTCTCTTTTAGGGGTGTTTATTTCTCAATCAAAGGAAAATCAGGGTCAGGCTCCTTGGCCTGACAAAACCTGTGGTGACCGGGGACAGAGCAGAGGCAAAGGAGACATGCTTCCAATTTTGTCCTGGCCGAGTCCAGAAAGGGCCAGAGATGGTGGCACAAAGAACTGTGGCATAGGCTATCCAGCTGGCCCAAGTGGAGTCAAAAAAATACTGACAAACTAGGTCCAGGTCCCAGGTCACAAGAGAGACAAGTAAGGCTTGAGACCTTTGGTTTTGTCCCACAGGGGCACTCTCTGGAGACAGATGTTCTGACACAGGGGCACTCTCTGGAGACAGATGTTCTGACACAGGGGCACTCTCTAGAGACAGATGTTCTGACACAGGGGCACTCTCTAGAGACAGATGTTCTAAGTGCTGCCTAAAAGGACAGAGAAAGCAGAAGGGTTAACGCCCTCCATCCCCATCCTGCCTCTGAGATGGGACCCAAGGCATTGAGTTTGGGCAATCTGATCCTCCCCTTAGCTACTGGAGCCATCTCCAGCTCTGGCCATGGTAAAGAGCTGTCCAAGCCTGTAAAAATCAACAGCAGCAGGCTTCCCTGGGCATGCCAGCAGCATGGTGACAGCAGACAAGGCAAGGACAAGGGGAGATACTCAACAGTGAATTAGGAGTAAGTGATGGCCCCCGG
The DNA here is from genome assembly GCA_902729485.2 of Mus minutoides. NCBI lineage: Eukaryota > Metazoa > Chordata > Mammalia > Rodentia > Muridae > Mus > Mus minutoides. Next base: position 13,132 of record LR754095.1, read on the forward strand.
TATATGTTCCGCATGTTAAGACAGTGACTGATGTGATAGATGGTCTGACCAGATGACTGATGGGACTCAGGGACAGCCCAGTCTTTGGCCTGGGCTGGCCAACCCAGAAGTCCATTGCCTTCTAAAAAGGCCAGGGCCTGAGAAAGGAACTCGAAGGACATAATAGTTTGGAGGCCTGGGCTGGAGCCCCTCCAGTGCACCGGCAGACACAGCAATCTAACACTAGAGATCTCAGTGGCCTGTGAGCAGGAAGTGGAGGAGGGTCATTGAGTGGATCAGGGAGGACTGTCAGCACTTTGGTTTGGGGTAGGGAGGGACATGTTGGTCCTTCTGTTTGTCATTCTGCCAACTCTTAGCCCAACCTTCCATTCCTTTTTTTGTTTGGTTGGTTTTGGTTTTTTGAGACAGGGTTTCTCTGTATGGCCCTGGCTGTCCTGGAACTCACCTTTGTAGACCAGGCTGGCCTCGAACTCAGAAATCCACCTGCCTCTGCCTCCCAAGTGCTGGGATTAAAGGCATGCGCCACCACTGCCCTGCTCTTCCATTCCTTCTAGACAGTGAGGTTCCATTCCCAGGACAAGTGGTCAGTCTTGTCACCATCTGTGAATTGGGATGTGATCTTGTACTGTCCCAAGCAAGCGTGCCTTTGGGGGCTTCCTCCGTGGGCGTCAGGAACTCATACCTCTCAGTCCAGAGTCTAGCTATGGACCCTGTAGTCAGCCTTGTCAATCTGACTGCCTACCCGCATGTGAGCTGGATGGATGCCATGCCCAACACACTGTTCACCTGGACAGATTCTTATCCTGGGCGCCATCCTTTCAGCACAAATAACTCCTTGAATTTCTCCAGACCAGCTGCCCCATGTGACACAGAGGTCGGTCAGTCAGTCAGGTCTCGATGGTTTGGAGGACACTGCAGAGACAGCCACTTGGCCCAGTTGGGCCTCCTTTTGCATGGGCAGGAGCTCACTGTTTTTGTCCAGTTCCTGGAGCTCCTCTGTCACTATCTGGGCCAGCTGATCAGTGAGGGCTCCTGTTCTGCAGTGCTCATCTCCAGCCTGTGACGCCAGATGCGAGATCTGTGTCCCTCCCCTATGTTTGACTGTCTGCTAACAGGAAATATACCCTGTAATCCAGGGCTCCTTTATCCCTCCCATGTCTCGGCATTTTCTCAGTCTTCCTGTCCTTCCTCAATTTACCCATTTAAGACTTTGATCTTAAGGGATAATGGTAGTTGAAGTTTTATTTTCTTCACTTTTTTTTTTTTAATTTAAGATTTAAGAAGCTGGAGAGACAGCTCAGTGGTTAAGAGCACTGGCTGCTCTTCCAGAGGTCCTGAGTTCAATTCCCAGCAACCACATGGTGGGTCACAACTATCTGTAGTGAGATCCAATGCCCTCTTCTGAAGACAGCTACAGTTTACTCATATACACAAAATAATAGATAAATCTTTTTAAATCTGTAAGATTTAAATCACAGTCTGTTTTATTTGTTTATCGGTATGTGTGCACATGTGTGTCTGTGCCCCGAGAGGCCAAAAGAGAGCACTGAATCCCTGACGCTGGTGGGACAGGCAGTTGTGAGCCATCTAATGTGGGTGCTGTGAGGTGAGCCTGGGTCTCCTGCACGAACGACAAGCCCTCTTAACCCTGGAGTCATCCCTCCAACCTTGAAGCTCCATTGTCTAAATCTTCATGGTGGAGAAGAGCGTGCCTGTCCAAAGGCTAGAGTCTGATTTCAGGGAGACTTGAGAGCTCACTTGCTGATTGTGACCCCCCTTTTTAACCTGATCCTGCGAATATTTCAGTGAAACTCTTATGCAATTATAACAGAAAACAACAGATTTATGTTGAGCTCCGGACGAAGCTACAGCAATAAAAAGCAAAGGCACTAATATGGCCTTATTCATGATCTTGTTTTTCTGGAATTCAGTTCTTGCACACAGCATGAGATGGTCCTGACTGTTCTTCTGAATGCTTCCTGCCTCCCAGAGACCCAATCCCTGCAGAGATTTATCTTCTGAAAACAACAGGCAGTTTTGACTGGGAAAGAAGCAACAGTCTAAAATATACCAGCAGTAAAGTTCTCTTCTTATCCTCTCCAAATTAAAACACACAATTCAGTTGTGTCTGAGAACATATGGACTCTCCCAGAATCTATTGTTTGAAATATTTCTAGCCTGTTAGCTATATGCTGGGAAATTACCACCACAGCAACCTTATGCAACACGCACAAGTTCCCAAAGCGAGAACCTTGAAGGTCACTCAGGATATGTGTGTGTGTGTGTGTGTGTGTGTGTGTGTGTGTGTGTGTGTGTGTGTGTGACAGAGAGAGAGAGACAGAGAGAGAGCTGAAGCTGGTCTCTCTTCTGCAGCCACATATATCATCAGTCAGAGCCCTCTTCCCTCAGAGGAGCAGACCTCTAGTTCAAAACTGAGCCCAGTTCACAACAGGCATGCTGGGGGAAGTTGAGTTTTGTTTGTCCGGGGCCGGAGGAGAGAAGGGCCTGTTCTTCCCGGAGCCTTCCTCCCACCAGTGCTTCCAATCCGCCCCTGGCATTCCGTCCTGGGTATCAGGAGTGCAGGAGACTGTTTTCACTCAGACCTTCACCTCTTGCTTTCCAACCCAGAGATCTCCCCAGCTCAGTGCCATCTTGCCTTGGCTGCTGCCTGCATACTCTATTCCCAGGGCTCCAATCCTTGCATCCCTTTCAAAGGTTTCTTTTCTTCTTCCTCCTCTATCTTAGAACCACCAGGGTTTTCATCTCCCAAACTTCCACACCTTGCCTTCCTAGGTCTGTCCACAGTGCATCCTGACTTTCTTGTCAAATTCTAACCCAACAACTAACTCAGAACATTTTTTAAATATAAGCCTGCATATCACTCAGTCTAAATAATTTGCATGTATTTGTTTCTTTGATTTGGGTACACTTTTCTAAATACCAGGCTGACCTCAAATTCCTGAATCTGATTCCCAAGTGCTGGGATTAAGTGTATACTACCATGCCCAGCTTATGATTTTTTTCTATTATATTCTAGAAAGACTTAGATAATAAGGCTGCTGCCTAAAATCTAAGACCTTTAGGTGGCTTTGGTGGGGCACACCTGTAATCCCAGCTGGCAAATGGGAGATGAAAGCCAAAGGATCAAGGGCTCAAGGTTGGTCACCCTCAGCTATTTAAGTTCAAGGTAAGTCCAGCCCGGGGCTCCAGAAGACCCTGGGCCAAACAATAGCAAATAAAATATCTAGAAGATAAAATAACCCTTAAAACTGGATGCAACCAATGACATGCTGACGTGGGAACCCTGGCTGTGCTCCTTGCCTTAGCAGCAGATACAGCTCTGCAAGCTGAGGCCAAGCCCACTGTGCTGGAAACCCTTTCTTAGAGCTAGGCCACGCCCCTCTCCACTTGAACCCTACCAGGCTGGGCTCTTTGTATTCTAGTGGCCTGCTGGCTCCCCAGGCACTGTCAACCCTGCCTGACCTCTCCAGTGCACCAGAGCACTCTTCCATTCTGCTGCAAGGCTTTCTGCAGCCCTGAAAGGGGCAGGACTGGGAAAGGCAGCTTGTGCCCTATTCTGCGACGCCTTCTTCTGGCAAACACAGAACGCAACAGACACTCATCTGATAATACGTTCTTCTTTCCTGAGATGAAGTCAATGCTAAACAAGAGGTGACCAGAGAAGCAGACAGGCCCAGGGGTCAAGTCGTTGTTCAAGAGAATGCAGTACTCCCCAAATGCAATATTCATTTAGACTTTCCATCTTCCAACGGAAAAATCAAATTAGGAGTGCAACGGGGCTGGGTTTTCATGATCAGAAAGCTGATTGTAGCCTTGGCTATCCTGGAACTTGTTATGTAGACCAGGCTGGCCTCAAACAGAGATCCGCCTGTGTCTGCCTCTCAAGTGCTGGGATTAAGGCGTGCACTGATCAAGACCATGGTGGCTTGTCCCTGTCAAATATCCAACTTGGCTCAGGGTCTTTCAATGTGGCAAATGACTCTCCTGCTGCCTTGGCAGTCTGGGGCCATTCCTAACAAGCAACAACACTTAAAAAGCTCCAGCCAAGCCAGGTGTGGTGGCACACGCCTTTAATCCCAGCACTTGAGAGGCAGAGGCAGGCGGATTTCTGAGTTCGAGGCCAGCCTGGTCTACAGAGTGAGTTCCAGGACAGCCAGGGCTACACAGAGAAACCCTGTCTTGAAAAAACAAAACAAACAACCCCCTTAACCCCCACCTCCAAAAAAAGAATGCCTGATGCCCAAGAAAGCCAGGGCTCAGGATCCCCTGGGGCTGAAGTTACAGTGCTCTTAATCACTGAGTATCTCTCCAGGCCCTGTGTTCAGTCTCCAGCCACAAAAAAACATCTTCTTTGCCTTGATTTTACAACTTGTTTTGGCTAGGCTTGAACACACATAACTCTGTGCACTAAAATCTTCCTGGTTAGATTATGAATATTAATATTCTCTGTCTTTAGCCCTGGTCCTGGCGGCATTCACAGCTAACAGACACATTTTTAGAGATCTGTTCAGTTGCTGGGAGGTTCCTTTTCTCTTCAGCTAACTGGCTATGGACCATTAAGTGAAAAGTATTGGCCAACGCCTTCTTTTGAGTAATAGTTTTAGTTGGAGGTAGCCAGGTGCATGGGAAGCAGAACCAGTACCCGATTGCCTGTGAAGCCTGAAGCTGATGGGTGCCCCAGGCTAGTAATCCCAGCAAGTAGCCAGTTGAGGCAGGAGTTTGTGGCTAGTCTGGACTTCCAGGTGAGGCGGGTCTTGGAAAATAAAAGCCGAACTTTATCATGCAAATGTTTAAAACTGTCCTGGCAGACTCTCCTACACGTGTTAATCCTTAAATCCCACTAACCCATCCTTCCATCCCAGGGAGCTAGCTTCCTCTTGACTAGAAATGAGATCCTGTCTTTCGCAGCTCTCAGTCTTGTGCTCCCTGGCACGGGTGACCTTTCCCAGTACATCAGTATTCGTCCCTGTTAAAGTCTGCTGTGATCTGCAACAGTATAATTAATCACTGTGAGCTATGAGGCAGGCTTCCCGCTTCCAGAAGATACTGATTAGGAGGGGTATGAAAAAGGGTGCCAGGATCATCACGGGACCAACACATACTCATGTACACTACGGAGAGATGGAGGAGGTAAGCTCGTTGGATCTTGACTGACTCTTCTGGGTCATGATGGAGACAGGGATAGATTAGCAGGGGCTGTAGAGTGAGGCCCTGTTTCAAAAATCAAAACAAACCAGCAAAAAAGACCAAACATTTCTCTTATGAAATCACCAGAAACTGGGGAGAAGCAAGGCTATGGAACAGTTAAAGGCCTGCATCCTAGCGGCTAGACTCTTTCTCAGAAAGAATCCGTTTCTAGGGAAATGGGTGTAGCAGGCCCTGAAGGCCATTGGTGGTAGCATTCAAAGTATAAACTTGACTCTAGACTCTAGAATTGGTTCAAAGTCTGTAGTTTCCTGAAGCTGGTACAGTGGCCTGCCTCTGAAATCATAGCACTTGGAAAGTAGATACAGGGGGTCAGGAGTTCAAGACCATCCTTGGCTCCTTGGCGAGTTCCAAGCCAGCATTGGCTACATGAAACTCTTCCTGCCCCTCCCTCTGTTGATTTTTCTTGAGTAAATAGCATACGCAGACAGTTATGAAAAATTCATGGGGTTTCAAACAGTATACAGTGAAGTCTCCTGTCCCCTCCTCTCCCGGCCCCTCCTCAGAGAGGAGACGGATCTAGTGTGGGTCTCTTTCCTTGCTTTCCACAGGGGGTTACTCTCCAGCAGCACTGGGAACTTGCTAGAATGCAAACTCTCAGGCCCAACACAGACTCAAGAATGGGGATCTGCACTTTAACAAGACTTCCTGATGATCTGTGTGGACACTAGACTTCAAGATGCTGTTGCCACCACTGTGGTAATCAGTGAGGGAGTAAGATATCCAAGGACCAACATATGGTGGTGTATAGTCTGGTCTACAGTCCCAGCACTTGAGAGGTGGAGGTAGGAATTGCTGTGAGTTTGAGGCAGGCTAGGAACAAATGAAAAGTGTGTGTGTGTGGGGGGGGGGATATAATATAAATAAATAAATTAATTAATCAATATTTTTAAATGCCCCCCAAAATTTCTGCAGAACTTAAAACCCTACATCTTCTCACTGAGCTGGAGTCTAGGAGCCTATGAAGTCACAGCACTGGGGACTCAAGCCAGGGTCCCAGGAGAGAGTTCTTTCCTCCAACCACTGAGGCAATGTAAGGCTCATACATCTGAGCCCTGAACAGAGAGGCCCCTTTCTTTCAAGAAATGCTGAAACGCAGGCATTTGACATCCCAACTGTCCCAGTCTCAAATACTCTGTTCTAAGGGATGCCTCTAACAGACCTGAAGGTCAGACATTGCCTTAACCTTCAGCCCCTGAAAAAGCTTGTGCTTTAAGCAATGTCTTCTGTGGTCAGCCACTCTGTCCCTAGCCTGGGGCACTAGTAGGGGACAAGAAAAGATCTGGGTGTATGGCAGTGGAATTTCTTTCTTTCTTTTTTTTTTTTTTAAAGATTTATTTTATTTATTATATGTAAGTACACTGTAGCTGTCTTCAGACACTCCAGAAGAGGGCACCAGATCTCGTTACGGATGGTTGTGAGCCACCATGTGGATGCTGAGATTTGAACTTATCACCTTCGGAAGAGCAGTCGGGTGCTCTTACCCACTGAGCCATCTCACCAGCCTCGGCAGTGGAATTTCTAATGGAGCCTGTCTTAGGGTTTTTATGGCTACGAAGAAACTCAACTACCAAGAGCAAGTTGGAAAGAAAAGGGTTTATTTTATTTGGTCTGCATTTCCACATCATCGGCTGCCAGTGAAGAAAGCCAGGGCAGAAACTCAAACAGGACAGGAACCTAGAGGCAGGAACTGATGCAGAGGCCATGGAGGGTGTACTGGCTAGATTTGTGTCAACTTGACACAGCTGGAATTATCACAGAAAAAGGAGTTTCGGTTGGGGAAATGCCTCCATGAGATCTAGCTGTGAGGCATTTTCTCAATTAGTGATCAAGGGCCCCTTGTGGGTGGGACCATCTCTGGGCTGGCAGTCTTGGGTTCTATAAGAGAGCAGGCTGAGCAAGCCAAGGGAAACAAGCCAGTAAAGAACATCCCTCCATGGCTTCTGCATCAGCTCCTGCCTTCTGACCTGCTTGAGTTCCAGTCCTGACTTCCTTGGTGATGAACAGCAGTATGGAAGTGTAAGCCAAATAAACCCTTTCCTCCCCAACTTGCTTCTTGGTCATGATGTTTGTGCAGGAATAGAAACCCTGACTAAGACAGAGGGTCACTGCCTACTTGCTTGTCTGTTCTTCATGGCTTGTTCAACCTGCTTTCTTATAGAACCCAGAAGAACCAGTCTGGGGTAGCCACACCCACAATAGACTGGACCCTCCACAATCAATCACTAATTAAGAAAATGACCTGAAGGATTGCCTGCAACTTGATTTTATGGAGGGATTTTCTGACCTGAGGTTCCCTCCTCTCAGACGACTGTAGCTTCTGTCAAGCTGTCATAAATCTAACCTGATTGGCTGGTTTGTAATTCTGAACCTGTGTGGTCCTGGGATGAATTATTCAACTCTCTTTGCTTCTGTTTCTTCAAATGGAAGATGGAAAAAATATTAGCACATAACCATATCTAAAGCTCATATCAATTGTTGTTGTTGTTTTGGGTTTTTTGTTTGTTTGTTTGTTTGTTTAGACAGGGTTTCTCTGTGTAGCCCTAGCTGTCCTAGAACTCACTTTGCAGACCAAGATGGCCTCAAACTCACAGAGATTTGCCTACCTCTCCCTCTCATGTGTTAAAGCCCTTAAAATTCATGGCTGGGCCTAACAAAGTATGATTGTCCCTTGTCTTCAAGGGGGCTGCATCTAGGACATTCTAAGGATACCAGAATCCATATACCCAAGTCCTTTATGTAAAATGGCATAATGTTCTCATATAACTCACACACTTGCTATATACTTTATTTATTTATTTACTTATTTACTTATTTATTTCAGGGTCGGAGTTCAAACTTCCTGAGTTTTCTTTCTTTTCGCTTATGTGCATCTGTGTGAGTGTGCACACAGGTGTGCAGGTACCTGAAATAACCAGAAGAAAGCGTTTAACATCCACCCCACCCCCACCCCCACCCTCAGAGCTGGATTTACAGATGGCATCCTGCTCCGCATGGGTGCCTGGAACTGAACTCGGAGCTCTTAAGCTCTGAGCCATCTCTCCAGCCCCGAGCTCTTGTTTGTCTTTGTTGCTAATAGATTTTAAACATAGGGTTAAGAGGAGAAAGGACTTGGGTTGGCTTCCAATCAGAGTGATGTCCATGTAATTTAAAGCAGCTCTGGATTGCTTAGGCCTAATGCAGTGAAAATGCTATTTAAATTGTTGTCACCCTGTGTTGTTTAGGAAGTAATAACAAGGAGTCTTTGTCTACACATGAAAAGCATTCTTAGTATTTATTATTGTTCTTCACAATTGGCTGGATCGATAGATGTAGAACTCACAGATGTAGAAAGGTAACTTCTCCATAAACCAAAAGCTGCTGTTTTGTTTTGTTTTGTTTTGTTTTGTTTTGTTTTGTTTTGTTTTGTTTTGTTTTCAAAGACAGAGTCTCACTACCCTGGCTGTCCTGGAATTCACTATGTAGACCAAGCTGGCATTAAACTCACAAAGATCCGCCTACCCTTGCCTCTGCCACCCTAGCAAAAGACCTGTAACCCTACGCCTGGTGCAAGCTGCTTTTGTTAGGGGCAGGGTTTAGGGAGAGAGGCTAAGCTTGGCCCTTCATGCTGTTATAGAGGCTGCCCACAGTGCATGCATCCACCACCTGCTTCCAGGACCAAGGAAGCTCTGGTTCCCATGCTGCCGTTGGGATTGAGCAGCAGCTGTTCCATGGACACCTGCCTTTGCTGCTTCCTGTCACCGTGCTGTGTACCTACAGGAGAGGGGAGGAGAAACCCTGGCAGTAAAGTCCCCATTTTGAGGGTAGGCATCTACAGGTTATCTTCCTAATGCCACAGGTTGCCCTGACTTTCTCATCTTGCTTTGCTCTGAACATCTGCACCAAGCACATGGCTGATGCATGATCAAGGGCTTCAGAGCTCTTTATATTACAACCCAGATATGGGAGGTGGAAGGGTTAGGAGGGGGTTGGAGCTATTTATTGAATACCAGCCTTGGGGTTCTTAGGAGACAGCCTGGGGTCTATATTTTAGGGGATAGGGCTGAGTTTTCCTGTAGGCTGCCCTTGTGATGCAGACTAGGATGACTGATCTCCCTCCAATCCCCCATCTACTCCATCAGCATACCTTGCTGTTCTGGGCCCTGAACTATGGCTCCTCTCTCCTCCCTTTAATGCACCTTGACCTCTATTCATGAAAATTCACCCTCTCCTGGAATCTCACTTCCCCTCTGGCTTTAGTCCCTTCTCACAAACCAACCACCACTGCTGCAGTAGACTGTGTTCTCTCAAGAGGCTCAAACAATTCAGTGCTTTTGCTCAAGTTCTCATAGCAGATTTGCTTAAAGACTGGCTGTCCAGGTGTGGCATAGGCTACACTTTCTGCAGGGCTGTGGCCTGGCAATTCCACCATCACCATGGACCAGGGCCTAGTATCATAGACATCCATGACACCCAGATGGGAGACAAGCTTTTGTAGAAAGGCCTTGCCTTGCCTTGCCTTGCCTTGCCTTGCCTTGCCTTGCCTTGCCTTGCCTTGCCTTGCCTTGCCTTTCTCCCATGACAGGGTTATTTTGTGTAGTCTTGGCTATCCTGCAACTTGCTCTGTAGACTAGGGTGACCTAGAACTCAGAGATCTGCCTGCCTCTGCCTCTAGAATGCCCAGCATCAAAAAGGCTTTTCTATTCTGATGTCTTTTTGTCTTAGTTAGGGTTTTACTGCTGTGAGCAGACACCATGACCAAGGCAAGTTTTATAAAGGCCAGCAAATATTTGGGGCTGGCTTACAGGTTCAGAGGTTCAGAGGTTCAGTTCATTATCATCAGGGTGGGAGCATGGCAGCATCTAGGTAGGTCTGGTGCAGGCAGAGCTGAGAGTTCTACATCTTCATCTGAAGGCTACTAGTGGAAGACTTACTTCCAGGCAGCTAAGATGTGGGTCTTAAAGACCACAACCGGGCTGGTGAGATGGCTCAGCGGGTAAGAGCACCCAACTGCTCTTCCGAAGGTGATAAGTTCAAATCCCAGCATCCACATGGTGGCTCACAACCATCTGTAACGAGATCTGGCGCCCTCTTCTGGAGTGTCTGAAGACAGCTACAGTGTACTTACATATAATAAATAAAATAAATCTTTAAAAAAAAAAAAAGCCCACACCCACAGTGACATACCTACTCCAACAGGGCCACATCTTTTTTTTTTTTTTTTTGGTTTTTGTTTTTTTCGAGACAGGGTTTGTTCATAAAGCCCTGGCTGTCCTGGAACTCACTTTGTAGACCAGGCTGGCCCCAAACTCAGAAATCTGCCTGCCTCTTCCTCCCAAGTGCTGGGATTAAAGGTGTGCGTCATCACAGCCCGGCAGGGCCACATCTAATGGTGGCACTCCCTGGGCTGAGCATATACAAACCATCACACCTTAGGACTGTCTTGAGGTCTTAAGGATGTTATCTGATTTCAGGAGGGGTCCCAGTGGACAGTGGTTTACTTTTGGATGAGAATAGTTTTGGATTTTGTCAAAAAAGAAATAAGCACCCCAGAGCAGGTGAAACAGTACCCCATCTCCTTCTGACTCCTTTTCTGTTTGCAGGGCATTAGCCTCATCTTTATGGATCAAGCTGGATGGCTACAGCATCCTGGCCAATGGGAAAGGGAAGGCATGTGTCCCTTCCCTTTGCCTGAAGTCTGTGCAAATCACTTTGCACCTATCTCACTATTCATGTATAGTTAAGAAGCCATAGCAAACTGCAAAGGAAGCTGGGAAGTGGAGTCTCTGTCCTTGGTACTGAGTTGGAGATCCTATAATGAAGAAAGCAGAATAGAATGGCTTTGGGGATAATTGTGATTGTTATTCAGTTTGTGACCACATCCTAGTACACCTCATTCCTGGTGCCTCTCCCATCAGGCCTTACTGCTTTTACTGCTTTGTGCCCTGGGTCTCACAAGAGAATCCCAACTGGTGCTCCTGCTCCCAGTCTTACATCTGATTGGATAGTTTGGGTGTTTAGAAATTCTTCAATGGCTCTCAGTCTCTCTTCTGCTCCCTCCCCTGCCAAAAAAAGAACCCCAAATCCTCAAACAGACAAGTGCTATATCTCTCAGCTACATCTCTTTTAAGGTTTGGTCTTTTGCTTATAATGCTAAATACTGGCTCTGTAGAATCCAAACTAAATTCAAGACCACCTAGCCCCTCCCCCCTCTGAAGGGACTTTCAGAAACATAGCAGTCAAAATGACTAAGTCTACAGCTGCCAAAACAAAATGAACTGTTCTCAGAAAAATAACCATAACAAGATTAGCAGTTCCCAGAGAAATTCCCCTACCCCGCCGCACATTGAATTCTGAGAAAAACCACAAACTGCCCTGACCTTGCTAGAATTCCCTGTGACATTAATAGCTGACCCATAAGGTCAAAATGTACCGCTGCTTTGCTGTCCAAATCATAATTACCCACCATGGAGGCAGGCAGAATGAGTCACTAGGCCAAAGGTAGTCACTATGCAAACCAACCAATGCCTGAAAAGGTTACTTGCTACACCAATGAGAATAAACCAGCTATCCCTGTTGCCTAAATCTGCTCCTTACAAGATATAAAAAGTGTGTTCTTTGTTGGTTCTCGGTCTCTCCTCTAGCCTGTGAGTTGAGAAGGGGGTCCCCAGTGTGTTGGATCAATAAAAATCCTCTTGCAGTTTGCAGCGATGGTGGTCTCGGTGGTCTTTGTGAGTGAGGGTCTTTTGATGGACTCCAACAGCTCCCCAAGGTCTGGTTATCCCCAGGGAGGAGAGATTCTGAATTTAGATACAAGTGATACTGTGTGACCTTGCCCATCAACCCCTGATTGGTGAGTAAGGATGCCTACAGCCTATAGCTGGGCAGAATTGAGATAGGTCGGGTTTGAGATTCCTTGGCTTAGGGTCTGAGGAGACCATGAGGATGAGAGAGGAAGGGGAGAGAAGATAAGACACCATGGGGTAAGAATTTTAAAATCATGCCATGAGGGCTGATCTATTGGAGTTAAGAGTAGCTCAGATGGAACATAGTAATAACTCAGAGTTATAGATAGGAGATTAGATTCTAATAGCATAGAGGGTAGATATCTGCCCAGATTTAGTGCTGATAAAGGTGTATTTTAAGTTAAAGATTGCATCTTTTATCCGGAAACTGAATGATCAAGGTGGGGTAACAAGGTGGTGGACAACTCTCCTGAGTTGGTTCTCATCTTCTACCATGTGGTTCCTCAGAAGCAAACTTAGGTCATCAGGCTTGGGAGCAAGCCCCTTTCCACGCTCAGTCGCCAGCAGTGGGATTTTACGAGTAGGGCTTAGTGCATTTGTGTCTTTTTCTGAAAGGAGTTTAAATTCATTTTGTTTTGTTTTGTTTTGTTTTGTTTTGTTTTGTTTTGTTTTTTGAGAAAGGGCTTCTCTGTGAAGCCCTGGCTGTCCTGGAACTCACTCTGGCTGGCCTTGAACTCAGAAATCCATCTGCCTCTGCTTCCTCAGTGCTGGGATTAAGGGTATGTGCCATTACTGCTCGGCGAGTTTAAATTCTTAAAGTTATCTGTGAGACACTCACAGATTGGCTTAAGTCAAATCTCTAATATCAAAATACAACAAATAAGACCATCTGTCTTCTCTCAGTTCTCCTCTTCCATGGACCGAAACTGAAGTCATCTGAAAGCCTCTCTGGGGCCATGCACCTTTACTCCTGTCATATCTGCAATCCCACTGTTCCCTGTAGGATGTCCTGGCTAACACCTTAGAGTTCAGCTTAAAGCCTCTTCCATGGGGTTCTATGATCCTCTGGCTATGATGGTTCCTACAGCATGTCGTCCCCTACCCTAGCACTGGGAAGTCCCAAATTTTAAGGAGCAGGCATGCTGTCAACTAGGGGTATATTGTCAACAGGTATTTAAGGTATCTCTCTTGGGACCCAGAGCAGCTGTCACAAAATCACCGCTCAAAATCCCAATTTCACCCAGCTGTTGTGCTCCCTATACCCAACTGTGATCCCTTCCTCCTCTAGGCAAGCTCCTGCCATCTGTCATAGGCCTCCCCAGACCCCCAAACATGCCGATTAGATTCTAGAACTGAGGATTAATAAATACCCTCTTTTTCTTCATAAGTATCCTTCCCTGGGTATTTTGTCATAGCAAAAGAAAATTAGCTAATACAGGCTTGCGTCACAAGTTCCCAAGAATCAAGAGCAAAGAAATCTTAAAACCAATTGAGAGGCAACATTTTAATTTATAAACAAAAAGGACAGGCTGGAGCTGTGCTGCTTAAAGCATGGCTGTGGTCTGACCGCATTGGCGTCCTCTGGGCCCAGTTAGACACACACAAACTCAGGCCTCTCCTTTCAGACCTGCTGCATAACAAGATCCCTGGGGCTGGATACACATTAACCCTTATAAAGCACAGAGCTAACGTTTATTAAAAGTATGTGTTTGCTTTTACATTAGCGTTTTGACATTGGAATAAATCCTCTTACAGCATTTTTTAAAGCTCGTATGTTTCGCCATCCTTCCTATCTCTAAGCAGCATCCACTCAGGGGAATTCTGGGCATCTCTCACAAATCACGATGTGGGAAGGACTTCGCTGCAGAATGTCTGAAGACAACCTTTCTGGGTTATCATCCAGATTCCAAAACTTTTACAAGCCGTTTCTTATGGAGACTCCCAGAGGTAGGTTGTATGCTCACTTCCACTTTGGGGACGATGACGTTGTTACCCACGACGGCTTTGTGACTCAGCCGAGGGGTAACAAGCAAGTAGGTACCCCAGCCCAAATGAGAATTCTTGCTTTAGTACTTTCAGTGTTCAAATCACCAATTTTGATGCTCTTCCTTTTATATAAAGGAAATATATATATATATATATATATATATATATATATATATATATATATATATATATATATATAATGTTTGCATAAGACTTTCAGTGCCATGATTATGAGCCTTTCATAGGCAGGACCCTGGGGATATGGACGATCAGGAAAGAACTATCCTTGGGAGAGATGTCAGTCCAAAGAAAGCTCTATCTTACCCTGGCTGGCTGCTACTGCAGCCCAGCTAGATGTCTGTACACCAAGGAGCCAGGAAGTTCTCAGAGCTGGTACCTGCTTGTAGGGGTCCTGTACTTCTAGAGACGGGTGAACAATGTTGACTTCTACAATGACCCACTCCCAGCAAGAAGCTGGCCAGTTCATTTGCTTCTCTCATAGGCTGAGAACGGGTGAAATAACTGGACTCTGTCAAGCATGCATCACTAGTATTAACCATTTGTTTTCTGCTTACTCCCTTAGAGGGAATGGAGCCCCTGGGTTACTCAGAAGTGTCACACCCTGGCACTGATATCACTGGGCTTAGTCCTACTTTGCCCGAATTTAGATTCCTCTGCCATTCTCTCTAGACATGCATAGTCACTGGAACATATTTGTATACATACTTGTTTCAAAACAAAACAAAACAACAACAACAACAAAAAAACCAGTGCGCTTTAAAACTCCATGTAAAAAGTATTGCTTTTACTATTGTACGAGGGTGCCGTGACCTACCTGCTTGCTACACAGGACTGCAAAGACAACATCACGAGGAATTCAAAGCTGAAGATGTTTTGAATTTCTGGACGACTCCACTGCAGCCTGTGCTCTGCACCTCACACCCTGCTCTGAACCCCATGTAGTTTGGGGGGGCTTGGCCTAAGGCAAAACACTACCGAGCATTCTAATGAGCAGAGTTATATGACGGGAATGTACTGTGCATATTTGACATAGTTTCTGTCTTGAGTGGTGACCCTCTGGCTGTGACCCCAGCCCTCTCTAAGGGCAAGGGGGGAGTCCAGAAAAGGAACCTTTTGTTCCTGGCTGCTAATTCTTCTGCAGCTCCTTCGGCCCCAGGGACCTGCCTGGCTCTGAGTGGGCCCGCAGAAGCTCTGCGATTTCCACGTGGGCAGGTGAATTCAGAACGAGGGACAAAGCTGTTCGGCCAGCCTGCAGGGAAGAGAGAAAGAAAGAAAAATCATCCTATCTGCCTCTCCACTCAGCGAGAAGAGTGGGAGCATTGTTGAGAAGGATGTTAGAAACATCAGGTGATCCCGGAGGGGATGTGACTCAAATGGCATGGGACCATGAGACATGAGGGTCCCTTCCACAGGAGCCACCCTCTGTCCTGGGGCGTCAGTCCCGGTGTGAACAAAGAAAGGGGTTGCCAGACCCTCAACCCTTAAGAAAATTGGAAAATTTAGGAAAGAAAATAACCCTCTTTCTCCGCATACACATATCTAAGTGAGCATTAGCATACACATGTCTAAGTGAGCATTAG
>LR754095.1:28769-92715 GCA_902729485.2 Mus minutoides
TTAGCATACACATGTCTAAGTGAGCATTAGCATACACATATCTAAGTGAGCATTAGCATACACATATCTAAGTGAGCATTAGCATACACATATCTAAGTGAGCATTAGCATACACATATCTAAGTGAGCATTAGCATACACATATCTAAGTGAGCATTAGCATACACATATCTAAGTGAGCATTAGCATACACATATCTAAGTGAGCATTAGCATACACATGTCTAAGTGAGCATTAGCATACACATATCTAAGTGAGCATTAGCATTTTGGTGTGTTCTCTTTGTGTGTTCTCCAGTGCAAACCTGTTGCTGGTTTTACAGTAGTGAAAGGGGAGCAGACATCTATCTAGAATCCCCCTTTATTGTAAATTACTATGGTATGTTAGGAGGTGTTTCCCCGTTGTTAATCTTCAGAATGCATGTCTTCTTATAGGCTGTTGAAACAGCCCATAATATATCAGAAATTTTCCACTTATTGGAAGCTTGTTTGTTTCTATGTGTCCACAGTCACAAACTCACTGAGAAGGCATTTTCTCCTCGTGTGTGTGTGTGTGTGTGTGTGTGTGTGTGTGTACACATTCATCTGTGCATGTACACATGTCTGTATGTGTATGTGGAGACCTGAGCTCAACACAGGTGTTGCTCCTCCTCAGGTACTGTCTACCTCGTTCATTTTGAGACAGGGTCACCCGCTGGTCTGGAACTCGTCAAGTAGGCAAGGCTACCTGGTCAGTGAGCCCCATGATAATAAGCATGTGCTACAATGCCAGGTTGTTTTCACGGCTGTGGGTTCTGGGGATTGAACTCAGGTCCTCACGCTTACCTCGCCCAGCACCCTCCCATCGTACCTTGTTTCCTTAGGACCAGAAGCCAGCTCACAGCACTTGTACAAGTTGACAGTTCCTGACTTGAAGGCACTGCCGTACTTTCCCCACTGCACGCAACCCACTCACTGTGTGACGAACCTATGAGTCCTGCAGTCTAAAGAAGCCGGGCCCGTGGGCTTAGACGGGGCTGCTGGCTGTACCTGGGTGTGGAGGGTGCGCTCCACAGGGCAGCCAGTCTCTTATGAGTAGGCACAAGCCTGCAGCTGGCATTCTGAAAGGCCCTGGCACTTAGGGGCATTGGGAGCCACTCGTTGTGGGTATTAGGGAGTTGAGGAATCTTTGCAAGAGAAGGGTACACTCTCAGCCTTGGAGCCATCTTTCCAGCTTTTTCTTCTTTTCGAAACAGTGACTGGATTAGTATCCCAGGCTAGCCCTGAATTTGCTGTCCCCTCTTCCTGCTCTTTTCTCTTTAGGCTAGAATCTGCTAAGTCACATGATCAGATGGCTCTCTCTCTCTCTCTCTCTCTCTCTCTCTCTCTCAGCTCAGGAACTATCTGGCCTGGTCCCTGCTGCATCCTGGTGTGTAGGTGGGCTGCTTGGCCTTGCTCACCCCTAAGCACCGTAGAAAGCTGGACTCCACAGGCAGAGGTGTTTGGTTCAAGTTGGTAACGGAGCCAGGCAATCCTGAGGAGTTTGACTGAGGAGGGTAAAGTTTTTAAAGCAGGGAGTCCACACGCTGTTGAGGGGAAGGGGGCTGTTCCGCAGGGAATCCCACATTGTCTGGGGGAGAGGGAGGGCTATCTTTACACTGTGTTCCAAGCTGTATATAAACAGTGTGTGGTGACTGTTTGCATGGGAAAGTGCCACAGGGCCAGTCCCAGAAGCTATGCATTTTCTGACAGAGTCCATCTGGAGGTGACAGCTTCCATCTGTTGGCTTCTAAGTCGCAGACAGGGAGGATGGGAAGTGGGAGAAAGAGACCACCTAGGCAGGGAGAGTGCCTCCTAAATGTAAATATCTCCTGCAGTCTGGGGAAGGAAGGAGACTAGGAGGCTCCTGCATTAGCTGGATCCAGTGAGACAACTGTACTCAACAGCACTGCGGGCTCCGCATGCACTTGACTGTGAGCTGAAGAGTGATGGGGGGAGGTTGCACAGATGGTGTGTGTGTGTGTGTGTGTGTGTGTGTGTGTGTGCGTGTGCGTGTGTGCGCGAGAGTGTGTGTGTGTGCATGTGTGTGTGTATGTGTGCGTGTTTGTGTGTCTGCTTCTGTGTTTGTGTGTCTGCTTCTGTGTTTGTGTGCATGTGTGTGTCTGCCTGTGTGTGTGCCTGCCTCAGTATGTGTGTGTGTGTGTGTGTGTGTGTGCTGCAGTGTCTTTCAATAGATAAGAACTCATCATGAGCCCATTATATACATCAGGTAATGATGATCAAGGCGTAATCTCTGTCTCAGAAACGTCCCCATTTGATGAATATTCTGAAACATCTTCCAAATTAGCCCTTCCCAGGGAGAAGTTGGCAGCTGGTGCTCAGGTGTCATTACGCTCCTTGTCATGCTGAAGGTCCCCAGAGGGACCATAGTAGTTTCCTGACACCCACTTGGCTCCTAAGCCTAAGGAAAGTGACTGCAGTTCTCTGTATTTTTATCGAACTTTGTTGATGAGAGAAAACCATTTCGGAACATGAGTCTCTCTCTCTCTACATGAATCTTCAGATCTGTGCTGTGGACATCTGAGACTCCAAAGACAGCTGGTTGCTGGGATGACGTGCTCTGATGAGAGCTGGCTCCAGGTGCCAGCCTTGGTCCTTGGTGGATCCCATCGGCAGCTCTCTCTCCCTCGGCTGCTGGTAACCACGTGCTCTCTCCCCCCTTGCTCTAAGAAGCTGAAGTGGGAATCATCAGTCAGGCCTGACCCAGGAGGACAGACTGTGGTTGGACCCTGGGCGACTCCTACAAGTCCTGTACAAGATCACACTGGCTGGCTTTCCCATTCAGCTCAGCTCCACGTCCAGCACTGGCCCTAGGCCCTGTTCTGCAGTGACATGCTTCTTGGTGCTGCCCTAGCTCCCCTTGCCCCAACATTTGACCAGGTTTTTGTTTTTGTTTTAGTTTTTTTGAGACAGGGTTTCTCTGTGTAACCCTGGCTGTCCTGGAACTTGCTTTTGGACCAAGTTAGCTTTGAACTCAGAGGTCTACCCGCCTCTGCCTCCTGAGTGCTGAGATAAAAAGATATATGCGACCACATCAGGCTTGGTCCTAATTCTTCACTGTTCCTGTACACTGCAGGTACAGGCGCTAGATGCTGGGAGCACTTCCTCTTCTACTTGTGACAAACAAAAATGTCTCCAGATGCTATCAAACTTCCTCAGGATGGCAATGTCACCCCTTCCAAGGACCACAGGATTGAATTAAGACTGATGGCCAACTGACTTCTCAGCTAGGGGCCAGTCTCCCTCCTTTGGCTTTCCTGACTTCAGATCTTCATTCTCCTTAGGTCCAGCAGACAAATGCCAAGGCCCCCAGCTGCTGATACACTTGGGACTTTGCTCTAGGTGTCACAGTTCCAGCCAGCAGGTATGGCTTAAAAACACTAAGCATTTGGATAAGTCATCGCTATACCCATTTTACAGATGTATACAGAGACTTAGGGTGATCTGTTCACCTATCAGAAGGCACACCGTTCCTGAACTCAGATTCAAACTTATGAATGCTGAGTTTCAAGTCAGTCAGTTCTAACAGTCATAGCTAAGCTGTCTCTCTCATGGCTTTCCTCTACCTCCAGAAAGCGATGTAGTTCTCTCTTATTTGTGACCACCATGTGGGCCCAAAAGAGGCTCCCATTTCCTGGTTTATTATTCTGGCCAGCCAGGGATCTTCAAGGCTCAGACCTGCTTGGCCTGGCCCATAGGCATCTCTTCTCAGGCCTTTTCCAGGCAAGAGCAGTAATCACTTCTAAGTGACCTTGGGCTACTACTGTTCAGAATTACTCCAGATTTAGGCAGCTCACAGAGGGCTCCCCAACACAGATCCTCTGTCTCACTACATGTTTGGAAAAGGAGACTCCACTCCCTGATCCTCTAATACTAATTCTGTTTGAAAACAAGTGAGCCTGTGCTCTCTGCAGTACTCAGAAACGAAGGCAGGGGTGTACAAGAGTTATGACTGTAGGGGTTCCGCTTGGCTTGCTGATGGTCACTCTCTGCGGCTCCAATAGCGTCCAGGAAGAGGTGCTGTCCTTGCATAGCAACGGCCTCTCTTTCCCCCCTCTAGAGTTTCAATGCCTTTGAACTTTGATGTTAAGTACAAAGACACCAGTTTATAACACTAAATCATGATATCAACATTAATGGTTCTAGAGTCAGGCCTGAGATTGAATCTCTGCTCAAAGAATTCCTTCTAGTATTCTTGGGGAAGAGCAGGGGGTGATGGTCAGTTGAAGATTAGCTCCCCCAAGTGCCCTAGAAATGTGACCCACTGTAATGACCAGAAATGTGGTCACTTTGCTGTGACTGAACCCTTAAGTTTAGAGCTCATTCATTCAATTCTTGGTGAGTCGCTGACCTGTGGCAAGCGCTCTGTTACCTATGAGGGATTCAGCAGCAAGGTTCAGCCTCTTCGGTGGGACGGTAGAGAGATGGTGCATCCGTCATGGACATGAGCTTAGGTCGGGCTCACGGATTAGGTTAGATTCTACCATTTGGGCAGTGTGGGACTGTCATTTAAGGGGACTATCGTTGACTGTGCAACATCAAGCAGGCTCACTTGGTAGAATGAATCACTCTACAAAGTAGATCTGTGCCACGGAAGTATTGTCAGTTTAGTGATTACAGAGCTGTCTCTATAAATTTTATACCATCACTGGTTTCCCAGAGTCTCCCCTGGACACAGAACTATCCCATCTCAGTTACGGGTTTTGCCAGTGGAGGCTCAGGGCCAAGCTAGGCCTGGGCCTATCCCCCCAGCATAGTGTTTTAATCTTGTGAGTTTCACAGACCAGTGGCTATGACCATTTACCACCCATTACCATACGTAAAGGCTACGCCAGCCTTACAAGGTTGACTTTATTGCTACGGCCATATGGTTTCCTGAATTCTGATGGTTGACAAGACACTTTTCAGAGCAGGTGTTAAATACCTACTGGTTAAGTGCCTGAACATCTTACCTTGTCAGTCAGGCTGCTGTTGCAGGCTGGGTGTGCCAGGAGCAGTCGTACCAGGTCGGCGTTGCCTTGGTGACAGGCCAGCATGAGGGCGGAAGATCCATCATTGTCCTGCAGGTTGACATCTGCCTGGCAGCTCAGTAGTGCTTGGACCATGTCCTCCCGGTCGTGGCTGACTCCTAACATCAGTGCAGTCTGGCCTCCCTGCACACAGGGTGACAGCCACAAGCTGGAGCAAAACTTCTCAAGGGAATGGCCATTGATTAGATCGTCCCTCTGCCTGTGACACAGGACACAACCTTTCCTTTCTGGCTAACTTCTGCTTTCCCACGACTCTAATGGAATCCTTTGCCCTTTCCAAAGCCTTGCCTGGCTTCCCAGCATAGGCACTATCACAGAGCTCTTACTGACTGCTTCCCAGTTTCCGTTTTCTCTTAGGGGCTGAGAAGTTGACACTGGGGACTGCTCTTCTTTGCTTTTTACTCTTTGTAGTACAGAGGATTAGCTTCAGGGTACCACACGAGCTAGACAAATGCTCTGCTACTGGACCACCCCCAGGAATCTTAGTTTTTGTGTCAAACTCCCCAAGGCCTAGCACCAAGTATGTGGTGGGAAGCAGTGACTGATGGAGCGGATGCAGGCTGTGGCTTTAGCCCGTGTCTCCTTTCTCTGGGAAGCCTGTCTGCTTGGTGCCTCTTGGGTTTTGTGTAAGAATACCCAGAACCCTCTTATCATTTGCAGACCCCGTATTGTTTCTAACCTAGGACCAGTGACAGTATGGTTATCTTTTATATTTCCATGGTCACTAAGCAACGGGTTAGACTCAGAGAATTAACCCAAGTTCTGTCTCTGCAATTTAATGTGTGACCATGCCAGGTTCCTGTTTTCCCAGAATCTTGGTTTTTGTGCTTGAAAATTCATCTTATTATTTTTTCCTGTTTGCTTTATGTAACTCTTGAGAAAATTGAGTGAAATGAAGTGTATAAATACAGTAACACGAGGTGGTAATTTTTCTGATTATAAAGTGACACTTATTTCTTATTTGCACAGGTCTGTTATATATTCTTGTTTTCTTACAGCCTTAACCCTATGACTTACTGTATTTTGCCAAACTTTTTAAAGGCTTACCTCTCCATTAGGATATCAGGTTTCTAAGAATAAGACAAGGTCTATGACTTCTCTCCCTCCAGATCCCCAGTAGCTTTAAACCAGTGGTCCTCAACCTCCCTAAGGCTTTGACCCTTTGCATAGTTTTTCATCTTGTCCTGACCCCCAACCATAAAGTTATTTTTGTTGCTACTTCATAACTGTAATTTTGCTTTTATGAATCATAATGTATACACCAGTGTTTTCCAATGGTCATAGATGACCCCTGTGAAAAGGTCATTCTACCCTAAAGGGGTTGTGACCCACAGGTTGGGAACTGCTGCTCTAAACATTGTCTTTCATGTCAAAAGCACCAAGGACATGTTGCTGGTGTAAGTTCTAATCACCTTGGCCATAATACAGAGGATTTGCAGCCTGAAGTTTCCTGGCTTTGTCACGCAGCACTTGTGTGGACTAGACATAAGCAAGTTCATCTCTGCACCATCTCCTGATGTGGGAGGACCATCTCCTGATGTGGGAGGACTGGGACAGTTAGGACACAACCTGCCTTGTGGGGCTGAGGAAAGACTCAAGGGCTTAGCCAGGTAGGTAAGTGTCCGCTGCCCTTATCTCTGTGGAGGATACAGATGACAGTATGTAGCCGTTGCTTAGTTAGTGAGTGTAGGAATCACTAGGTGTTCTGTGGCCCCGTTTCTCTGAAATCCAGACAGATCTCTGCAGAGATGGCTGTTTGCCTATGGGAGTATGATTACTTAGCCTAGAGGTAATGGTTGCTCACTAGATTAACTAGCTAGCCTTGAGATTTCCTCTCCCCAACCACTATTAAAGCCAGGTGTCGGGCTGGGGAGATGGCTCAGTGGGTAAGAGCACTGACTGCTCTTCTGAAGGTCCTGAGTTCAAA
This sequence comes from Mus minutoides, assembly GCA_902729485.2. Lineage (NCBI taxonomy): Eukaryota > Metazoa > Chordata > Mammalia > Rodentia > Muridae > Mus > Mus minutoides. Next base: position 35,765 of record LR754095.1, read on the forward strand.
TCCCAGCAACCACATGGTGGCTCACAACCACCCATAATGAGATGTGACACCCTCTTCTGGAGCATCTGAGGACAGCTACAGTGTACTTATGTATAATAATAAATAAATCTTTGGGGCCAGACTGAGGAGGGACTGAGTGAGCGGAGCAAGTGGGGTTGGCCTGAGCAAGCAGAGGTCCTAAAATTCAATTCTCAACAACCACATGAAGGACATGAAGGCTCACAACCGTCTGTACAGCTACAGTATACTCATATACATAAAATAAATAAATAAATCTTAGAAGAAGAAGAAGAAGAAGACGAAGAAGAAGAAGAAGAAGAAGAAGAAGAAGAAGAAGAAGAAGAAGAAGAAGAAGAAGAAGAAGAAGAAGCAGAAGAAGAAGAAGCAGCAGCAGCAGCCAGGTGTCACTGCAAAGAGCCTTCTTATCTGCCCCTTGGCTCAACTCTGGGGCTCTTCTTCCTTATCTCTCTTCTGGTCTAGATTGATACAACGTGGCTCAGTAATTGGCCATTTCCAAAGTGTATACCAGACCCTGGAGTGACCCTGGAAATATGAAGATATATCCCTCCCTCAGAGACTCTCAACTCACTCCCAGAAGAGTAGAACTCAACACAACTACTTAAGCATTTTTAGTATTATTGTTTTATATGTTTTGCCTGCATGTAAGTCTTTGCTCAAGGAGGTCGAAAGAAGGCATCAGATGCCCTGGAATTGAAGTTATAGATGGTTGAGAACAGCCACATGGATGCTGGAAATCGAACCTGGTTTCTCTGGAAGAGCATCCAATGCTCTTAACCAACAAACCATATCTCCAGTCCCCAGATGCTCTTTTGAAGTATGTTTACACAGCAAGCAGCTTTTGAAGAATCTGTGTCTCCTAGGACAGGTCAGGTTTATTGCCTATTATAAAAGATTCAGGTTCTTCAAATTCAGGGTTTTTTTTCTATAATATACCACTTGACAAGTATCCTCACATGTTAAAGGTTTGTTATCTAATCTGTGGAACCATTGGGAGGTGTGGTGGATCCTGAAATGTGGGGTCTAGTGGAAATAAGTTAGTTCATTGAGGGTAGCTCTTGAAGGGGATACTAGGATTACAGATATTTTCTCTCTCTTTCTCTCTCTCTCTCTCTCTCTCTCTCTCTCTGTGTGTGTGTGTGTGTGTGTGTGTGTGTGTGTGTGTGTGTGTGTGTGTGTGCTGACATCTCTGGAACCATGAGCCCAGATAAATTTATTCTTTGTATAAATCCCCAAGAATGACCCAGGCTCTCAATCACATTAGGCAAGCATCCACTGCCACTACATCCCTTCATTATAAGTGACTTATTTCAGGTATCACTCATTCTGGTTGGAGGATAAGGAGGTAAAGGAAGACAGAAGTGATTTAAGACCCAGTTAGGGGGCTGGCGAGATGGCTTAGTGGTTAAGAGTGCCAACTGCTCTTCCGAAGGTCCCGAGTTCAAATTCCAGCAACCACATGGTGGCTCACAACCATCCATAACAAAATCTGATTCCCTCTTCTGGTGTATCTGAAGACAGCTACAATGTACTTACATATAATAAATAAATAAATCTTTAAAAAAAAAAAAAGACACAGTTAGTACAAGGACCAAAGAGGTTTGCTGAGCATACTGCTCAGTTGCAGCAGAACTCTACAGTAACCCTCTGGGTTAGAAGAGTCCTGGGAGGCAGGGATCCTCATAGCCCCAGGGAGGAGAGAGTAAGTGACTGGGACTAGCTCAAACCTATTCTGTTACCCAAACTCTCCATTGGTCTGATGGAAATTGATGACTCTATTAAAAAGGCTTTGGAGGACTGGAGACATGGAGATAAGTATGGCTTCCTCTTACAGATGATATGAATTTGGTTTCTAGCATGTATTTGGGGAAGCTCACAACTGCCTACAAATCCAGTTCCTGGTGATCTGACACCTCTGGCCTCCAATGGGTACCTGGTAGACACAGCCACACTTAAAAATATGAGGGTATATGCTTTAATCCCAGTACTTGGGAGGCAGATCTCTGAGTTTGAGGCCAGCCTGGTCTTTGGAATGAGTTCTAGGACAGCAAGGGTTACACAGAGAAACCCTGTCTCAAAATTACAATGATAACAACAACAACAACAGCAAATCTTTCTAAAAACACTCTAGGAAGAGAGGACATGATAGGTAATAACTCTAAAGCATTAAGTTTCCTAAGTATCCCGGGTCAAGATCAGATGAGTCACTCACAAAGGTGAATGACTGCAGCACCCAATCAGCAAAGCCCTTCCCAAAAGGCTAACTAACATTTGAAAGCTGGTTGCAGAAATTAAGTCCAGACAGAATTTGTACTGATTTAGTCTGGAACACAAACCAGATACTCAGCGACCCTTGTGCCAGCTTGTTGAGGTCCCAAGAGCCTTTAAGGAAAATCAAGTATTGGAGCTCCTCACCATGCAGGCAGACTAAAACCGGAGGGTGTTATGTTGGGCAAGGAGCAGAAAGATCGAGTGCTCTCCACCTACCTGAGTTGCTTGTATGTTCACATTCCCTTCTCTTAAGAGCTTCCAGACAACAGCCATGTCTTCTTTTGTCTCTGCAGAAGCCAAGGGAGTGATCATCACAGCAGTGTAGCCAGCTTTGTTCTGATGATCCACGTTGCAGACACCTACAACGGAAGGAATAGGTGCTGGAACTGCTGAGTTGGAAGCAGACTGCCCCCTCAACAGCTCAACAGATCACTGCTTGCTCGCCAAAACACTGTGGACTAGTGTTTCCACAGCTTACATTATTAGCAGCCATTATAGAAGGCCTAACCTTCTCTATAGGTTTTCTGAGGATGCCCTGCAATGGGTGGACCACAAAAGGGCCAGAGACAAAGGGGTCAGTGACGATGACTTTATTTTGTAAACCTGGGCACAACACACAATCTTTCTAGATGAAGACATTGAAAGCCAGAGAAGTCACACAAAACTATCCACATGGTAGAGGTTTGAGCAGGATTTGGGACTACCTGGCACCAGAACCCATCCTCATCCAGCCACACACCACTCACAGATGCGGCCACAGGCTCACTCTGTAGGGTCTTCCCAAGGGCTCATGGACCATGGACCAGGGGCAGGAAAACAATACAGAACAAGCAAAAAACGTCTTTGAGGGAAGACAAGAACTTCCTAAGTGAGTACTGGGATAATGAAGAATATGCCTTTTATGGTAGAACGACAAATTATAGGACAGCAAGGGTTACACAGAGAAACCCTGTCTCAAAAAGACAACAATAACAACAACAACAGCAAATCTTCTGAAGTGTTTTTTGTGCTTTCTACACAAACACTGGCTCAGCTGCCCAGAGCCTTTCAAACCTCATTCAAGTACCATCGGTACCCAAGGCTCGAGGTGTGTGCCTCCAGCTTTCCTTCCCAACCTTCATTCACCTTCTGTCCAAACCAGAAGCTGTTTGGCCCCAGGTAGCTTTTCGTTTCTTGTGTTCCACAGTGTTCTCTCCTAGGATTTCTCAGGCTGCTCGGGACACCTTTGCTGCTCTCTGAACTAAACTCAGCTCACTCCATCTTCAAATCATATCTAGATTCCTCCTCTGAGACATCATCCCACCCCACTCTGATTTTTTTAAAAAATCATAATTTTAGCATTTTATACATATAGATGTTTTGCCTGCATGTACTACATACACGCATGCCTGTTTCTTGTGGAGGTCAGAAGAGCGTGCCATGTCCCTGGAACTAGAGTTACAGACAGGTATGAACCTTCACATGGGTGCTGGGAATTGAACCTAGGTCCTCTGGAAGTGTGGCCTGTTCTTAACTGATGAGCCATCTCTTCAGGCCCCAGGTCTGACTTAAGCTATAAGCTTTGGAGAAACAGAGGGCTCACTCCTGGCTTATCTCTGATTCATAAGTCATACGTCAACAGATACTTGGGGAGAGGTGCATGAGTCAAATGGGTTAACTGGACCCAGGTTTTCATTAAATACTATTTTAAATAGATGGTGGTCTTTCCTGAGATGTGGCACAGCTCGGGAGTTAGAGCAAATGCAAAATCTGCTCTATGACCTCAGCAAATTCTCTAACCCAAGTCTCAGTTTGCTTAACTGCAATATAAAAGCTATTGTACTGATGACACCTCAGGGATGAGAAATATTATAAAGAATAAATGGCAGAGTCGAGGCCCTGGGGATTCACACTAGCTGTGCATCCACTAAGATGGGACAATACAGAGATTAGGACGGGGCCTGTGCAAGAAAGACATGCAAACCTGCCGGGCGTGGTGGCGCACGCCTTTAAGCCCAATACTTGGGAGGCAGAGGCAGGCAAATTTCTGAGTTCGAGGCCAGCCTGGTCTACAGAGTGAGTTCCAGGACAGCCAGGGCTATACAGAGAAACCCTGTCTCGAAAAAAACAAAAAACAAACAAACAAAAAAGACATGTAAGCCTGTGAAGATTTCCACATAAAACAAAACAAAACAAGGGGCTAGAGAGATGGCTCAGAGGTTAAGAGCACTGGCTACTCTCTCAGAGGTCCTGAGTTCCATTCCCAGCAACCACATGGTGGTTCACAACCATCTGTAATGGGATCTGATACCCTCTTCTGGTGTGTCTGGAGAGAGCGACAGTGTATTAATGTATGTAAAATAAGTAAATAAATCTTAAAAAAAAAAACCAAAACAGCAATAACATGTCTTTGATCCCAGTGCTCCACAGGCAGGGGGTGGAGGAGCTCTGTGAGTTTGAGGCCAGCCTGGTCTACATAGTGAGTTTCAGGATAACCTGAGCTACCTTGTGAAACACTGTCTTGAAAAACCAACAAGAAAAAAATTTTAAAGAATAGCAGGAAATGACCTGGCTTTTCCTGGACTACAAGAGGAATTCTGTAGGAGAAGAAAATACGATACAAAAAGACCCTTACTGTAGTGCCAGCTACTCAGGAGGTTGAGGCAGGAGAATGATTTGAGTTTAGGAGCTCAGGGATAGCTTGAGCAATATAAAAAGACCCCATTTTATAAGAACAAGGAGGTAGGTCTCCAAGAAGGGACAGACTGTAACAGCCATTTCTGACCTGTGTCCAGCAGTAGCTTGACAATGGCGAAGTTGGAGTGTGACACACTGTAGTGAAGGGCTGTGTTCCCACTTCGGTCAGCCAGGTTAACAAGTAGCTTCAGAAGATGTGGAGAGTGGGGCTGGACCTCGAGGAGGTAGGCGGCCACGGCCTCGGGGCTAGATAACTTCCGGCTGGACACGCGGAACCACTCCTGACTGATGGTATTCAAGCTTTGCTTCTGCAATGCAAGATTCTGATCACAAGAGCTCTCCTGGCCTGGGTACCCTAGTTGGATCTCCCCATGACTTTGGATAGGCCATCTTCTGCTTCTCTCTCCTCATTTCCCCTCAGCATTTTGTATGATTTATAAGGGGCGGGGCTGGGGGTGGTCTGAGATGGCAGGACCATGAATCCTGCAGCACATTCAATGCCTGTGTGATTCTCCCAACCCCCTACATCCCACCCATTGACAACCATGTATGAAACAAATATCAAGTAAAGATATCAGTTCTGTGTGTGACAAGCCCAAATGGTTAAGGCCACATGTTTAGAATATTTAATCTAAAGGCAAGAGATGCTATTGGGATGTGGTGATTTTAAATGACTTTATGCTCATTCTGAAAGGGGCACTAGGTTTAGTTATTAAATTAGCATGACCAGACATAAGTTCTGGCTCAGCTGTGTGACCATACACCCTCATTGAATATTTCTTGTCTCTGTTATAAACTGGGTCTGGCATCCTTGTTTTCATGATTCTATAGGGTGAGGTAATTTTAAAACCTAATGTCTCTCAAGCAGGGGCAAGGTGAGAGAGAACCACGCCCGGCTTGAGATTCACATCCTAAGGTTTGATTTCATGGGGGGCGGTGCTAAGCTTGCATATGCATAGACATTTGTCACATTTGCAGAACAGAAACAGAAGAATGATTTGAGGCTGATACGTTTCTAGATATTAGAATATCTTCTTGATCTAGGGAATCAAGAAAATGCAGAGGAAGGTCCTGGTTTTACAGAATACAGCGGTAGATTTTAAACAAAGAGCTGAAGCTAGTCTGGTTCTTGCTTAGCAAGCACCCAGTTCTCAGTGCCACTTAAAATCAGGCATCATGACAGGCGGAGGCAGGAGGATCAGAAAGCTCAAGGTCATGGCAATTCAGTGGGTCTGATATCAGGTTGGGCTGCAGGAGAATTAATCTCAGAATGAACAAACAGAACAGAACTGAGTTATGTAACTTTAGCACCAGGCATCTCCATTAACCGCCACCTCACGTATGGGCTCCTGAGCAGTCTGAGAAATGCTATAACCAGCCGGGCATGGTGGCGCACGCCTTTAATCCCAGCACTCGGGTGGCAGAGGCATGCGGATTTCTGAGTTCGAGGCCAGCCTGGTCTACAAAGTGAGTTCCAGGACAGTCAGGACTATACAGAGAAACCCTGTCTCAAAAAAAAAAAAAACCAAAAAAAAAAAAAAAAAAAAACCCCAAAATTAACAAACAAACAAAACAAAGGGTTGGGTGGGTAACAAACACTGTTGAATCGACTAGTTTGATCTCTGGGCTGCTCTGCTGAGGGAACAAATGGGCTCTGAAAGCATTTTCTCCTGGCCCAGGCCAGTGGCTCTTGATTAAAAATAGAACATAGGGATTACAGGTTCAAGTCTCCATGGGATATAAGGGTGGGAAAGATCGAATGGAGGTATGTTCTTATTTCTGGTCTCTTAACCTATCAATACACATTAAACAAAGTAGTAGCATACTAGAATCAAATGTGGGGGCTCAAGGGCGATGGAGACAGGCTACCAATCACTGTCATTTACTAATGAGGAAACCAGGCCCTGGGCATTGAATTAACTGGAAGGCAGACCCAGGCTACATCCATGTGCCTTTTCTACTTTACCCATGGTTTTGTGAACTGCAAGACAGTTTGAAGGTTAAGCCTTAGACACGGCAGAGTCTAGTGGCAGGCTCTTGGTTATGACTTCTAAAAATACTTGGTAAAATGCTAGCATTCTGTAACCCTGGTTATCCTGGAACTTGCTCTGTAGACCAGGCTGGCCTTGAACTCGGGCAATCCACCTCCCTCTGTCTTCTGAGTGCTGGAATTAAAGGCACGTGCCACCACCTGACTTGGCTAGCTTGCTTGTGTGTACTAACACTACTCTTTCCTCAGCCTAGCCCATCTCCTGAAGAGACAGCATTCGGGTAAACCATAGACTGCCCGGAGAGAGGGTGTGTGTACACGTTCACCGCTGCCTTAGGTAAGGGACCAGAGTCACCCCCGTTGGAAACCTCTGTGTGACACTGAGAACTCCGAGTACCAGGAGCTGCTGGGTGGTGTCCCCAGTTTCCGGCAGGTGCTGGCTCAGTGTCTGGCATGCGTTAAGAAATTCCTCTGAGGGTTTATATCTAAAGAAAAGAGAGAGATTACGTATCAGCTTCAATGCATTGACAAAAGGACTTTCACTCTCCTCTTTCAGCAGCTCAAACAATCAAATGGGCAACTATTCCACAATGAGGGAAATCCCTAAACAACATGGCTGCTCATAGCTTCTTGTGGCTTGGCATCTGAGGGCTTCTGAAGGTCAGGCTCTGTCTGTTGTGCAGTTTTTGGCAGGGGCTGGAGCAGTTGAGGAAGATTCAAGACAAGGGCCCAATGGTAGTTAGTGCCGCGCCAGGAAAGAAAGCGTTGCTCTTCCTCCTGGGTGCACAGAAAAATCCAAAGAAGCCAACCCATACAGGTAGATTCTTCCGGTTAGTCCTCAAGGAAGGACAGCACACACGGGAACCGAGTGGGTACAATAGGACCCTGTGAGGATGGCAGATCACAGTGACAAGCACTTGTCCCATTACTGTGAGGACATCCTCTGTCATCTTGGGCTGTTGCAATGGAGCAGCCCTGTGGGCCTGCTCGGCAGTCAGCTCTGTTCTTACATCCGCCACACCCAGGCTGAGGATAGCAGAGGTGATGTCACTGCTTCTGCTTGGCATATTTCTACCTATTGAGGGTTTACTCTGGGCTGGGCATTTTGTAGCATTTCCTCATACAGTCCTTAGAGCAAACCTATTCGGCTGCAATCCTTGCTTCCCGGATCAGGACACTGAGATAACTGTAGGTTAAAGACCCCGATGGTCCAAGTGTGGAACTTCAAGTGTGCTGGTGTCGCCAGCAACTCCATGAGAGAAGAGTCTGTGCAGGAATCAGGAGGACCTGGGCCCAAATCCTTGCCCTACTCAAGGGCATCACCTCATCTCCCAAAGCCTTTGTGTCCACATCTATACAGCAAGGATTGCAGGAAAGTCTACCCTCCAGGACAGGAGAGAGGATTCCATAAAATAATACGTGTCAACTCCATCCTATTCACAGTACCAACAAACGCTGGTTTTATATATAGAAAAAAATTGGCTCGTTGGGGCTCTGCCTTATGAAGGCAAGAGTCATATCTATTTAGTTTGCCCGGCAAAGGAGTTGGCACAAAACAGAACCTCAACAAACATTGCTGAACGGATTGGTAAAAATGTACACACATAAAAGAGACTAAATAAAGAAGAGATATGCCCTTGCCCCCCTTTAGAGGAGCATGTGCCCCATTTCTACCCACGTGACTCACCTCTCAGCCCTCAGATGAGACACTTCCTCCCCATGATCACTTGTGTGACCTGAGTTTCTGGTGCCTTCAGGGACTCCCTGCCCAGCCTCACAGCCGGGATGGAAGTCTCTGTCTTCCCTGGGCTCTGAGCAATCCTGTTTCTTCTCAGGCTCACTGTCAGACAAATCCTCAGGGGAGCTGTCCTCCCCACTGGTCTCTTCGCTAGACGTGGTCTCGTAACTATGGAAGAGACAAAAGTCGTTTGGGTCATCCTTCTTGACCAGGGGCGGTGGTTCGATGCCAACACCAGTACATGCCTCTGGGATTCTTTTTTTTTTTTTTTTTTTCGAGACAGGGTTTCTCTGTATAGCCCTGGCCTCCTGGAACTCACTTTGTAGACCAGGCTGGCCTCGAACTCAGAAATCCGCCTGTCTCTGCCTCCCAAGTGCTGGGATTAAAGGCGTGCGCCACCACGCCCAGCTTGCTTCTGGGATTCTTAATGTTAGGTCCAGAGAGGAGCCCAAGTCTAAAGGACCCCCACATCCACCTTAAATTTCCTCATTTAGCCCCCTTATTCCAGCCAAGATTACATCTGAGAAACCCCTCAGGACCTGCTCCACACAGGATCTATGTGATAATAACCACAAATAGAACGCCTGCTCCACAAAGGATCTATGTGATAATAACCACAAATAGAATGCCTGTGGACTGAAGGGAGGACGACTTGCTTCAGGTAGAACATGGGTTACAATTGGGCATGGCGGTACACACTCAGGGGGCCGAGGCAAGAGGGCTCAGTGTAAGATCCTGTCTCAAAAATAAAGTGTGTGTGTGTGTGTGTGTGTGTGTGTGTGTGTGTGTGTGTGTGAGTGAGTGTGTAGTACAGGCTTTTAACCTCGGTTACACACCAGGACGTTGGAATACTTAGAATTCTTAGTTTGTGGAGAACGTTGTACCCCAAGCTAACTGCACCAGTCTCCATGATTGGAATCAAGAATTTTCAAAGCCTGGTGCCCCTGCTATACAGCCACAATGAGCGCCGTGTGGTTCTAGAGTTCCAAATACTAAGGATTAGCCAGGGGAAGGCTCTGTGGGCAGGACAAGCAAACAGGAAAAAAGAGAGGTGAGCAAGCCTTCAGGACCTTCCTGGTCTGGGGTGTATAACCCATCCAGACATTTGTAGCATCCCGTACTTCCTCGCCAAGAGAACTGCCAATCAACAGTCCCTCTTCCTTCCTTCCTTCCTTCCTTCCTTCCTTCCTTCCTTCCTTCCTTCCTTCCTTCCTTCCTCCCTCCCTCCCTTTCTCTCTCTCTTTCTTTTCTTCCTCTTTTTAAAAATAATTTATTTATTTTTATTTCATGCGCATTGGTGTTTGAGGGTGTCAGATTCAGATTCCCTAGAACTCGACTTGCAGACAGTTGTGAGCTGTCATGTGGTTGCTGGGAATTGAACTCAGGTCTTCTGGAAGAATAGCCAGTAATCTTAACTGCTGAGCTATCTCTCCAGCCCCCTCTTTCTTTTCCTTCTTTCCTTTTTTAAAAATTGTATTACATCTATTTTCTTTTATTTATTTGAGTTCTGCCCCCACACACACATATACACATACACACATCACAGTGTGTGTACAGAGGTCAGAAGACAATCTGAGGGAGTCAGTCAGGCCCTCGTGCTTGGTGACAAGCCCTCTCACTTGCTGAGCCATCTCACTCGACTCCCTTTGTCTCTTCACTTACCTGTGAGCAAAAGGTAGCAAATGGGATTCACTTGATTTTTTTTTTAACACCCTGTCACCTAACCTATAGCTGTCTTCTAATGAACATTTGTAAAGTGACCAATTAAGGAATCAGTCATGTATGATTTAAGAACATACTGTCCAACCACAGACTGCACACACACCAGATTGTACCGCTCAGTGATGCTACTGATGACTTAGCTTGTGTAGTCCTCTGATGTTCACACAGGGATGAAATCCCCAGAGATGATTTTCTCAGAATGCATTCTTGGTGTTAGATGGCATGTGACTATATCTGATGCTCAGTCTCCCAGCCTAGAGAAGGCTTGACTCATGCTCTGTGCCAAAGAACTAGTTGTTTATGGCTGGATTTGTAGTGCATTAGAGGAGGAGAAAAGAAGTGGATTGGGCTTGGGGTGGAGTAGCAGACAGAGTGCCTGCTAGTATGGATCTGGGTTCAAGTCCCAGCACCGGAAATAAACAAAGCTCAAACTTGAAGTTTGACAAACCAGCCATGCTTGTGCTGGTTTCAGTGTCGTGTTCAAATCAGAGACCTTCCTCACAGGACCTAGAGAACTTGAACTCCCACAAGCCACCTGGAGGCATGGCCCTGGAGAGACCAGGATAAGCCATACTAAAAGTAGAGGTTCCAATAAACCAGCATAGCTGTCGAGGAGTCAGACATATGCAAACCCAATATGGAGTTTTAACAGGCCACGGGGATTGAGTCCTGCAGGAGAATGAGAAACAGATGCGTCTCCCAGGGAAGGGGTCCTAAGGACAGCAGCGGGTTAGGTAGCAGGGAAGGCAGTCTGAGCTTCACGCATGATGCTTACCCACCGTTAACCCCAACAAACTGAAGGCTCTTTTTGGTCCCATTACCTCCTGCACGGAAGCCATAGTCTTTCTTTTTCATTATGGATTTAAGGCTGGTCGACGGAGAGATCGCTAGACAGACACACAATATCACAGGTTAGAATCACCTTAGGGCATTCAAACTAGGATTATTGCTTTGAGAGGATATGAATATATGGAAAAGGGCAGGGGGTGGGGCAGATAATGCAGATCGGATGTTTTAGGGCTGTTAGCCGGAGGCCCGCATGCTCAATGCTTGTAGAATGGTACCTAGGAATGATGTCCCTCTCTCTGTGTGGATGACAGAGTAGTTATTGGGACACTTCTCGGAACCACGAGTGTGGTGTCGGCAATGTCTTTATCTCAGGGCTGGGGAGTCTGGAGCTCAGACTTGCACACAGAACGGTATGGTAGAGCTCAGGTCTGTAGATAAGGTTCTATATTCATCTCTACTCAAGGACATCTCAAGGGTCCTTTGGACAGCATGCAAGCTGTCACTTGTGATGACACTGGACTCATGACTGGTACATGAACCAGGTCACAAACTTTGTGCTATGTGATGGCATGGAAGACAGCTTCCCACAGGCAAATCTGGAAGTGGCAGAAAAGTTTAGCAGCGGATTTATGACCTGTGTGTGGCAGGAAGCCAACTTGTACTCTGTAAGGCACTATACGGTTCAGCTATACTCAACAGCAAAGAGTGTGTATGACGGCTTAGTGGTTTCAGATCAGCTAAGGGGTGACTTCCCCATGTGAGCACCCCCTCCTCTTCCTCGCCCTCCCTCCCTCTTCCTTATCTTCTCTCACACCAAATATTAAAAGAGCGATTTCAGATCTCATGATAATGATCCTCCAAATTCAAGCTAGAGAAAAACCTCCGATGTGAAAAGCCAGAAAGGAAAGTGGGAACCGGCAAAGAAGGGACACCCAGGAGGCATGTGCAGGCAGTATCATTCTCAGCCCAAGATGTGGCCTGTACATGATGCATCACAGACAAGGTACCCTGGGGAAAACTCAGTTCTACCGGCTTATGGCTTGGCCAATGATTTTTTTCCCCATCTCTATACCTCTCTGTGGCCTATGCTATCTATTTAGCTGTATATGGTGGCCTTACAGCCAGACACAGTCCAGCAGCAAGGGCACTACATTCTATTCCCCTGAATCCATGGGGGTGTTAATCTTTTTCAAAAATGTACTCGTAGAATTAAAGCCCCTCATCCCCTACAATTCATCACATAAAGGAGAAGTGAGCATGAAAATTTACCTGGTGGTGGGGGAGGTGCGGAGTGGGGCGGGGCAGGGGTTTCTGTGGGCTCTGGGGCCTGAGCTGAGTAGGCAGAGAGCAACAGGTTAAGGGAACTGAGCAGTTGGTTCTGGATGCTGCTGAGCTTGGAGGCGGGCTGCTTGATGGCGCTGGCCAGCTCCGGGTACCCATGCTCCAGGCAGTTCCACTGTTCATGCAGAAGCTCTTGGATCTTCTTCACATACTGCCCGATGGTGGCATCTTGTGGGGAACTTGCTGGCCTTCCTGGACGCTCTGCTCTGGGGCGTTCTGAGCTGGCCTCCTCACTGATCACTGGAGCTGATTCTCTTGTGCTCCAGGAAGAGTCTCCTGCTGCCCTGCTCAAGTCCCCAGCTCCTCCCTGTGGGCCTCCCTCCTGCTCAGAAACCTCCTCTTCTATCCGGAGCTCCATGGAGAGGCAGCTGCATAGGGATGAAGCAAGGACCTGCTCCGGTCCCCTTGGCAGTGACAGTTGGGGTGGCAGTAGAGGTTCTTCGGGGCTCGGATAGCTTTGCTTGTGATTATTTGGGACCCATGGGAAGCCATTCTTTTCTGCTCTTGGTGCCCAGCATTCAGGATCTGGAGTGTTCAGCAGATTGACCCCAATGTTCTTGTCATGTGACTCTCGGGGGATGAGCTCGTGTAGGGGGTCAGTGTTCACCGTGGCATCAGTCCTGTCCAGAGCATCGCTGGCCCTCTCTTGACTAAGCTTTTCTTCTAAATGGGCTACAGTGCACTCCAGTTCTTGAATCCTTTGTTCCCTAGCCTTGGTCTCTTCTTCCTGCTGCTCAAGGGCAGCTCTGACTCGGGCAAGCTCTTCTGTTCTCCCTGACAATTTGTCCTCAAGGGCCACGATCTGATTCCTCAGGCTGGAGATACTGCTGGTATCAGTCTCCATCAGACCCAGGCTTTCCTCCGTTACCCTGATACCAATGCTCCTCACATCCACTTCTATGGGTGGAGGGGGTGGGATCTCACTGATACTGAGCTCGATTTCCTCCAGGGAGAGCTCATTCTCAAGGATGGGGGATGGTAGAGGGGGCGGGCTGGGAGTGGAGGAGCCAGGTGTTAACACCAGCTCTGCTTCTCTATTGTGCTGAATTTCTACTTCCTCTAGATCCCTGGGGACATTCTGGACTGCGGAGGAAGGACCTGGCTGAGAGAGGTGACTTGAAGCCTTGATGTCACCTTCTTCTGGTTCCGCCCCCTCCCAGACCTGCTCTGGAATTGCTGGCTCCAGTTCCCCCAACTCTCTGTCTGCTGACTGGGCCGATGCTTGGAAACCCATGAGCTCTTCTGCAGGGTCCAAGGCACCATCACAGACACTGCCTTCATCCTGGAGCAGAGGGAGGGCAAGAAGCGTGGAAGGGCCTGAGGTCAGGCTGGGCTCTTCAGGGACCTGGTTTTGCAGCAGCGTAGCAGGCATGCTGGATGCTCTCAACAGCTGGGGCCGTCCACTCCCTACATCCTCCAGAGAACCAGCCTCCACCTGCCTGGCATCCTTTGCCAAGAGGGCCTTTCTGTGGTAGGTCAGCTCACTGCCATGCACCGAGGCCTGGGGGCGATCACCCAGTGGCAGGGACTGGGATGGCTCCTGGGTCCCCAGGGATATCTTTCTGGTTGCCACAGGAGACCAGTTTTGCTGGGGAGGAAGAGCATGGGTGCGGTCCCCACTGTTGGGAAGGCTGAAGTTTCGGGGCAGAGTACTAAACTTAGCCTGCTTGGCTCTTCTGTGGATAGGAATCCTTTTGATGGTGTGTCCCTTCTCGATGTCATCCACATATTTGAGGAAGTCCAAGTCCAAATGAAAACCGTACGGGGTCTCCACAGAGTAAGGGTAGCTCTTTGGAGGCTCTTTCTCTTCATCCCCCTGAGAGGACTGGTCCTTAGCTAAGAGATAAAAAGGCATAAGGAAAGAAGCACAAAGTTAAAGTGAAGCTATCTGTGCCTTTGACCTCACGTTATCCTATGAGTTTTCTCTCCAGTGCTCCAGCCTCTGAAGGATGCCGCTGAGCCTATGGACTTGGTGCCTGTGCTGGGATAGCATCTCATCAAATCAATGTGTATTTAGCCAACGTCTGCACTTTCTTATTTTCAATAAACCTCAGCTGTTGTTATCATGAACCTGCCTGCAGACCAGAAAAACAAAACTGCCTCACACTGGTTTGTTTTTATTTGAGAGGGTGGGGTGCATCATGTAACTGCTGAACTGAAATCCAGCCATTTGTCAGAGAATGGTACTAACTGACAGGTACACATATGGAAGATTCTGAAGGGTAAAACAGACAATTTTCTCAGCGTTCAAAAAGAAGCTGGTATGCCTAAATTGGTTCCAGTAAATCTTGCAAAAGGCTAAGCTATTGATAATTTATGATTCCTGCATTATTTACGCTCCCGGAGTACCGAAGCCTCTGGTTGCCGAAACACCAAAGAGAAATAGCAGTTGATCATAGCTACCCATAGTTCCTTCTCCTTAAACTGAGTACGGGGTAACAATGTGAGTTCCACCAGTGCTGGCGAGGAAATACCACACTTTTCATGGGCTGTGAAACAACTAGCGAGGGAGGAGAGCCGGTAAATGTCGAAAGGGACTGACATACACCTTCCTAGATGTGGGGTCCAGCGCTCCTTAGGGAAGCTTGACCCACAGTGGCGTCAGACTCCCTCCTGATTCCCACAGAAGACATGAGGAACCTGTCAGCCTAATGACTACTTGAAGTCACTGGGACTTGCACAGGGATTCTCCCTCCCCCGCCCCAGGCTAAATAGTCTTTGATCCTCCGAGCGTTGCATAAGACATGTTACCTCTGTGAGGACATGCTTTGAGAAAACTAAGCTCAGAAGTCAAGAATACAGAGACTGGCAGGCTGTGGAAGCGTCCCTCCCGCAGTAATCTCAGGACTCAAAGGCTGAATGAAGCAGGAGTTCTAGCTCCAGGCTAGCCTGAGCTACATTGTCTCAAAAGAAAAAACAAAATCAAACAGAGAACCAAAAAGAATATCGGAACCTCCATGACCTTGGGGAAGTTACCAGCTTCTCTGTGCACTATCATCCACAACGGGGAAATAATAATAGGTTATTAAGATTATTGTGAGGCCTGATGAATTAATAATGACTATGATATACTCAGTCCCATGCCTGGCGCATGATAAACAGTCTCAGTGTTATAGTTGCTATTTTTGTGGAAGACCCAAATATAAAGAACTGAGGTCCCAAGATGGAAATCAACATATGTGGCTCACCGCTGGGAATGAAGGAGGGCCTGCCCACATTCGCTGGGATTGACTGCTGGGTTTTGGTGCAAAAATATAAAACTTCAGCAATTCAATCAACTGACCTCACCTACTATTTACTGAGGACCTATGTGTCAGTTGCTGTGCTACACATTCTGGAAACACAAGGATGGGCCAGAAACAGCCACTTCTCTCAAAGGATTCATGGTGAAACAAGGCAGCAGCAAACAGTGCAATGTGTTGGGCACAGTCTACAGTGGTCTTCCTCACTGACTGACTTCTCCCTTTCTCTGGATACGTTTTCTTGAATATAAAGGAAAACTTTACCTTGCTAATGGAGGAAGACTTCATTAGAGTAACATAAAGCAGGATATTATAGGAACAAATAGAAATTTGCCAGAACTAGAGGGCAAAAAAGACTTTGAAGCAGTTTATCTCTCAGCTGGCTCCATTGGCTCCCAGCCCCATTAGACAGGCAAGCTAATCATAAAGGAGGAAGCTACTTCTTTATGCCTTTGAATCTCTACTGGCTTGCGATGCTTTGACCAAAAGAATACGGTAATGAAGATACTAAGAGAACTCAAAAGTTAGGAGACAAGCTGGGTGTGGTGGCGTACGCCTTTAATCCCAGCACTCAGGAGGCTGAGGCAGGTGGATTTCTGAGTTCGAGGCCAGCCTGGTCTACAGAGTGAGTTCCAGGACAGCCAGGACTACACAGAGAAACCCTGTCTCGAAAAACCAAAAAAAAAAAAAAAACCCAAAAAGTTAGGAGAGGAGTAGTTTCTGCCAGGGCCTCTCAGAATGCACATATGTTGGGAAACTAGCTACCATGAGATCTCCGAGGCCGTCATGAAGTAAGGAAGCTTAGGTAGTGACCCAGAGAAGTTATCTGGAGAAGGAGAGGGGGTGAAGAGGGGATGGAGAGGAAAAAAAAATCTGTCCTAACCATCTTAGCCCAAGGCCAGGCCTAAATATAAAAGTCACCAAGTAACATCTGACTACAGGAGGATCCTCAAGGGAGGGGCTCTCAGCTAAGTCTGGATCTGTAATCAATTACATTGTGGGAAGCCTTTAAGTTTCAGGGTGGTCTTCGCTCCCACAACAGACAGCCGGGACAGACATTGTCTAGGTAGAGGTCAGAGAAATGGAAAAAACTCAGAGCTGTGAGCTCACACAGCACGCCAGGGGTGGATAAAAGTCAATATGGCTGCGGCTTAAAGTGTGGGATGGAAGAGTAAGGAAAGACAAAACAGTGAAGCTGAAGAAAAGCTGGATCTCTGAGCAGCCTGAATGCACGCCAACCACGTGACTTACTTACTGTCTACATAACAGGATTCACTAACTGGCTTTAAATAAAAAGTGAGTTGGGCAAATTTCAAGAAGAGATTATATATATATATATATATATATATATATATATATATATATATATATATATATATTTGCTTTGGTTTTTAAGATAAGGTCTCAGTGTGTAGCCCAGGGTGGCCCTGAATTATCTACTACTCTTTCTGCCTCCCTCAGTCCCAGCAGCCCTGGAATTAGAGTTGAGTATCATCCTGCACAGCTCTAAATGAACGTTCTTGTCAAGGATTAAAAGAAAGATACACCAGGCATGGTGGTGCACGCCTTTAATCCCAGCACTCGGGAGGCAGAGGCAGGCAGATTTCTGAGTTCGAGGCCAGCCTGGTCTACAAAGTGAGTTCCAGGACAGCGAGGGCTACACAGAGAAACCCTGTCTCAAAAAACAAAAACAAAAACAAAAACCAAAAAACAAAACAAACAACTAAATAAATAAATAAATAAATAAATAAATAAATATCAGAAGCCAGGGACCAGTAGAGGGATTGTTAATATGATCAAGGTGAGAGAAATAGGAAGTTATTCAGAGGGAAAGTGGCGGGCTTTAAGAAGACACCAACGATGGGGTTGCTGAGGGAGAGAGCTCAGGGCTGTGTGTCCAATGGCTTCTCCTTCCAGCAGTGCTACATGCCTGTTCAGTGGTCCTCTGTTTAGGCATCTCTAGAGAATGGGATGGAGCCAACTTGACACAGGAAGTCTCTGCATCACTATGGCTAAATAGATCTACGGTCCTGTGGGTGGTTTTTCACAACCACATCAGAGACTAGGGTGAACTTCTGAGTCACACCATGGTCCCTGCTGCTTTAGACTGCAGATAGACAAGGGGTCAGTGTACCCTGGCACCCAAATGTCTCCACATGAGCACATGCCTTTCTATCTACCTACACCACATCCCCTCCCCCCAACTTCCCCACTTCTCAAGGAGACACATTGCAGGTAAAGTTATGAGAACATTCTCATTCTTGCTTCTGTTAGTTTCCCAAGTTGTGCTCTGGAGCCTGCTGGTCCACTCAGAAGAACCCTGGAGTAGACATGGACACACCAAATCAGAGAGGAGATATCTATCCAAAGGGAAGTGAGGAGATCCATGATCCACAGCAGAGACTTCTAAAGGAGAGGCTGCCCTGTTCACTGCAGCACTCTACTGCCTCTACTGTAGAAATACTCTGAGTTTCCCAGCAGCCTCTGGGAGCAGCAGATCTAGGGCATGACTACATAACATCATGTATGAAACAGAGTGTTGAAAGGCAAAATATTTCGGCTGAGAGCCCAGAGGAGCCAAAGGAGCCTGGAACTGAGAAGCTGTCAAAGGCAAGAGGTTTGGGGGGTCCAGAAAAGTGGCTCAGCAGTTAAGAGTTCTTGTTGCTCTTCCAGAGGACCCGAGTTCCGTTCTCAGCACCCACGTCAGACAGCTCACAAACGACTATACCTCCAGTTGGCCTCCAAGGGCGCCCACAGAGCACATGCCTACCCGGACATATACACATAAATGAAATATATCTTTATTTTATAGTTTCTTCATTTTTATTTCACGTGCATTAGTGTTTTACTAACCCCCAACAAGCATGTACATCTGTACAAGGGTGTGTGTTACAGACAGTTGTGAGCTGCTATGTGGGTGCTGGGAATTGAACCCAGGTCCTCTGGAAGAGAAGCAGTGCTCCCAACCTCTGAGCTATCTTCCTGGCCCACATGTATCTTTTCTTAAGAGGTGAGCTGTTTAAGAGGCATCTTCCTTCACACAGCCACACCCATACTCACATACCAACTTGGTGATCCTCACTCTCTAGATTCTGCCTTTTCTCCCAGGGCAAGAGTAATGCTGGAGATGAAGCCCGTGTGCATGAGACTGAACCTCATATTATGCTGAGTTCTTGTTAGTTATATCTGGTGACAGGTATGCAGGAGTTCAGGCATGGCCCCAAGGCAAGAAGTATGTAGAATTATCTCTGTCCAAGATGAAAGCTAGAACCGATAAACCAACCCACATCTGTGGCTCTGGAAAACGAATCTCATTTTTTTTTTCTTTATGCTTCAGTTTCTCCCTCTGTAATGTAGGAAATATGATGCCTGGCTGTTGACTCTGTGGGTAGGTAGACATTCTGATGGGACTGAGGAGGATGGGCTGTCGCTTCTTTCTCTGGACTATCTATCTCTGTGAGGATCGGAGTTTGGTGGAGGGTGAAAGTCCCCCAAATAACCAGACAATGAATCAGAAGAGGGAAGAAGAAAAGCAAGCTGTGGGAGACCCAGACGTAATGGAGACTCATGCTTCAAAAGCAAAGGTGGCTGGTAGGCACATGAGAAAGACCAGTAAACATAGTCACCAGACAGATAGACAGACCAGACACACAGACACACAGACACACACACACACACACACACACACACACACACACACACACACAGAGTTGCAGGGCAGGTAGGAAAGGAACAAAGGAGGAGTGGCAGTCATCATTACCTTAAAGGCTACATGAATGCAGCTGGCTACTGAGTCAATCAGAGGTAATTAAAGAGAGAAAGCGAAGCTCAAATGTCTGCCAACAGTTTCTGAAGAAAACAGGAAAAACAGATCTAAGAGGAAGTGGCCAAAAGAGAAGCTGCAAAGAAAAGCTTCTTTGAAAAGCCAAGATGCTTCAGGCGTGGTAGCTCATGCCTTGAATTCCAGCACTCCCGGGAGGTAGAGGTAGGAGGCGAGCAGATCTCGGTCAATCCGGTCCATATATGTGTGTGTGTATATATATATATAATGTAGCAAGGTTCAGGCTCCCCGGATACACAATGAGACCCTGTCTAAGACAAAAGAAATCAAGATGCAAAGGGAGGGGCATGTTTTTTAAGCCACTGGGAGAAGTCGTTGGTCACTGAAAAAGAATTATATTGAGGAGGTAGAGTAGGGATCCACCGGAAGAGCAGCTCTCTGTGGGTAGTGGCGGACTCCTGAATTGTAGAGCAACGCACTGGGAAAAAGCAGGAAGCACTGCTGTGGCTGACTTCTAGTGCTACATCCCACACTAGTGAGGTCCACCCTTAAGGGCCATGTGACTGCAAGCTTGCAGTCTCTTCCATTGCCTGGACCTGGGTAACCTGGAAAAAGATATCTCATCAGAGTCGGGAGCTTGGGGTCTGGACTGTGGCCTGCAGAATGTTTCCTAAGAGCAGGTATTCACTATGCCCGATAGCTATTAATGATTTTGTGTTATTAATGATCTTGCTTCCTTCTCTACCAGCCTTGGGAGATAGCATTAATAGCCATGCATACATGAGGTATGACAGATAGTTTGGGAAAATGCCCAATATTATACCACCACTGGGTAACTCTTCTTGTAGATTGTCCTTGTGACTGGTTTTGCCTGAGGGTTAGGGGTCAACGATCATGACAAAGACAGAAATGTGAACACTAACTGCCCACTGAGATCTGGGCAGGTTTGGGGGGGCTGTTTTTCCTGTGCTTTGCTCTTCTGTGTCTACATGGCCTCATGCCCCAGCCATCCTCCTGGATGATGAGTGACCTGTGGTTAAGTCATCAGCGATGGCTCAGAAGTCAACTATCAGACATGCAAACAAGGTCATTTTAAACCTTCCAGCTCAGGCCCAGTCCTCTGGGAGACCACATGAATGGGCCCAGGGGAGATCAGTCACACTGACCTAATCCAGAATACTGCCCCCAAACAGCTTCCACAATTTTGTGAGATATAATGACACCAGGCATCCTATTTCATTCTTGGTACTTGGATGAGAGAAGAAAAAAAGAATTCATGTGCGCTTGATGCTTTGTATTTTACAAGACTCCATTTTTATTCTGGTACACAGCTGGAGTGGGTGCTCTGGGCCCCCAGCACTCGATGTTGGGAGAATTTCCCCTGCAGACCTCTTCAGAGTCATCCCAGGGACTGGTGGTGATTAACCCTTTCCAAACCAACTAACCCTCTGAATCAGGGAACAGAAAACCGCCTGCCTACCATCTATCTTCTCCATCGTGAGTACAAAGTTCAGTGTCTCAGGTAGTACACATCCACCGAGTCTGCGTGTCTCGTGAAGAGTTCTGGAAGAAAAGAAAAAGAGACTGTCAACCCTTGCCAAAGCTGGAATACGTTGAAGCTGAAGAAACAGCACAAAGAAAGTAACCCTCAGCTGGGCCTTTCTCCTAGAGAGGGCCACAAACCAGCTTTCCAAGGTGGGCTGAAAAGCTAGACATTCCTGAGCCAGGTTTTGGGTGTGTCCTCATGGAACCTTAGCACTAGCTGACACCAAAAGAAGCACTTAGCCCAAGCCCTCATTTGGCAAACGAGGCAATGGAGGCTAGGTGAATTGTTTTATCTGAGGCTTCTCAGTAGACTACTGATGGAGCCAGAAGGAGTCGAGAATGTCTGGCTCCTCCCCCAACCTGGTAAGAGAATGGAATCCATCCTGTGATGGATTTGAGGTCATCTGAGGCAGTCCAATCAAATTCGAGACAAAACTAGACAATGTCAAGACAGACAAGGAGCTGATATGGAAGGGGGCTTATAACCATGGCGACGAGGGGCTGACACAGAGGGGTGGTTTATAACCATGGTGACGAGGGGAAGTGTGACCCATTTGGCTAGAAGATATCAGGAACTTCCCAATTGGAACGCCATCCTTACTCTGAACTAGTCAATCTTAAGATCTGACCATCAGCCCTCTAAGTTTTCACCCATTCCCAGGACCCTCTCTATCTCCTCCTATCCCTTTACAATAACCCAGCCAGAAACTGGCTTTTTGTGATTATCAGTCAATTTACATCAGAATGATGGATTAGCCATAACAGCGGAAGCAGAGCTGTTAGAGGAATGTTAATGTGCCCGCAAGAGCCCCAACAGAGAACAGCAGGCTAATGATGTGGGTCTAAGGATGAGGAGTGACCCTCCCAGAACACACACATGGAGGGCGGGCACAGGAGAACTGATGACATTAGTGCCTGCCAGGTAAGAGGGAAATTTAGGACTGCCGGATACTATATGTGACATAAGCCCTAGGAGCACAGTGCCTCCCCAGCTTGTGCCTTGCTTTCTGTCCCAGTCTCACGCACCAGCCACAGGGCCTCTCTGACATCCGGCCGAGCCTCAAAGGGCACATATGTTTTGTGGAAGCAGAGGTGCTCCTGCCAGAATTCGGAGGCTGACTCTTATCACACTGGGTTTGGAGTTAACAGGTTACTGGACCAGCAAGGGCTTGATTTGGGTAGAGGACAGAGCTGGAGCAGACAAGTCAGGGACAACAGAGACCACAGAGATGGTGGGTCTTGGGGGTGGCCTGGAAGGAGACCAGTGGAAAAGCATGGAGAGCTCTAACCTGGATGATGGGGGGCTGGCCCTGTGGCGAGGAGGAGTCTCCCAGGCAGAGGACTCCCCTGCTTCTCCCATGTTCCCAAATCTGCAGCTTCTGGGGGAGGAAATGGAAAGCAGGGGAGGGTTGGACAAGTGTGTCAAGTAGAGCTTGGGAAGTAATTTTTGCCTCCCTATCACCTTAATCTTTCTTTATTCTGCTTCCCGTTCCCCACATCCTGTAACATTACCAAGCTACCGGTAGGGTTGGAAGCATGTAACATACTTGAATTATCTCGTACAGTTCTTACCTTAACCCAGATAGGATTATTATGCTCAGTGTTCAGGTGGGGAAACTGAGGCTAAGCATGGAGGTATGGAACAAGCAGGTGTTGGCGTGTAACAGGGGCTCCAGCCTAGCCAGCTCCAACTCTGTGCTAGGGGGTAATGGCTGTCCTTCGGAAGGCCAGCCCAGTTCACAGTTGTGACCGTCCTTGCTCTCCTTGGGAGGAGAATGTTTCTGGCTAATCTCTCTTTCTTCTCTACTCAATTCCTGGAAAGCCCGTAGGCCTGGGGAAGGAAGGAGAGCTCGGGCCTCATGAGTCCACCTCTCCAAGGCTGGAGACCACGACGTGTAGCCAGACCTGTGGCTGTGAACTCTGAGCGGCACCTGGGACGTCAGAGTTATTGCCTTTGGCTAGAATTCTGAATTTGATCCATCAAAGGTGGGATCAAATGACTTCTAGGGATGGTTCCATGCACTTCAGGCTGGATTTAAGAATGAAAAACTCTGTGGGGGCCTCTAAGTCCCCCCAACCCCCATCCCACACTTGCAATTCACTTAAAACTCATCGTTTCAGGGCTACAGGTATTAAATGGAGTTGAAACCCAGCTCTCTGAGGAAGGGCGTCACAACTTTTCACTCTAAAGGGCTCTAAACACCGAAAGGGAAAGGAAGGAATTTACCCTTTCCTTCCCCACCGTAGCTGGGTCCACTTTTCTCCACGATTCTTACGGTAGACACCTTGAAGTTTGACTAAGGGAGATTCCTTGGAGTTGGACAGACGCTTGATGGTTGGGCGAAGGGAGTACAAACACCACACCAGCACACGCTGCTCTCTCAGAAACACAAAGCATGAGTATGGCTGGTACTCCCTGTAGGTCACAAGTCCCCCTTTAACGTGGAATCCTGCAACTACAGCAATTGTTAACCACCCTGCCAGGCTGTATCCCCAGTGTGACAATCTTTAACATCTGCTGCTGTCCTCTGTGGTTGGTTCGGGTCTCAAGGATCCCCAGTTACAGCCCAGCAGCCTTTCTCAGAAGTTCATTCCATTCTCAACCCTTTGAGACTGCATAGCTTTATCTTTCTAACTCCCCTCTTTTGAAGGGCTTTTGAAGGTCAGAATTCCTTTTTTTTAAAAGATGTATATATGTATGTATGTATGTATGTATGTATGTATGTATTTATATGAGTACACTGTAGCTGTCTTCAGCTACACACCAGAAGAGGGCATAGGATCCCATTATAGATGGTTGTGAGCCACCATGTGGTTGCTGGGAATTGAACTCAGAACCTCTGGAAGAGCAACCAGTTCTTACAAGATGCATTCCTGAATGACTCCCAGATCTCCTCATTTAAAGTAGCTCTCCGAATTTAAAGCATGTTGGACATACTACGTGTTTTTTTTTTTTTTAATAACTAAAGGGGGGAACAAGTTTATCCATCTTCAAAGGGAACCTATGGGAGACATGAACAGGTGCCAAGCACTGGGTGTCATTTCACTCCCTCCGCCACACAAGCAAGTGTGGGAGCTGGTTCTAAATTATAGATGAGGACACTAAGGCAGCCAGAGGCTATGTGGCCAGCCTAAAGTTTCCCAGTTAACTAGAGGCAGAAAGGCAAGTGTGTTTGTTGGCTTACAGGAAGTTCCACCAGGCTCCTCCCAGGGACCTAGCAATGGGTTACATCATCACCTGCTACCTTATACACCGTCACCCTTTGCCAGGTGTGGGCTACATATAAAAGGACTACTTGCCACCCCAGTTGGCCCCCTCTCCCTGTTCCCATGTGTTCCTGGCCAGTCTTTCTCTCCCCATTTCTGTCCTTCTTTGTCCCCTCCTTCTCTGCCCTCATGGCTCTGCTCCCATCCGTCTGTCTCTCTACCCCTTCTCCAGGCCCTCCCTTCCTCAAATAAACCTCCTTTATATCAGGTCTGTTGCACTGTGTGATTTCTCAGGGGGCATCTTGGCATGAGCCAGCCAGGCAGCTCCCCTACCCCTGCACATTATATTTTTATAACAAAGTGTCTTTCAGAACTTAAGTAAGGAGGAAAGGTCTGAGGCTGCTTGTGCAGGGACCCTCTTTGCTGACACCAAGTGCAGGGACCCTCTTTGCTGACACCAAGGCAGTTGGTATCAGCAAAGAGGGTCCCTGTCCAGCTAGACCTTGTTAGAAATGGTCTCCTCAGGTTAGCCCAACTCCTGCACATCCTCCCTCCTGCCCTGCCCCATTCACACTGGTTTATGATGTCATTTTCAAACCTCATTTAACCTTAAGTCAAACATAAAGAAAGCTTCTCTTCCTTAGTCCTGAAACTGAGACCCGCGCCTGCATTTTTGTTCTCCTCAAACCCCTTCTTTATTCCGCAATAATAAAAACCCACTTTTCATCACAGAACAGGATGCATGCCAAAATAAATAGCACCTTGGATTTCCCTGAAAAGAGAGCTTGGCTCGAAGCACAGCCTCGCTGCCACAGAATTCTTGGACAATTCAACCTTACAAAGTCAAATATTTAGCATGGTAGTGCACTAAATAGCATCCCCACGGGTCCCATCACGACCACCTGGCAGAGACATAACACTCCTTCCAAAAGAGAAATGAATGCCCCCCCACCCCCCCAGCTAGGACGACCCTGCCCTGATGGACGCGATGAGAGCTTTCACCCCTCATCCCAGGACCGGAGTTTTTCAAGTGGAACTGTTTTCTGTGCTAAGAAGCTGTCCCGGCTCAGCTCATCCTTGGGAAAGCTGATGATGAGATACCAAAGAAGTGAGATGCACTCCTAAAAGATTCTACCTGAACAAGTTCTCAGCCAGGATCACTTCCTGCCCACCAAGAGGGGGCGGGGTCAGGGTTAGTAATTAGCATATCAACACAATCTCAGTAATTCCATTTCCACTCTTTTGTTCAAGTGTTTCTCTTATGTTGCCCACACTGCCTCAGCTACATTCAGGGCTTGTTGGAGAAGAGAGACCTGTTGGGGAGCAAGTTGTGTACATATCACCCTCCTCAAGCGCCCCCTCCATCCTGCACAGCCCAGACAGGAAGAACTCGGCTCCCTCCCACGAAGCCGGCTTCAAGAGACAGGAATGGAGCAGATTCCCATAAACTCAGCACAGCCTAGTTTGCTTCCCAGCTGTTTGTTAAAGGACTTGGTTAGGTGACCCATGACCTTGCTGGAAAAGCAAATACTGATTTCCCTTTTGCAGTATAGGAATACTGCAAGCTGGGTCAGAAACGAATTCACTGCTTAATAAGTTAATACTGGGTCAGACAGGAAAAGGGAGAATGCACAGATCCATGAGCTGCAACCTTGTTCCGGGGGGGGGGGGGGGGAACTGCCATTGTTTCAGAGGGATACATCTAAAGACATCCTCAAAACACACAACCTTTACCTCGATGCCTCTAAATCCGGGAACTTAGGAGCAGGATTTCCCACCTCCCTCAACAGCTCATCAATGAAACTGAAAAAAGGGTGTGCAGCCTCCTGTTTTGTTTTGTTTTGTTTTTTGAGACAGGGTTTCTCTGTGTAGTCCTGGCTGTCCTGGAACTCACTCACTCTGTAGGCCAGGCTGGGTTCGAACTCAGAAATCCGCCTGCCTCTGCCTCCGGAGTGCTGGGATTAAAGGCGTGCGCCACCACGCCCGGCTTGATGAGCAGCCTCCTTAACACTGGAAATCCGCTGGGCTTCGTGGTGGCTAAGAATGTTAAGTGAATGAAAGTCGTTTGGTGGGGTAGGGTGATAATAGGAATTCCTGGGGCCAGACCAGCAGTTCCCAATTCCTGCTGCCCCATCAGTCTGATGCTCTGGAACCCCAAGATGCACTCCATCTGGCAGAAAAAAAAGAAAAAGGGCAAGCACCTATAATGGCAAGCAAATTCCTGCCTGTTCTGTGGTTCCTGCTGCCAGCAGGGTTTCTAATTCCTGCAAGAGCCAGGCAGAGGCGCTGCCTGAGAAGGGAAGTAACCAAAGGGTCACATCAGACAAGACCTGCAGTCCAGCCTAGGGTTGCTTCAGCTCTTGGAGCAGAGGCAGGGGTGAGGTAGAACTCAGGCTTTCCAAACCTGACACTTGCCTGTTCCTACTGAAGACACACAAGGATGACATGGTCCAACGGGGATCCTGAGAGCCGTACTCGTCTTTTATACAGGGTGAGCAACAGTTTTAGAGAAACGTGGACCCCTGATGCTTCTAGGGCTCTAAGGACCCTTAAGACATGTCACAGGCAGCCCTCTCCTATATGCATTGATGATGGAGGTTCATTCCAGCTCAGTTCAGGCTCCCATCAAACTTGATGCTGGCATAGAGGGTCGCCACACCTTGAACTGCTGCCCACATTGCCCCAACACATATAGAAAGCACACCTTTCCATTCTGTGCTCCTGTATCCCCAGGCCAGGCTTCAGTATTCCTGTTGTACAGGTAAAGAAAATAAGAAAATGAGACAGGTGGTCTAAGTGAATCCCCTTGGGTGTCCCAGAAGTCCAATTCCTGGGGGTAGAATTGTGCTCTTCTCAGTCTTTTGCTTGGAAGATTCCCAAGCATCTTGCTTTACCTAGAGATGAAGGGCAAGGATGCTATGTATGGCTGTAGACACTGCTATAAGATTGGCATTCACAGCCAGGCAGTGGTGGCGCACGCCTTTAATCCCAGCACTCGGGAGGCAGAGGCATGCAGATTTCTGAGTTTGAGGCCAGCCTGGTCTAGAGTGAGTTTCAGGACAGGGTTATACAGAGAAACCCTGTTTTGAAAAACAAAAACAAAACAAAAACAAACAAACAAGATTGGCATTTACACCTTTCAGTTGTTCAGAGTATTTGTGTTAACCAAACATCAGACCATCAGCTTGAATGCTAAGTTCCTCTAGGATACAATTGAAAGGCCCATTGTCCATCACTTCTGAGTGGTCCAGAGGACAGCTGGAAACATAACCCACTTCTGTGGAAAGGGATAAGAAAAGGCCCCTGTTTGCCCAGTGCCTCTCCAGTTAGCCATCCTCCTCTCTGCTCTGTGTGACTAAGATTGACATGGTCTTTCCCTTCGTCAAAGTCCTTCGTGTCCATCCTTGATCTACACAGACGTCAAAGGCTGGACCACCTTGTTGGTCTAGCCAGATGCTGCCTGTCCTGAGCCTCACACATCTCTCCCATGTGCAATGGTCACCTTTCCACTGCCCCTTTCCTGTCTGTTCTTGGCCACAGTGGCTACTTGTGTCCCTGACCTCTATCACAGGCCCCAGAAAGCATGTAATATGAAGTTATCCACAACCCCTACGGATAAACACTTCCTGTGTGCTGGGAGAACATGTTTGCTCCAGACCTCTTAACAGGTGGATCTCAGAGGTCGGGGAGGTCCTTCAAGGGTGCAAAGTTACAGTTAGAGGTTCTGTGGTACAATAATGCACTGTTTATGCTATGAGGAAATGGTAAAAGGGTAAGCTGAGGTAAACATGGTCATTTCCCTGAGTTTACAACTGCTTGATAAATATATAAATCCTGCTGGCTGGAGGCCTTTAGATGGCTTAGTGGGTAAAGGTGCCAGCTGTCAAACCTGACAAACTCAGTTCCATTTCCGTCGCTGTGCAGTGGAAAGAAAGAAGCAACTCCCACAAGCTGTGCTCTCTCACTACCACCACCACCACCCACACACAATTTAAGTATTTTTTTTAAGAAAAGAAATCAAATACTAGATGTCTCTGTGGTTAAGAGCACTTGCCGAGCAACCATGAGGACCAGAGCTTGCATCCACATTGAGGTCACAACCAAGAGTTGTGTAGATGCTTGTTAACTTCAGCCTCACCTTAACTCAGCTCTGTCTCTAATTCCAGCTCCAAAGGATCCAACGCACTCTCCTTTGCACACGCTCCTGCACACCCACACCTCTCTAAACACCCATGTACTCACACAGATACATGTTCATCTAAGTAAAATAAATATTAAAAAAAATAAAATAAACCAGTAGGAAGGAAGTACTAGGCACCCGACAGTGCCACTAATCAGCTTGCCTTAGATAGCAGGATAAAGACATATGCAACCGGGCCTAGTGGCACATACATAGAATCCAGCATTTGGGAGGAGAATCAGAGCTTCAGACCAGACAAGGCTGAAGAACAGAGATATTGTGTATGCACGGGTTCTCTCTCTCTCTCTCTCTCTCTCTCTCTCTCTCCTTTTTTCTTTTTTGTCCTGTACTATTACTGGATTTCTCTTGGTGGACTAGAAGCTCCTTGATAACAAGAACTTGCTTGTGTGCGTCACCTGTAGAAGTCATGCTCGTGTTTTGTTTTGGACCGGGTCTCATGCAGCCCAGACTGACGTCAAAGTTGTTATGCACCCCAGGATGCATCTAATACCTACCTAGTCTTCCTCCCAAGTGCTGGTAACATAGACATGTGTCACCACTCTCAAATTCCCAAGCTCTTAAATAGGAACCTGGGAATACCATGTAAAGACAATCTCTTATAAGCATCACCTGTCAATAAAAGCGCCGATGGCCAAGGAGCTGAGGCAGGAAATAGGAGGCAGGACACCGGCAGGAAGAGAGAGGCTTCTGGGAAATAGTGAGAGGATAAAAGGAGAGATTGGAGAGGGACAGACAGGAGACACACCAAGGAGACAGACTGACAAGACAGATAGAAACCAGCAGGGAGATTCTGAGGAGAAGTGAAGGTAGAAACGGGCCGGGACTGAAGGAGAGGCAACTAACCACATGGTAGACATAGACTAGTTTAAATGGGTTAAATAAGTTGTGGGCTCGTTAGGGAATGAGCCAAAGTTTATGGCCTAAGCATTTAATAATACATATTTAGCCACAGAGTCCTTATTCTGGGAGCCAGGCCTGGGAAAGAAAAAAACGATTAAGATTATTTCTACACACCCTACTTCTAAAAGCTATAATTCTCAGACCAAAGACCTAGTCCAGTGGCCGAGGGTAAGAGTTTCCAAAATAGCACTAAACAGAACCCAAATTCTGATTCTTTTTTTTTTTTTTTTTTTGGTTTTTCAAGACAGGGTTTCTCTGTATAGCTCTGGCTGTCCTGGAACTCACTTTGTAGAGCAGGCTGGTCTCGAACTCAGAAATCTACCTGCCTCTGCCTCCCGAGTGCTGGGGTTAAAGGCATGCGCCATCACGCCTGGCTTCCAAATTCTGATTCTTAAAGTAAGTAACATAGTAATATTATTTTATCAGCTTAAGGAATTAGGAACAAAACATGTGAATCCATTAAGCACTGGCATTAATAAACAAAAATTGGCAGGGCAGTGCTGGTGTATGTCTTTAACCCCAGCTGTTAGAAGGCAGAGGCAGACTATCTCTGTGTTGGAGCTAGCCTGATCTACAGTGAGTTCTAGGACAGCCCAGGGCTACATAGAGAAACCCCGTCTGTCCTAGAAAAACAGGGAAAAAAAATTGTATGTTACAAGGGTGCTAAGAACATTGTCTATTCTGCAGAGAATGACTTCCACCAACTCCAAACAGTACTTTCAAACTCCTGGGTGTTCACTCAGAGCAAGGTCTGGAATTCCTGCCATTCTCAAAGAGGGCGTTTTGTTATTAGTGCAGAAGACATTTGTGCTTTTCCCAGTGAGTCAGGACTTTGTGAACTCCCTTCCTATGCCCAGGACTCCCTCCTTAGGAGCCCTGCGTCTCCGAGTCTCCGAGGTCGGCTTCACTGAGGACCCAGCTAAGTAGTATCAGGGACAGCCAGGCCGGACTCCTGCCTGAAAGTCAGTGCCCTTGAGGACAGACTCCTGGGGAGTGGCTCTGGGAGGCCAGTGGAATGACATCCTTTTATGAACTCCTCCCCTGCAAGCTTGCTAGGATGGGTTAAAAGTTCGCAACTGCCGGACGGACGGATGGACGGACAGACGGACGGACGGAAGGATGTGGTGGTGCACACTTTTAATCCCAGCACTTGGGAGGCAGAGGTGGGTGAATTTCTGAGTTCCAGGCCAGCCTGGTCTACAAAGTGAGTTCCAGGACAGCCAGGGTTACACAGAGAAACCCTGTCTCAAAAAACAAAACAAACAAACAAACAAAAAAGAAAAAGAAAAACAAAAACAAAAACAAAAGTTCGCAACTATGACCCTCACCTGCTATGAGACTTGGATGTGAGACTTTTTTTTTTTTTTAACTTCTGTTACTCATAAAATCATTGTTGGGAGTTTGTGTTGATCGCTATCTTGAGTATGTGCTTTATTACCACTTTCTTTTCCTCTGCCACTTTAACCCCTTATTCCCATTCCCATCCCCCACTGGAACGTGGGGATGAGTGGTCTCAGTAGACCATGAGGATTTTTGCTCCAATGCTGTGGACTGCTGTCTAGATAGTTGGGAAACCACAACTTAGAGCAAATATTCCTCAGGAATTCAACCCCATTCCTTCTTCCTGGGTTCTGCAGTGGAAGCATCTGTCTCATGGGCAGAGACAGATACCCTCAGTGTGGTGGAGTGGGGTACCCCTGAACCTCCTATGCCTCGTTAGCATCACTGCCTTTGGTTAGAATCCAATGGAACCTTCTGAGGCACCATCGTGGATGTCTCCCATGAGCCCCAGGGGCAGGCTCTTCAGCTCTTTTGTGTGCTATGGCTTCTGCCTTCTGGGTTGGGAGGAAGGTTTTTCTTGGCTCAGATACACACGGCCTGCCTACTCAGGAATCAGTTTATACAAAACTGCAGATGAAAACTGATCCCCAGATATCGGGGTGGAGCCAATACTGTTTGTTTTGTCTTTGTTTTCTTTAATTGCACAATACCCTAGCCAGCTTTCTACAAGTTCAGTATGCAAGCTCAGAATCTGTGAGGTGTGTCAAACAAGGATGCCGGATGCTCAGTTTCAGCAGCATGTCAGCTAAAGGAAGAGTGGGTATCATCAGAGATGAACCCAAGAGACAAAGGGCTCTAGAAACTTCTATCAGTTTTAATGTTTGCTGGAAGCAGGTGGGACTCATTCGGTGTGCCACCTGGCAGTATTCGGGAAGGCTGTGTACGGTTGTGACCTGAGTTTTGGTCTGTTGTACTTAATGTAGGTACTATGCTTCTATGCGTTTCTCAAAGTTCATGTGTTGAAACTTAAACTGCGGTGTTGGAGAGAGGGACCTAACAAGAGGTGATGGGGTCACCGGGCTATGCCCCCATGAGTAGACGGACGCATGCCATGCCTTGGGGGTGGGCTAGCTGTTGAGAGAGTAGGCTCACATAAAAAGCAAGTTTGGTCTTTACTTGTTCAATTGCTCTGCTTTCTCTTCCCTCTGCTTTCTCTCCCAGGATGGTACAACATGAAGTCCCTCTGCAAAGGCCAACACCTCGCTCTTAGATGTCCCGGCCCTGAGCACGATGAGTCAGCTAAATTCCTGTTCATAAAAAAAAAAAAATTATCCAGTTTCAGATATTCTCTTACCTAGAATTGTCTTAGGAAACAGACTAAAATAGTAGGTGAAGTCACTGAGAAAACATGTTTCTGGGAGTCACACCCCTTAAACTATCCGAGAGCAGCTCAGAGGTATCACTCAAAGGCTGGGCATATGGAACAGTATAGGCTGACTTCCATCAGACATCTCCTCTTCCCTCAAGCTACACTGTGGCCTCTTTCAAGTCAAGCTGCTGTCTTCCCGCTTCTGCAAACCTCTCCCCAGCTCCAGGTCAGGACTTTCAAGTGGTGAGTGCCCAGGCGGCCATTTTTGCTAATTCTACTGCTGAGAGAAGTCATGATCTTGGTCATGATCTTCACTTCCTAGTGGGGATACTGAGGTCCCACGGCATGTGTGTCGCACACCACAGCCGAAGTCAGCTTTGCCTTCTAGATTCCTTGCTTCCTGTTAGAAGCTGCAGCTATGTTGCTCTTCCGGCTTGTGCTTTGGAGGACACTAACTTCTCTAAAAACAGCACAGCTGGTCTTCTCAGTTTCCATAGAAAATAATGGAGCTTTCATTGGAGTGACTGCTTGCCAGAATACGGATCTCACTCCCACTAGTGACCTTTGCTTGTGGCCTCTGGCTACAGAGACAGTACCAAACACAATAATAAAAACAGTTGCCAAGATCAATTAAGCACCTTCTCTGTATTCATCCTGTACTCTTCCCTCCTCAGCACCTGGGGCCCTAGAAGTTCTGACTCCTCTCCAAATGAGACAAAGATGGCTGCCCTGTGACCCAATCCGAGCTCAGCGCCGCGGTCAAAGAAACAGCAGCCAAGCAGATAAAAAAATTTATTGGAAGCTATCCAAACCTTCACTGTAGTCTCCAGAGAAAATACCGAAGGGGAAAAGCATTCTTAGTGCAAAGCAAAACTTCTGTTTTCCTCTCTGCTGTTCTGGGCACCTTGTTCCAATAGAGCAGCTGCTGCAGCAGCGGAGAGCTTTGTTCCCGGCATCCTCTGCGGTATCATCTCCTGGGGCCTCCACCAGCCTCCTCCCCACCTGGCACAATTCACCATCACCAGGTTCTCTCTGCCCTCTCCTCAGGAATTCCAGTGCTGGCTCCACTGTTCAGGCCTTTATTTTCTCTGGATAATCCAGTCTACATAGTAACAGAGTCGCCACACTGAAGCAGGCTGTGCCTGGCATTTCCTCAGAAAGGAATTACTCAGAAGGCTTTACAGGCAAAGTTATGAACACCCATTACTAGTTCTAGTCTCCATTATAAGTGATTTATGGTGAGAGAGCTAAGGCTTAGATATGATACATACACACTACCCTGTACTAACGCTAGGGATGGTTACTTAGTGGTCATGATAGGTAGGTTACATCCCTTCTCATGGGCTACAGGCTCGAGGGCTCAGATCTAGTATGAGGCAGGGTTTGTCCAACTACATAGAGGAAGCTCTTAAGCACAGAGTGGAAGGACTCTCTGGGCTCCAGTTTCTGTAACTGTCTGTGAAATAAGTTGTTTGGAGCCTAAACAGAAAGAGAAGAAACCAGACATTAGCAAAGGTACCTGGAGAGATGGCTTAGTGGTAAGAGCACTGGCTGCTCTTCCAGAGGGTCCAGGCCCAATTCCAAGCACTTACATGGTGGCTCATAACTGTCTGCTCTCTAGTTCCAAGGGGAACCAATATCTTCCTCTGGCCTCTGTAGGCATGCGGTACACTGACATATATACAGGCAAAACACCCATAAGGTAAATGAATTAGTTGTTTTTAATTTTAAAGAGCAGCAAAGGAAGGAATCTAGACCTAGATTCCATCACAGACTTGCTCATGGGGTATCAAGTGACTATTAAAATATAAACATTTTCAGGGGATGCAATAGGTCCATAAATAAATTTATTTGCTAAGGAATAGAATGGGAAACATGCAGTCTTACTTAATCAATAAAAATACAATTAGGTTTCAGATAACCTTGACAGATTGCAAGGAGACTTGGGTTGTTTAATAGACAGTAGCAGTTGAGTTACATGGTCATCTATTTTATATTCAATGTTATTTGTAGAACTAGCACTCTGTCAAAATTTCCATTCTGAAGACATAACTGAGCCAGAAACAAGGGATTGGGGTTGACAATTAATTTCGTTTCCCTGTCATTTACTGAGTTGTATAGAGCTGGGATGAATGACATACATGGTTCAGGCCTTGATTAACTAGGGAGATGTCTCTCCCTGTCAATGGAGCATTTCCCCAGAGCCAGAGGGACGCCACTGCAGCAGCCTTGGGTGGAAAGCCTGTATCCAATCCAGTTCTGCCACACCCGAGCTTCCCCGAGGTTAAGACTTGACTTAGAAGTCTGCCCTGGTCCCCATTTTCAACCCTACACCCCCAATGGCAAGGAGAGTAGTGGGCACAGGAGGACTAAGGGCCCAGGACTGGAATCTGCTTAGACCAGCCGTCCAGGTGATACCTCGCACACTCCACTCTGCGTCCGTCCAGGTGATACCTCGCACACTCCACTCTGCGTTTTGCTTGTTTGTGATGGGGCTTGCTTCATAGCCCAGGCTGGCCTCAAGTTCTCTCTCTTCTCACCTCACTTTTCTTACTACTAGGATTACAGGCATATGTCACCATGCCTGTTCTTACGTACTTTACATCTGTGTGTGTATAATACGTAGAATGTTTATTTGCTATATTTGTAATACGAATGTTTGTTTTGTACGAATTAAGTCTAGGTTCCACATATGAACGAAAGTAACTCTGTTTTTCTGAGTCTGCCTTGTTTCCCTTAACGTACTGACTTCCAAGCACATCCATTTTTCTTCATGATTTCATTTTTATGGCTGTATAATATCCCACCGCGTGTGTGTATATGCTATATCTTCTTTATCCATTCAATTTGATAAGCATCTGGGCTGGTCCTATTTCTTGGGTGTTGCAACTAGTAGAGCAGCAAACATACGTGTGGCATTATATTCCTTTGGGCATATACCCGGAAGGGGTGTGGGTAGGTCCTAGTGCCGTGTCTATTTTAGTTTTTGAGGGATTTCCTCCCACACTGGTCTCCATATTGGTTGCACAAGATTGCGTTGTCACATGCAATGACACCACGTGGCAATCCAGTTTTCCCAGTGCAATCTACCTACTTAAAAAAAAAAATTGTAAACTCTGATTAAGTGAGTTTGCAATCCATATTCTGCCGAGATCTCCTGAAGAGTATGTTAATGCACCTGCACCAGCTGGTTCCATGAACCGATCTGAGAGTTTCCGATAAAGAAGAGATGCTGATGTCACAACCCTAAGCATACATGGGATGAGGTGTCTGGTTTGGAGAGGGAGGGAAGGTGACCTTGACTAAATGAGGGGCTCCAGAGGCTGCAGATGACTTACCCTCCAGCAAGTCTTTCTACCCTCTGACCCAGCTCCCCGGCTCTAAGGGGGCTCTGAAGAGCTACTCACTACCTAGGGCTGTTCGGATGGCTACATGGTTGTTCCTGTTGGTTTGGGTATCTAGGTGTACATGTGCATGTGGAGGAGAGAGAGCCGGGTCAGCGTTTCTGTCACCCTTCACTTTACTGTTTTTGAGACAAGCTCTCTCACTGAACCTGGAGCACACGAATTTGGCAAGATTAGCTGACCAGCGCACCCTGGGGAGTCCTCTTGTCTCTGTCTCCCCAGTGCTAGGACGACAGGCATCACCACATCCAGCTTTTCACAAGGTGCTGGAAATCCAGACTCAGGTCCTCATGCTTGCAGGGCATGGTGGGTACCTTCCTAACCAAGCCATCGCCCCGGCTTGTTCATATTGTTTGCTTATCAGAGTCTCTCTCTCTCTCTCTCTCTCTCTCTCTCTCTCTCTCTCTCTCTTTCTCTCTCTTCTTCCCTCTCTTCCATAGTGTGTATGTTTATGCCAGT
This sequence comes from Mus minutoides, assembly GCA_902729485.2. Lineage (NCBI taxonomy): Eukaryota > Metazoa > Chordata > Mammalia > Rodentia > Muridae > Mus > Mus minutoides. The sequence continues at coordinate 71,699 of LR754095.1, forward strand.
GTGTGTGTGTGTGTGTGTGTGTGTGTGTGTGTGTGTGTGTGTGTGTGTTTAGATAGATCACTATGTGAGACCTTCCTGGAACTCACTCTATAGCCCACCCTGACCTCAAACTCAAGGCAACTCTCTTGCCTCAGCCTCTCAAGTGCTCAGGATTACTGGTATGAGCTAGCATGTCCAACTACATACCCATTTTTAACCCTGTATTTGGCATGTTGAAAATACTGTTGTTCTGGGGGTGGGGGCAACGGGGCAGAAGGCAAACAGTAAGTGCCCAGCAATTGCTGGTTGCTTTGTCCTTGTTTATGGACTGTGTACCAGTCAAGCAGTAAACTGTTATCTCTTACTCTTGCCTGGCCCTCCCCTCCACCAGTACTGAATATCTTTTTCCTATGTGGAGATTTGGAAGCCAATGTGCAGGCAAGTATAGGAAGTCAGCGGGAGTCACAAAGACCACACACGACAGAACTGATGTTGCAGTGAGAGCTTCTGATGGACTTTTCTTAGGCGGATGGAGTCATGCTTCGGTCCAAAGTTGTCCAAAAGGCCTGAGGGGAAGGAAGTTGGTGGCTTAGAATGGGTAAGTGGCAGGCTAACTTAAGATGCAAAGGTGGGGGGCAGACAGAGGCAGGGCCTTCAAAACAGGAGCCCAAGGGAAGAAGCAAGGCCCTGTTTCTGAGATCTGTGGACCCCTGGCAACCAGGAATGAAGCTAAAGCGATGGGGACTGCATCTTCTGCCCCTATCACACAGCCACACCCTGGAAGGATACGAACTTGGCTCAATCAGTCATCCACGTGATATATTTTGAGGGTAGCAAGTAGTTTGAAGTTTAGTCTGTGGGATGTATTAGAACTGTGAGAGATTTTTTTTCCCTTTTGGGGCTGTCCTTCTTTAAAAGAGGGAGCTATGTTCAACACAGAAGAATAACTGGGCTATTTCTCTTGGAGCATCGCCAGCACACACAAGGCCTCCCTTTCTTTGCCATCTGCAGGCGTTTGGCACGTGTGCATACCCTGCCCTGCATACTTATCCACTTGTGTTCTGGAGTGCCCGAACCTCTGCTTACAAAGGCAAATGTAAAAGCCGTCGTCTTCACCATAGCTCCTTGGAGCATGTGGCTTCCCTCTCCAGAGCCAGGGTGGCCCCAGGGGACATCTCCTCACTACTGTTAGAGATGGTGACGATCACATGACCACAGCCCATGAGCCTGGAGTCAAATGTTGGGCAGCAAAGGCCAATCTCCAAGAAGTGTGCGCTCACCTGGCTGTGTGAAACAAGGGCCCAGACATTGGGCCAGGTGCTGGGGGTTCACGGAAGAATAGGATGGGGTTCTTTCCTCTGAGCGGCTGACTGTCCCAAATGGGAACTAGAGACCCTAAAGAAGAACTTAAGTACAAGAAGGGAGCCGGCAAAGATCAGAGAGAAATAGGAGAGCACACAGACATTACAGACTTGAGCTGGCTTATGAATGATGAAGATGAATTCGCCAAACAAATGGGGCAGAAAAGAAAGCCTGTGGTGGCTTCAGGTGCTCACATTCCTGGCCAGCATGCAGGACAGCAGCTGGTGACAGAGGAGGCAGGGCAGGAAGTATACTCCACTTAGAAGAGGAGCAGGAGGGAAGAAGGGACCGGGGTGAGGGAATCCTGTGCCTAGACACTGGCCTTTAGAGAGTGTGCAACAGACATGCACAGTCTCCACAACTGGTTTGGGGAGGGAGGAGAAGAGAGTAGTGAGTCTGGTGAGAAGTTTGAGCAGACTGACTCTTCACTATGTGTCCTTTTTGTTGTTGTTTTTCAAGGGAACTGTGGCGACATGGGGTTTTTGGCGACGAAACCAGGTTTTCTGGCTTGCCCAGCAAGCACTTTTACCCACCAAGCATCTCACCAACCTGAGGGCAGCCATGATCTGAAAGGCAGGCATAGGCACAGAATGCCTTACATAGCGGCCATGCCACCCAGAATCTATTTCAGCTTTGTCACCGCTAGGGAAGTGCCTCCTGGGCTCTCTCGGCCTTGCCACGCAGCCTTGATCGTGTACAGAGAGGACCCAGGAAGTGGGTGCTGAGTAAGAGCAGATAGAAGCAGATTCACAAGGCATAAGGAGTGGACCAGCCTGCTCAGTTAACTGTCCCAGCTCCTTCATTTCACTGACTCAATCACAGAGTAAGGGATGCCTGCTGCCTGTCCAAATGGAGCACTGGACAATCTCTAAGGAAAAGATGTTTCCTTCTCATCAAGAGAATGTAATCTACCTTTGGGGGCGGGTCACATGTTATTGTCTCCTCCTTTAAGACCAAACACCTAGTCAAGAGACCACTCCACCAAATACTGTGCTAAAGAGAAGGGAGGACTCTCAAACTCTTGTCTCTCTCTCTCTCTCTCTCTCTCTCTCTCTCTCGCCTCTTGCCCCCTTGTGCCCTCTCTCTCCCCCTTCCCTTCCCTCCTTCCCCCAACTCCACATGGCCATGGCTGGCTTCTACTTCTCTACCTTTTCTTTTTCTCTCTACTTGTTTAAAACCATGGGGCAGGGCAGGGTAGAGGAGGCAGGCTGGGAAGAATATTTATTCCTTTGATGAGATAATATGCTTTTCCTTCATAGAAACTCTGCTCCTAGATCTGCCTCTTCAGCGCTGATGGGAGGTTCTGTTAGGTCTAATCACATTTCTGAGCTCTTTCTCTTTCTTTTTCTTCGCCTCTTCTTCCACTGGATGCTGGCCATCGGTTAAGTGGGCTTTCTCTGGGACTTTGGACTGAGTCTCTTCCCTACTACGTGGCTGCTTTCATAGTTTTTTGTTTTTATTTTTTTAATTTAATTTAATTTATTTATTTATTTTTGCGTGGGTGCTTTCATACAGTGCACTTTCTTTCTTCCGATTCTCCATCTTCCTCATCCCTGAGATTTCCATCTTGTCCACCCTGAGGTTTTACTTTCAAATACTTATAAAACCATCTCGGAGTGTTCCTCTGAGTTCATCCTTAAAGTCTTCTATTGAGACGAAGACCCCACAGCAGCACTGGGTGCTTTTAATTGTTTTATCTCACGCTTCACAAAAAGCAAACTTCACGCAGGAAAAGCGTTGTAGAGGAGGGGTTGCTCCCCAGCTCGTGTTAAATCCACCATTGGACGAGATGGTATCAGGAGTGGGGATCTAGTGGTCCTTCTTCTCTGAGAAGGAGTCTCATGCAAGAGTTTTAGAGAGCTGCCTTGGCCTCCCGCCATGTCAACACACATGCTAAGAAGATGACTTCTGTGAGCCAGGAAGTAGCTCTAATTAGTCACCAAACCTGTCAAATCTTTAATCCAGGACTTCCAACATTTACAGTTTCGAAAAGCAAACTTCTTTTGTTTTTAAACCGCCCAGTGTATGACAGTGTGTAACAGCAGCCCACGTGGACCCAGCCAGAGGTAAAGGGATTTCCACACATCAGCAGCTGGAGAAGCTGAGACTTGAAGCCAGGAGTTCTGGCCGCAGGGTCCATGGCCTTTACCCACAGGCCAGATAGATGAGAAGAGTTTCTGGAGGTGGGGAAGGAAGATTCTGAAAGTTTATCTCTGGCAAGGAAAAGCAAGATGAAGAGACACTGAGGTGGAGATGAAGGTGTCTACGCCACACAGTATCCACTTTCTCTCAGGAGACAGGGAGAGGTGAAGGCAGAAAGCAAGGGGTCTGGTAGGATCTGGGAACTTGTGGAAAGCGGCTGAGATTTGCAACCAGGCAGTGAGGTGAACGGGGCGAGAGGTCGTTAGGACAAATATGAGTGAGGTCATGTAGCAGACAAGGCCAAAGGGCACACGGATCTCACCTAGCTCTTGTCCTGAGTTCGGAAGATGGGACAGTGAAGCTTAACCTCAAAGGAACCGGGCACAGAAGAAGATACACACAGCAAAGGAGGGAGCTGGGAAATGGGAGCTTAATATCCTGTCAGCCGTGCTGACAACGTAGGCAAGGACAAGCAGGTAGCTGTGGTGAGTGACACCAGAGGTCTGTTGATTGACCACCCTACCCAAGGCACTCATTAAAAAGGGGTCCCAAAGCTTTCCAACACTCATGAGTTTTCTTGGTTTAATAGTGAAAGCCCTTAACTCTGTCGGCTTCCTGTGCCTATAGCACTAGAACGAGGCTAGCCTCAAATAAAATGCTCGGCGGGTGGACTTCAAAGGCTTAGCATGAAACATTAACACAAGCCCCTCGTTCTCTCTCTTAATACTGAGTACACGTTAAGCTAAATATATTCACAGTTAATTTTACTCGTTGTTATTTTGTGTTCTGTTAACTGCTTCGAATGAGACCCAAACTGTATTGCTGTTGGCCAAAGCTGGTCTTCCAGGCAACAGTGATATTAAACTCTGGCTAAATGTAGGAGGACATAAGCAGGGGCTTCTGTGAGCAGAACTCTCGGCTCTTCTGAGAGAAAGGGGATAGAGCTGGTAAGGTTTGGCAGGAAATGGTTAGCAAGGGCCAGGAAGACATGGCCTGAATGAGGAAAGGGGTCCTCTGGGGGTGTGTGTGGATTACAAGATGTGCCACTGAATAGGGCTGGAAAGGCCCCACACGTCTGCTGTGAGTCCAGATGTCTAGAAGAGATCCTCAGACTCCAGTGACCGACCATAAGGACTGACCCTGGGGCCGCTTCTGATTCAAACACTGCTTTGGTGTTCTGCTGTGTACCAGGCCATTCACAACCTCCGTTACTTCCCATCCCCCATCCCCCACCCCCTGGGGCCCATGTGCTCGGTTTCCGCAGACCTGAGTGCAACCACCCCCCCCCCCCCCCCCCCCCCCCCCCCCCCCCCCCCAGTTTCCACCAGTCTCTCCCAGAACATCAAGGCCAAATATATCCTGCCTCCCAGTTTTCCCTAAGGCCAGTGAGAGGGCTCAGTGGGCAAAGGCGCTTGCCACTAAGTCTAAAGACCTGAGTTTGGGTCCCGGAACCCACTTGTTATAAGGAGAGATTAAATTTCTTCAAATTGCCCTTCGACCTCTGCACTTGGCGCTGTGGCATACGTGCCTACAAACATACATACACAATTAAAAACCCGTCCCAGCCCTTGAGTGCCTAGACCCCCACCTCCACCCCTGTAGCACATGTCTGGTAGCAATTAGGAAGGCAGCAACACGACTCCTGTGGCCGGCAAGCCAGGAAGTCTAGATCTTAACTCAGATTTGCCCGTTGGTTTTTGTTGTTGTTTGTTGGAGTTTAAGGCATATCCACCATTCTTGGGATTTAGCTTCTTCACTCTTTGGTTTCATAATACTGATCTGAAACTATAGACCTAGATGTAGTATTGATGAGGTAACAGAAGCAGAGTTGTTAAAGGTGGGTCACATAAAAGAAAGGGACTGGGCTAGAGAAATGGCTCAGAGCATGAGTCACTTTTAGAGGGTCTGCACGTGGTTCCCACACTGGCAGCTCACAAGCACCTGTAACTCCAGCTCCAGACGATCGTGGCTGCCCAAGACACTTGCACACGCATGCACACTCATGAAGATGAAGGGGCAGGACAAGGTGCCGCAGAGAGAGGGCACTCCACTAAGGGGCTGACTAGTAGAAAAGCACCCCACTCCCACTCCCAAGCACTAGCAAAGGCAGGACCGGCCTTTCCATCAGAGAACAGATACCTGGCTTTGGGACCTTTCCTTCAGCTGAATTTTTAAAAGGGGGGGGGGGTTCAGGGAAAACACCCTAGACAAAATCTGAATTATGCTGTTAACGAACTACTTAAGATTTTAAGTCTGTCCAGCACCAAAAGGAAGATTTTATATGGTGAAAAGTCATAATTCCTCCCAGACTGGCTCTCCCTCCAAGCCCTCCCCCACCTAGCATGTTGAAAGTGGAGAATGTGGAATCCCAAGAATGGAATATGTAGGCGGGACTTGCGCTTGCCTCCAGTGCAGTGGGCTGAGATCGCTGAACCCCAGAACTGCCCCGAGGCCAATCACACTTTATTTTAAAACTTCACTCTTGGCCCTCTGTAGGAAGGAACTCTCAGCTCCATTTTACAGAGGAGGAAAACTGAGGCTCAGAAGGGCACAGTCCAAAGCCCACCTTTCCCAGCCAAAAGTGTTTCCTGTGGAAGACTTTTTTTTATACAAGCTTAGACATGAGGAGTGACCTGGCAACCAGCTCTTTACAGTTTGGAACTTTCTGTTATTTGAAATATTTGCCGTGAATCGATATGATCAAATGTGCTCACCCCAGGGCCCCACCATTTGCATCCGTCTTGGTATGGCACCCGCCCCGTTCACTTCCTGTCCACCCAGGCCCCAAGGTGCCCGCCCATCCACCTCAAATGCTTACTCCTTCTTTATTGACAATTAAACTTTCTCCAAAGAGTGGTGGCATTCACTGCCCAATCTGATAAAGGGATCACAATGCCCGTCCTTTGGAATTTCCTTTCTCCTCCCCCGTAATGAATTATTTGGTACTTTCTGGGCACATGACATTGATTTTAGAGTGATATTGTGCAAAGATCCCAGGCCAGCTGAAAGGCTGTGGGACCACAGTTATTATATGAAGACCCAGTGTACAATCTCAGGATACATCTCTGGGGATTAATTCAAGGCTGGTATTTTTCCACGCTAGGTTCTTTTCTTTCCTCAGAAAAAGGCAAAAATGTGGACTTATGTAAAATCTGTTTTTTAAATGTTGACTGAATTCTTTTTTTTTAATGCTGTACAGATCAAAGTATACTGCATGACATTCTCAAAGAATTAATAAAAAAGTAGTTTTTTTTAAAATACTGTCCAGGCAAACAAATACCACCAGGTGAGGCCCACAGTGTCGGAGGTGGAGTAGGAAATGTGGTCTCAGGCCACAGTTCTAGGCTGACCTCCAGCTTCTCTGCCATTAACATAACCCATGCCTCACACCTGGACCTGGGCAGCCTGTACCTCTGCCAGCATCTCCCCTACCCCACTAGAGCATCCTGCAGGGGGTCTGTTTCACTAGCCTATCTGTTCAACTCCTAATTTCAGCTTCAGTCAACACCGCCTTTCCCAGGGTCCCCTTAGAAACTGCTCCTGGGCTCAAGTTTGCATTTCTGCAGCAGTCTCCCCCACGTTGAAATCTTTCTGCTAGATCTCACACATTGGAAGAAAGATAAAAAAAAAAAAAAAAAAAAAAAAAAAAAAAAAAAAAAAGGGATGTTGTTGCTGCTACCAGCTATGACTTTGGATGAGTCTGGGATCTTGTGGCCATCTTTAGCCTTCTGTGGGCCCCATAGCTTTGCACGATATGTAGACTATCTTCTTGGGAGAATTCCCTCAGTCGCAATCCCCTTCCTTTCTTATCTGTGACTCCTATCCAGCCCCCATGGACAGCATCGGGTGGCCAGCAGTGCTTCGGGCTGTCAGTCCTCCTGAGACAGCCCTGGAACTCTGCCTGTACCACTGTTAGTCATCTCCTGCAATAGATTACGAACTGCTTGCCTAGTGGAGGGCTAAGCCTGGTGCCCTTGATCTGACAGCAGTCGATGGCTGTTAGGAAGTGACGGGGACAGAGGGAGGCAAGAAAAGACAATGAGAGAAAGATGGGAAGAAAGAACAGGGTCCTAGACCGATACCCCTTCCAAAAAATACGGCAGATCTGGGGCTCGACGGTCAAGAGAAGACCCGGGTTTGGTTCCCAGTACCCCATGGTGACTTACAACAGCCTGTTACTCTCCTTAGGGCATCTTTTGTCCTCCTTGGACACTAAGCATACACATGGTACACTTAATATATAAACAGTCTCACATACAATTCTTTTTAAGAGAGCCAGCTACTGGGTTGAGGTTACAACAGCTGTATTGTGCTACAGGCCAAAAGTCCCAGGTCACTGTCCCTACCCTAGCCAGACTTCCTCACCCCAGCATTGCAGGAAGCTCTTGACTTCTGAGCCCAGGAACCAGCATTTGATAGGAGCTTCTCCCTCTGTGTCTCCTTCCTCCTTTCCTCTTTTTTTTTTTTTTTTTTTTGAGACAGGGTTTCTCTCTATAGCCCTGGCTGTCCTGGAACTCACTTTGTAGACCAGGCTGGCCTCAATCTCAGAAATCCGCCTGCCTCTGCCTCCCGAGTGCTGGGATTGAAGGCGTGTGCCACCACGCCCGGCCTCCTTTCCTCTTTCGTAATGACCTACCAGAAGGACCACCCAGAGGATCGCTCTAAGAGCGCCACTGTAACAGAAATAGGGTGGCTCATATAATAGACGCTTCCCTCCTTCCCACAGTTAGATGCTGGAAGACTGTGGCCAGGGTGCCAGCCCAGGCTAGTTCTGGTAAGACCTGCTCCCAGTACAGGCTGCCAACTTCTTGCTATGTCCTCACAAAGAAATAATAAAACTCACTGGGTTTTCTTTGATATGGAGTAGGCCCCTTCACAAGGGCTCTACCCTCACACTCTAGCTACCTTCCAGAAGCCTGGATCTTCATGCCGTCATGGGGGCATCCCTACTGTGGGGGTAGGATTTCAAAATGCACCAAGGAGACACAAACAGCCACATGGTTCTGCAAAGCCATGCTGAGAGTCGAGAGTGGGCCAGAGGTCCACAGGAGGTTCAGCTCAAAAAATCCTCAATGAAAACTGTGGGGCAGGATTTTAAACCAACCTTACAGACAAGAAAGCCGAGTTCAAAAATCATTTTATAATCAGAATGAAAAAAAAAAAGAGAGAAAGCAAATGAAGAGGTGACCTCTCTCTCTCTCTCCTTTCTTTCTTTTTTTTTTCTTTTGAGACAGGGTTTTTCTGTGTAGCCCTGGCTGTCCTGGAACTCACTCTATAAACCAAGCTGGCCTCGAACTCAGAAATCTGCCTGCTTCTGCCTCCCAAGTGCTGGGATTAAAGGCGTGTGTCACCACCACCTGACTCTCTCTCTCTCTCTCTCAAGATTTATTTATTTATTATGTATACAGTATTCTGCCTGAATGTATCCCTGTGGGTCAGAAGAGGGCACTAAGTCTCATTACAGATGTGAGCCAACATTACATTGTGAGCCACCATGTGGTCGTTGAGAATTAAACTCAGGACCTCTGGAAGAGTAATCAGTGCTCTTAACCTCTGAGCCATCTCTCCAGCCCCAGAGGTCAAATCTTTTAAATAGGCAAAATTCTTTTTAAAACTTAGAAGAACTGGGTGTGGTACATGCCTTTAATCCCAGCATTTGGGAAACATAGGCAAGCCATCCTTATGACTTTGAGGTCAGCCTGGTTTACATAGCAAGTTCTAGACCAGCCAGAACTACCTAGTGAGACATTACCTCAGATGAATAAATACTTAATCCAGTAGAATAAGGAGCTCACTAACAATCTTGATGGTTTGAAACATGTGAGGGATTAGTCAATTTTAATGGCTACAAATGGGCCAAGGATTTTGTGTAACCTGTGAAAACTTTCTCATCCCATGTTACAGCTAGGACCCCGACTAACAGGGAAGTAAGTGATCTGGCCTTCTCTCCCAGAACCACTCTAGGGTGAGCTAGCAGACTGCATTTGAACAATAGTTCTCTGAAGAAGGCACTGTAGTCTAGAGAAATGGCCCCATTGTGGGGAACGTCAGGCCTCAGCTCTGGCCGTGGGCACAGATCTCTGGGCAAGAGCCTTGTTGTACCACTGAGCACCACCCATGGGCATGGGTAACAGAGGGCTCCATTTGCTGGCTGAAAATGCTGAGAGACAGGGGTAAGGGTAAGGGTAAGGGAGAAGGTTAGGCCAGAAATGGTTCACCTTGGGCCTGGGTAAAAGGGACACAAGCTTGGATCTGCAGGAAATAAAAATATTCTTTGAATGGCCCCGTACCCCAAATACCACTCTACTCTACAGTATGAAAGGCACATTGCCACCCTGACAGGCAGGGTAAAGAGAATGCATGATTGTCTCCCTACCGATGCAAGATGGCAGCCAAGGGTTTCAAGTGGATTTTTCTCTTGTTGCCTAAAAAGACTTTTTCTTTCTCTCTTTTTCTTTTCTTCCTTCCTTCCTTCCTTCCTTCCTTCCTTCCTTCCTTCCTTCCTTCCTTCCTTCCTTCCATCCTCTCTCTCTCTCTCTCTCTCTCTCTCTCTCTCTCTCTCTCTCCCTCTCCCTCTCCCTCTCCCTCTCTCTTAGTACAGGGTTCCAACATTAGTCACATCTGGGCTGAACTCCTGGGTCCGTCCACTTAAAACTCAATGATGTTAAAGCAGATATTTAATCTCTTGGGACCTCATTTGACTCAGCGATACGATGAGAACAGTAACAGTCCTACCTTGTTAGGTAGCTGGTAAAGGACAATTACTGTTATTTAAGAGCTTGGTTCGAATGGATCTGAAACACATTAAACATCCTCCAGGAGGGAGCAGGGAGTAGGTGTGGTGCCACATGCCTGTAGCAGAGCACTCAGGAGGCAGAGATGGACAAGGGAGGGTCGGAGACCTGTCAGGCTCCATAGTGAGACCCAGTCTCTAAACAAGTAAATAAAAAAACTAACAAAACCTAAGCCTTCCTGTAATGCTACTGTGTACCCTCCCCCTTCCTGGCCCCTCACAATCAGCATCTGGCCAGTCTCCAGCCCTTCCCCCATGCCTTCCTGTATCCTCTCCATTCCAGAACCACTTCCAGGATGCTTCTTCCTAGGTCTAGCCTTTGATCAAGTACATCATTAGTTCCTCTGCAACAAAATCTCTAAGGCTCAGGAAGCCAACCCTTCCCCTGGGTGATTGTTTCAATGGGCTCGTTTGCAAAGCCATCATAAAGCCTCACAGCTGGGCCTGTTGGGTTTGTTGGCTTGCCGGGAATGGCTGAACAAGTTTCCCCATGTGTGCCTGCGTTTTGAAAATCGACTTTGGGATGTGCATCAAAGCCTTCTTTCTACCCTAAGCACAAACTGAGCCTTTGAGAATCCGCCAACTATTAAATGGCATTTACTACCACCCAAGAATGCCTCCCGCTACCTACAGGGAGACAGATAAGTCTATGAAAGGTCAGGGTGGGAGACTTCCTCTCAGGACTCTGGACTACTCCTGTGCCTCTTAGGGGAAGCCTGTGGGCCCTTTCTCAGGACCCATAAAAGAAAATATATAACTTGACTACAGAGAAAACCAATATACGTAAAATATAATTATTACGATTTGAAAAACCAAGTGTGTAATACAGCCATATGTGTTTTACTTTATTAACTCATTAAATTACACATTTTAGAAGCTGATGTAGCAACCACGGGCATCTCAAACACAACCAACATAAATAATATTTCACAATATCTATAGCAACTACAATATAATATGAAATAATCCATTCTTTTTTATTGGAGGCAGTGTCACCAGGACTGAGCACAAATTGGTTTCTTGCCAACGCTGACAACTGAAAACAAAATGTCAAGCAAAGATGTCACCCTCCCCCACCCCTCCCCCACCCTCCACCGACCCCTCCCCCTTCCCAATTCAAGTTCACGGACTTGTCTTAAATTCTGTAAATGGGAATTTGGGGTTGTTGATCCAGGGTAAACATCCGAGTTCTAGCTTAGTCTTACCTTTGAAGAGTCCTCATCATATCCTTTCTGCCCTAGAGGCCCAATCCTACAGCTACCACCCTTCTCAGCTGCCCCATGCCAAGGCTGCCTGACCCCTGCCAGGTCCTGGGGAAGAGAAGTTCCCAGGAAGCAGTGCCAACAATGGCTGGAACAGGGGAGGAGAGGGCATTGTGGGGTGCACAGTGCCACTGAACCCATGCTGGGTCCCTCACCTGACTCAGCAGCATCGCCTGACTCAAGCCCTGGGTTGTGGCATCAACGCTGCTTAACCTAGCTCCTCTCTTCCTCACTCAGGGCTTACGGGCATCTCTGCCTTCCAAGTCAGGAGAGCCCTACCTCAGTGTAATACCCTACCTCCGTGCAAATCAGCTGCCTGCTGGAGGAGGCTTAAGACAAGTAACCCTTGTAACCTGTCTGGCTCACAAGCACTGGACACCACTCGCCCTCCCTTCCCCTCCAAGCCCTGCAGGTGGCTTGTGACCTTTGATATTATTTTCTAAAAGATCCCATGAACGACAAATGAAAACAATATGTTAAAATTCAAACACAGGGGTGGGGGAGTGGAGAAGGGGAGGAGGACTGAGAGGAGGAGGGAGGGAAACTTCCATTGGGATGTAAAGTAAATTAATTAGTTAAGGAAAAAAGAAAAAAGAAAAAGAAATTGGAGCACTAGCAAGGTGAAGGCATCTGCCATCAAGCTGGATGACCTAAGTTTAATATCCATGTTAGGAGAAGAGAATATGCCATGGTACTGGTGAACACACACACATACACACATACACACACACAATAAATAAATCAATTGAAGTGCATTAAAAAGTCAAACAATAATGATAACATTTTATCAAAAATGATAAAATGCCCTTCCTCCACACATGCCCAATGTCATAACTGGTAAATGTAGACTTGGTCAAACTCTACATTCACCCAACTTGAAACCGCATCTTTTAAACTTTCTCCCAAAGATTAGAATGGCTCCATCCTCTGGGGTGGAAGGTTGTTGAGGCAAGGAACAGGCAGTGAGTGAAGCAGGCGGGAACTCCTGAGAGCCCCAGCCAGAGTCCTGTGAGATGTTCATGCGGCCACACCACTGTGGAAGGGAAAGGGAATCAAGGGCTTCTCTCCATCTTCACGAAACAAACTCTCCCTGTGCCACAGCGCTCTGCCCCTTGTCACTTGATGTCAGAGGCCTAACCCAGAAATCTAAACTAAAGGAAACTTGGCAGACACAAACACACACACACACACATATGCACATATATGTATGCATGCACATAAGGACAGATGCATACACACATAAACACACATACATGCAGACTCACACATTCACATGCCTATATGCACACTCACAGTACATTTACATACACTCATGTATAATTGGGAGCCAATAAGTTGTATTTATTTTTACTCTAGGGAAAAATTGAGGGGGCCTGGGACTTTTTGTTTTCCCTGACCTTGCCTATGTCCCCAGAAAGCCCGTTGTGGGCTAGAAGCAGGCAAGACAGTCAAGGGCTCCTAGGAGAAAACCCCAGTGGGCACTTTTTCTTGAAGCAAGAATATCTTTCCTCAGGACCAGTGAGCTACCGCTGTCTGAACATCACATGAATATCTACTTGAAATCCTGGGACCACATTTACTTTATTTGGAAATATGACCCGTGTATTTCTAGAGGAACCCTCTTCTCTTTCATCTGTGGAGAGCAGAAGCCATTGCCCGCCAGGACTCACAGAAGCCTTTCAGTCCACCCTTCACCCAGGAGATTCCGAGGCACAGAGAAGTTAGGCTTCAGCTGTAAAGCACACAGCTGATCAGCAGTGTGTCTGGGCTCCCATTCCAGATGCCTCTGTCTTCTATAGCCTCCTCCCATTTCCTCTACCGCAAGAGGAGCATGGAGTGGGTCTCTCTGCCTGAGGTCCAGGGCTAGACAGCTCTGCCCAATCCCAGTGTTACTTCCAAGATCGCACACACAGTGACCAACCTTTCTACCTTCCATTTCCTCCTCTGTGCACTGGAGATTTTGAGGAACTGACCCAAACATGGCTGTAAGGACTGAGGGTGCCGGGTGGACATACGTTTGCACTATTCTTATGTCTAGTTACTCCCATTTCACACCCAGAATTGAGTGCATCTGTAGCAGCTGTGTCTGCATGACCCCCCCCCCCAAATATGAGTGAGAAGTACTGTTATCAAATCCATTCACCACCAAGAGAGTGCAGGCCCCCTTTCAGATGATGTAATGCACGCCAAGGTCAGCTTTCCTGGGTCTTATTCTGCTGCTTCCTTGCAGTGCTGGGTTACAAACCACTAGTCTACAGTGCCAGCCCTGAGCTCTGAGTTTTACCAGTTAGCATAGTTTTAGACCCAGAAGTACTATCTATCCCCTACCTCGCTAGGCATGAGAGAGTGAAGATGCCACTTCCTTCTGCTACAGAACACACTCTTAAGAGATTGGGACCAGCACAGTGCCTGGCACATATCAGAGGCATGATGCAATTTTGATGCACACCGGAATGGGCGAGCCTGAAGCAAGCATTTTGTTGCAAAAAGCATGGGGGCAGCAGCAAGCTCTCTATCCCTTTCTTTTTTTTTTTTTTTTTTTAAAGATTTATTTTATCCATTATATGTGAGTACACTGTAGCTGTCTTCAGACACTCCAGAAGAGGGAGCCAGATCTCGTTACAGATGGTTGTGAGCCACCATGTGGTTGCTGGGATTTGGTTGTGAGCCATGATGTGATTGCTGGGATTTGAACTTATCACCTTCGGAAGAGCAGTCGGGTGCTCTTACCCGCTGAGCCATCTCACCAGCCCCTCTCTATCCCTTTCTTAACATGCTCTGCGGGGAGCCAATAGCTGACCCTGTGTTCTCATTGCCTGGCCCATCAGGCCCAATCCAGGGCTCAGATGATAACTGAAGTATGTGTGTTCCTCCTTCAGCTAAAAACAAATGTAGAAATGAACGTTGTGGGCCAGGGGAGGCAAACAAGGCAAGGAGATGGCTCATCTGTCTTCTTAACTGTCAACTCTGCCCATAATAAGACTTCCCCCTCCTGTTCTACCTTAGGCTCATGATGAACTGAGACAATCCAAGATATCCATCTTGTAGTCATGAATACTGGCCTTCACAAAATGCCAGGGATAGAGCGAGGCTGCTGCATAGCTAAGAGAGACTGGGAATACCAGAGGGAGTCTGAGCCTGAGAGGCGGTAGTCTGGGATCTTTGCTCTTAACTAGCTGTGGGAACTCAGCGGTTACTGTACCTCTCTGACCTCTGTTTTCTGGAAAATTACAGTCCCCAAGGCTAGGGAAATGGGGTGAGTCAAGTGGGAATTGTATGCATGACTCTGTAAAGTTACATGCACTGGAGAAGAGGACCCGCAATTTTCATCAGATTCTCAAAGATGCATGTACATTATCCCTCCTCCATGAAAAAGGAAGAAATACTAAATGATTTCCATCCCCCAAAATAATCTACTCAGCGCTTTCTATGTGTCCTTGCTTGCTCTGAACCAGGCACTTGAGATTCAAATATGACCGGAGAGTCCAGCATAAGGGGTCCTCAGGGCCACAGACGCTCATCGCTACAGGCACATGTCCCAAGGCCACTGGAAACAAAGGAAAGGCAGCATTTAACTCATGAGGTCAAGAGGACCATCTGTGGAGAAGCTCAAGCTTATGGTTGAGGTTGGTGGCAGCACGTGCATTCACTACGTGAGAACGGGGAGAGTAGACAAGAGTGCCGGTCACACAGGTGCTAGAGGAACTGCCTCGATTGTAATGTGGAGTGGCACACAGCAGTTACAGAAGGCCAAGGGAGGGGTAGGAAGGCGGGAATGAGGCTAGAGAGGTTGGCAGGGGCCAGGTCCAATGCTTTGTGGGCACCCTTCCCCACCCCACATCCTCTTTCCCGCAACATGGATCCAACTGCACAGGACTGGATGAGGCACCACTTCCAACGCGTTATTTCCTTGAATGCTGAGCAAAGGTTTTTGCAAGCTGTGCGCTAGATGTGACAGCAGGAAACAGCATGGGAAAGAACCATTGCTCTGAACCCTTAACAAAGGTGTAGGTAGACAGCTCCTGTCACATTGTTTTTCTCTGTGCATTTGGCCTAGACAGGGGCCTCTAATAGGCCAACATCATGGCTGAGAGAGGAAGACACTGATTAGCCTAGTCAGTGGAATGCAGAGCTAAGGGCCATGCCTATCGGGCTTTTGGTCCTCCTCCGCAAACAAAGGCTTTCAGTTCCTGCACAGGACTTGGCTGCTGGGCAGGGTCCTCTCACGGGCTGCTTCCATCTGAAAAGTCAATCCACCATCTAACCTGTTAGCTTTCAGCCTTCAAACTGACGCTCAGCCCATCCCCAGGTCTCGGGGAACCCAAGTTTAGAATCAGAGAACTCAGCAGAACTCTACACCGGACTGATGTGATTCACTCCATCTTGGTCACTGGACTGCAAGCTTCAGGAGACCAGTCAGTGTATGGTTCTGTTTCCCTTTGTATCTGAAAACCTTGCCTGATGTCTGGTTCTGAACTTTTTTGCTTTTCCTCTGACTCTTATATCATTCCTACAACTCACTGTCCCTGAGACACATCACGCCTCCTTGAGGTAGGAGGCTGGTCTTTAAAGGCAATGCCAGAGTGGACCCCACTTCTGCTTCCTTGGGAAGCAACATGCTTTTCTGTGCCCTGTCTTGAGAAGCTAAGGAGCCCAATTTGGTTTACTCAGGTAGGTCCTCCGGGATTGTACTTTAAACTAGAGATGCCTTCTCTCTTGCCTGTAACCCCATCACTAGCTGCAGGTGATTCTCCCCTGGTCCTGTTTGGTGCATAGGACTTTGCACATGCCTCGAAGGTCATCCTTGAAATGGAATAGCCTCTTTCTCCTGGAAAATGCCCATCCTGGTCCTACAAGTCTGTATCCCAGGATGCTTGGGAAGTAGTAGTCTGGTTTTCTGCAGCCCAGGGTAGCACGATGAGAGTAGGTTCCAGCCAAGTGTAGAATGCATGCACTTTTCAGCTACTGTCTGTAATTGGTCAGTCTGCGGCGACAAAGTTCTGGGGTCAAAGATTTGACCTTAAAGAAGATGGGGAGGGGAAGAGAGCTAACCAAGAGGCACGCGGGCTTGGCAAAGTATCCTCAGCCAGCGCCTAGCACACGGATCCAGGGCAGCCCTCCTCCCTCTGCCCAAGGTCGCATCCCATCGTAGCCCTAGAAACTTCAGCTAGGAGGAGGGAGGTGCGGGCTGGGAACCAAGCGCGATGTTTTGCAAAATGAAAGAGACTCGGCGATATGTAGGTAGTCCTGTAAGCCAGCCGGGAGGCGCCCCCCAGTCCCGCAAGCTGCATCCAGGACCGCGGCGTCCGTCTGAGGACAGCTGCGAGGGTCTGCACCACCTGAGTCTCAAGGACGAGGAGACCCTTCTACGGTCTCCTTAGTCCCCAGAGCTGGAAAGCAAGAACGGGTATCCTCCTTCCCCTCCTACCCTCCGGACGCCGGCTCAGGCTGCCGCAGCCTCTGCAGGGACGCGACGCTAGCAAGGGTCGCGGAGCGCAGCGGGCGCAGCCTGGGTCGCGCGGGGCGTGTGTCCGGGGACAGAGGACGCCAGACCACTTACCTTGGGGAGCCGCGGGGTTCTAGCAGGAAGCGACCGCTGTGCAGGAGCAGCGCGAGCTCCTACCCGGCTTCGGGGTGCACGCAGCTGCAGCTACAGCTGCACGGTCTTCCGTGGCACGATCCTCCTTCCTCTGCACCGTCCGCGTCTTGGCACGTACCGCGCGACGCCGCACCCTGTTGTCCGGGGCGCCCTCAGGTCGCCAGGCTGGGCCTGGAGCCGGGGCACACTAGCTGCGGGCACACCTACCGCGCCAGCTGCGGGACTGGGAGCGCAGGAGCCGGATCCTCGCCGCCGCCACCCGAGTCCCCGCCTTCCTGACGCGGCGCGGGCTTTGGTGTGTAGGAAGGGGCAGAATTGCGACACCGAGGGGAGGGTCTTAGCCTTGGACAGAGTTAAGAAGAAAAACTTTTGGAAAAGAAACCAGAAAAGTCCTAGCCTGTATAAGGCGCTTTCCAGATTTCCCCAGGGCTCCCCCGTGCGTTTTTCTAACTTTGTCTAGACTCTGGAGTCTAGAGTCTAGACGTTTCTGTCCCCACAATGGTAGAGAAACAGTATCAGTAGGGTAAGGGTAATAACTACCCAAGTCAGAACTCGAACCAAGGCCTGACAACTGAGATGCTGTGAGCAGTGGGGTCCTAGCACCGGTGTGGGAGTGTGAGAGTCGTGCAGAACAGGACTTAGATGTCCCCCAAGTCATTTCCCTTCCAATTTCCTTCCAAATCCATGTTTCAGCTCCACATAAAAATCAGTCTTCTCTTCATACACCCATCTCCACAGCAGCTTTGTACTAATTAAAAGTTACTAACCTTGAATGGACAGATAGCTAAGGACCACTTCAGCAAACACCTGGAAAGAGAAGTGGAGTGGATTCTCCTAACCCCTCACAGAGAGGACCAACAGAAGAGTGGGGAAGGAGATGGCAGCTGGCAGGTATCCAGAGCCCAGCTGTGACCTCCCCTGGCCCACCTTCCTAGAATCCACGCCCAGAAAGCAGCCCAAGGAGTTTTATTTTTGACATCGTGACCCAGATGGGACAGATAATTTGAATCAAGAGACATAATTTCCGTTTCGACAGAAACATAGTTATTAGGATGACTTCATTTCCACGAAGCTTTCCTGATAGCAGTAACAAATGGGAACGAAGCCTTGGCCTCGTGCTGGAACCCAAATAGGAGTTGGGGGCGGGGCTGTGGCCCAAGGGAGAGCAGCCTCAGACTCTGCCTACTAAGGCTTGCTGGGTTGTCCTCATCCAGGGAAAGGAACAAATATGACAGGAGTGGCCCATTTTCCCAGAGAAGCCAGAAACCCAGACACTTAAGTGAGGTCTCTCTATGTTTTTGACACCTCATTTTAAAAAACGCCGCTCTTGCGGAGGACCCAGGTTGGATTCCCAGCATTGGTATGATGGCTCACAACTGGTCACTTTAGTTTCAGGGTACCCTACTCCTTTTCTGGACTCCTGGTGCACTAGGCATGTATGTTCCTGGAGCTCATACATACACATACAATGCAGGTAAAATATTCAGACATATATAATGAAAAAAAAGTCTTATTTTAAAATGCTAAGCTCTAGCCTGGCAGTGGTGGCGCATGTCTTTAATCCCAGCACTTGAGAAGCAGAGGCAGGTGGATTTCTGAGTTTGAGGCCAGCCTGGTCTACAGAGTGAGTTCCAGGACAGCCAGGGCTACACAGAGAAACCCAGTCTTGAAAAAACAAAACTTAAATAAATAAATTAATTAATTTAAAAAATGAGATGCTAAGCCCTGTCCCTATAACCAGGTTAAGTTCCTAGACTTGTGCCTCATTGTATGAGTTTGTTTTTTTGGCCTCTCAACATCCTTGTGCAACACAGCCAGTGTAGATCACTTATTCCTTCTGCTTCGGGTGTGTTCTGTGACTAGCCCAAGGTCACACAAGCTACTTGGCTGAGCTGGAACAGAACCCCGAGCATTCTAAGTCCCAGTCTTGGAACCTTCTGCACTCTCAGATACCTCGAAGAACTTGTTCCTTGATTTCTGGGCATTGTGAGCCTAATTAGGCGTGGGGCTGGCACTGGGGTGTGGAGGCCCAGCACCTTTGCTGAGAAGATGGAGGGCAGTGCCAGACTCTGCTATCCTCGAAAGCAGCTCAGCCTGATGACTCAGAGGAGGAAC
Organism: Mus minutoides; assembly: GCA_902729485.2. NCBI lineage: Eukaryota > Metazoa > Chordata > Mammalia > Rodentia > Muridae > Mus > Mus minutoides. The sequence continues at coordinate 90,951 of LR754095.1, forward strand.
CTTCTCCAGGGTAGCTCTGAGTCAGAGGAGTCACTGGCTGAACTGGGGCAGCCAGGGCTTCGGAGGCTCAGACTATCCAGAATGGACTGGGAGAATACACTAAGCAAACACATTCACCTTGGATCCTCCAACCCCCCCCCCCTCCATGCCATGCAGAAGCCACAGGCACGGAAAAGAAGCCCCAGCTAGGGCATTAGCTGTTTCCTGTCCTGGCAGGAAAATGGCTGGGTTAGATTAGCAAATGGACTTCTGCGGAGTCCTGGGAGGAAGAGACCCCTCCCAGGCAGCAGATCTTTTAGAATTTCAGGTCCTCTACTGCAAACCAGCTGAGGCTCTCAGACAGCGAGCTTTCATGCTGACACTGATATAGGATGGCTGGGCACAGCCAGCACTGCTGAAAGCAGCTGCTGTAGACTGCCCCTTTCTGTGATTGGGACCGAGGGTAGACAGAATGAAGGGCTCCTTCCCCTGCCTCATGCCTCACTGGAGTGTGGAGTTCAGGGTGATTGGTGCACATTCATTTTTCTGCCCTGTGCCAGACACCATGATGGGGCATTTCATTTTCATTATCTCTCTCTCTGCATTTCCTGTCATCGACAAAATGGCTGTCATTCTCTTGTTGAAGGCCATGAGGCAAAAGCAGGAAGGTGAGTTCAAACTCGGGTCTCAGTGACCAGAATACTGACTTTTCCAAGCAGAAGGCCTGGAGGATACGACATTCATATCTTGCTCCCAGAGAGGACTGTGCATCTGTAAGCAGCATGGTTTAGCACCCACGTGTGGTAACTCCTACAATCACCAGGCTGGCAACATACAGGCACCAGCTCTCTGAGGGGGGATTTTGCTTATATAGACCCTCTGTTCTCATCTTAGATAGACCCTCCATTCTCATCTTATATAGACCCGCTGTTCTCATCTTCCCTCTGGTCCTGTAAACCTTGCACATAGACTCAAACATTGAAATAACAAATAATAAATCATTGATCTTAGAGGAATGGAGAAGTAGGCTCCTGTGAGCCTCTGGCCACATTTTCATCAACCCACCAATATATGCAGCAATCTTCCCTTCTCCACAGGAGATACATCCCAAGACTCTCTTGTGGATGCCTTGGACAGTGAAGAATCCTATGGATATTATCTTTCTTCCTGTTTCTACATCATCTCCCGTCAAGTTTAATTTATACACCAGGCACAGAATGAACACTAATAATAAAATAAAATAGGCATAAAATAGACATGAATATTATGTGAATTGAGTCTCTCCCTCTCTCAGCACATTTTTGGGTACCGTACTCACCCTACAGTGAATAACGTGAGATGAAGAGAGGTATTGGTGTTGTGAAGCTGTGAAGTGCATCTTCCCACACAAACACTGTGGTACCAGGAGGGCTGATCTGAGGACCACAAGGGTTTCTGGGGATTGGGTAATGGAGACAGTGTGGATATGCTAGACACTGGGATTCTTCTCATACAGAGTGGGATGGTGTGGTCAGCACACCAAGTCCTCATGTGCTTCACAACGGGACTCAACTTAAAACTGATAAATTATTATTAGTTCTGGAGCTTACTGTTTAATATTTTGGGGTTGCAGCTGATAAAGGGTAATTGGAACTTCAGAAAGCAAAGCCAAGGAGGAACACTGTACACCCGTTTTACACGGCTCTCTGTCTAAGGACCCTGTCTGTATTCAATGTTCACTGTTGACGAATTAGCATTGAAACTGCAATTGTAAAGCACTAGAAACGCCCATCCCAGAACAGCTTCT
>LR754090.1:3985-92945 GCA_902729485.2 Mus minutoides
CTGTTTTGTGGCCAATTATGTGATCAATTTTGGAGAAGGTGCCATGAGGTGCTGAGAAAAAGGTATATCCCTTTGTTTTAGGATGAAATATCCTGTAGATATCTGTTAAGTCCATTTGTTTCATAGCTTCCGTTAGTTCGACTGAGTCTCTGTTTAGTTTCTGTTTCCAGGATCTGTCCCTTGATGAGAGTGGGGTGTTAAAATCTCCCACTATTATTGTGTGAGATGTAATGTGCACAGTGCACACCTTTAATCCCAAGCAATGAAAAACAAGGTTAGTTTGTATAAGGAAGTAGCCATATTTAGAAATCACTTCAAATTGACAGGGAAAGGAAGTGATGAATCTGATAAAAATTTGACAGAATGAGTCAGAGATAGAATACTTCCAACTCAAAATAACAGACAAAAAAGAGAGGCTATGGAAGAGCAAATGCAGAGTGAGTCATGAGGCAATGACAATTCAGTTGAATGGAGATGAGTTGAGATTTTGGAGTTTCATTCAGTTCTCTTTAGTTAATGCAGTCATTATAGTTCAGGTCACAGATCACAGAGGCAGGTTTTTTTGTTTGTTTGTTTGTTTGTCTGTTTGTGTGTTTTGTTTTGTTTTTTTCAAATTGTGCAATTAAGTAAGAAGACAAGAGAAGCCAGTTTGAATTAGTCAGCATAAAGAGGAGGAATGAACTAAAAGAGCTGAGTTGAACCAGCTCGCCAGAGTTCAGGAAGAACTAGTAAGGGTAGCCTCCTTATTTAGCAGTAAGCCTGCAAGGTGACAATTACATCTAGTTAATAAAAGTTACATGACAATGGTATGTATTCACTTACTCACTTATATAATGATATTAGCTGTGAAATTATTGAAAACGAATCTAATGTCAATCGAACAAAGGGTAGGTGTAGAGGAAAAGGTTAGAACAGCTAGTATTTATTAGGAAAGGGGAATAAAATACAAGAAAATGGGGAGTGGCAGGTGTCATATGGACGTGGAGGGTAAATAGGATTATTGGAGGAAATACAAGAAGAGGCACCTAAAATTAAGGTGTATTTAATTGGTGGTATGTAAGCCTACTCTCTCTCTCTCTCTCTCTCTCTCTCTCTCTCTCTCTATATATATATATATATATATATATATATATATATATACATACACACACACACACACACACACATATATATATATATATATATATATATATATATATATATATTATATATATATAAAATCTGAATGAAATCACCATATTTATGGGAGGGCAACTAACTGAACATTGCTTGTCACCAAAGTTTCCAGTGGTGAGTTTGGGTTACATCTACTACAATTGTGGCTAAAGGGGCTTCATAAAATTTCCCTAACAACCTGGTGTTAAAAAGTGTAAAAAGTTAAAAGTGGTGTCAGAAACTGACACCAAGGTCTTAATGTGGAAAAATAACACCTACACAACTATTGATGATAGAGATGTTGAGCAATTCTATGCATACATTCACCTGCATGTTCCAGTACACTGGACACTATTAAAAAAATAAATGAATACCAAGTTAGCCAAATCCATTATCTACAAATGGTGTACTGCCTGAAACATATGTTAAAGCAATGTTAAAAGAGAACTTGTAGGAGTAACTAAACACTATTTGATTTGGCTTAAGGAGTATTCCATGAGATGGAACTCATATAAGATATTATTTTGGTGAACAAGATCCTGGGACAAGGTCCCATGGAACTAGGGTAAACACACACACACACACACACACACACACACACACACACACACACACACAAAACTGGTTTTAAAAAATGTCACAACAAATTCCTAAACCTATTCTGCTATACTCATAGATCATTGTTTTATTCAGTTGTCATCAAAGAACCTTCTTCCTGCAGTAGATGGAAGAAAACTCAAATGCAAACAAAACAAAACAAAACAATCAAAACAAAACAAAACAAATACCCACCATGCATCCAGACATTAGGCAAAGAGTGAAAGATTTTTGAGCACTCAGCCCTATATGAGATGTCTTGATCCTAAGAGCTTAGAGCATTAAGGCCCCATTGAAGAGTGGGTAGGCAGAGTGTAAGAGCCAGATAGAGGACATCAAAAATGCCAAGTCCTCTAAATCAACATGAGCAAAGCTCATATGATATCACAGAGACTGAACCAACATGTGTAGGCCCTCACGGGTCTACACCAATTCTTCTGTGTATATATCAAGGCAAGGCTTCCAGTTTCATGTTTCTGTATGATTCCTGACTATAAATGACTGGGTCTCTGATTCTTGTATCTTCTCTGGGCTCTCTTTCTTCTGTTGGTTTGTCTTGTGAATCTTTGATGTGATAATTTGTCTTATATTTTATCATGTTATTTTTTTCTAATGAATTAAAGAATGAAATCCTCTCCACTAGGGTACAGGATAACAACTGAAGTGTCCTTTATACCTGATAGAGATGGAAAATCAGTTTTCTTCACTAGGCTAGAATCAGATATAACAATCTTTCAGGCCAGCCTTCATGTTCAGGGGTAGTTAGTTGACCAACATATAACTGGACTTTACATATTTTTGTGTGGTTGCAGTTTAGTGTTTCTTTATTTTTTTCTATTAGTATTTGTGTGTGATGTATATTTTGTTTTCTAAGTTTTGGAAGGTTTGTTTTTATACTAATGTTTTCATTGGTTTTTAATAAAGAATGTAAAGTGGGATAAGTAGGCAGAGAGAGAGGATCTGGAAGGATTTTGAGAAGGAGAAGAATATGATAATATATTTAAATTTAAAACGTGTTTGAAATTACAAAAAATATATTTTATCATGATAATAAAGCAAACTATTGAGATCATTTGTTCTTAATTCACTTTCTAAAATGCTATTGAACATTATAGAGACAAAAGACTTCCAAAACAAAATTTTATTACAAGAAACATAAAATGACATTAAAAGTAACATAATTTTCATTTTTATTAAAAATTTGTACTTTTGAAATTATATATTTTTATTGATAATTGATTTTGAAAAAGGATCTAATCAGCAGTTCCAACTAAGTGACAAATGGTATAAAATTTACAGTAGTTACCTTTTTATCACTGCAAAGTAATGTGCACCATGATAGGTATTTGCAGCTGTTTGTTCATTTGCATTCTTTTCGTAATTATCCACAGATTAGTAAACCAACATTATACAAAAAAGTTATTTTTCTACTCATTATTTTAAACAAAGTATCCACAAATAGTTTTTAATTTTTATTTTTTAAAAATATATATTTTTATTATATATATTATCCTTAGAGTATTATATAAAATCCATGTTATAACCCAATCGATATAAAAACTGCATGGTACTGGTACAGCAACAGACAGGTAGATCAATGGAATAGGATCGAAGACCCAGAAATGAATCCACACACCTACGGTCACCTGATCTTTGACAAGGGAGCTAAAACTATCCAGTGGAAAGAAGACAGCCTTTTCAACAAATGGCGCTGGCACAACTGGCAGCTATCATGTAGAAGACTGGGAATTGATCCATTCTTATCTCCTTGCACTAAGGTCAAGTCTAAGTGGTTAAAGGACCTCCACATAAAACCAGAGACACTGAAACTTATAGAGGAGAAAGTGGGGAAAAACCTCGATGATATGGGAACTGGGGAAAAATTCATGAACAAAACAGCAAAGGCTTGTGCTGTAAGATCAAGAATTGACAAATGGGACCTCATAAAGTTGCAAAGCTTCTGTAAGACAAAAGATACTGTCAACAGGACAAAAGGGCCACCAACAGATTGGGAAAGGATCTTTACCAATCCTAAATCAGATAGGGGACTGATATCGAATATATATAAAGAACTCGAGAAGGTGGACACCAGAAAATCGAATATCCCCATTAAAAAGTGGGGCACAGAGTTAAACAAAGAATTCACAACTGAGGAATACCGAATGGCTGAGAAGCACTTGAAAAAATGTTCAACATCTTTAATCATCAGGGAAATGCAGATCAAAACAACCCTGAGATTCCACCTCACACCAGTAAGAATGGCTAAGATCAAAAATTCAGGTGACAACAGATGCTGGCGTGGATGTGGAGAAAGGGGAACACTCCTCCATTGTTGGTGGGAATGNTAGAAGAGGATGGCCTGGCTGGCCATCGTTGGGAGGAGAGGCCCCTTGGTCATGCAGACTTTATATGCCCCAGTACAGGGGAACGCCAGGGCCAAGAAGTGGGAGCGGGTGGGTAGGGGAGCAGGGCCGGGAGGGGGGAGGGTATAGGGAACTTTCTGGATAACACTTGAAATGTAAATGAAGAAAATATCTAATAAAATTTGGAAAAAAATATATTTTTTTATTATATATATTATCCTTAGAGTATTATATAAAATCCATGTGTGTGTGTGTGTGTGTGTGTGTGTGTGTGTATGCCCTTAGTATACATTTTATGTATATAATCTTTATTATATATATAAAACTTAATCATAAACGTATTTCTAATTTTTAATTGGATATTTTCTTTATTCACACTTCAAATGATATCCCCTTTTTTGATTTCCACTCTGAAAACACCTTATTCCATTCTCCTTCCCCCTGCTTTTCAACCTACCAGCTCCTGCTTCCTTATCCTGCCATTCCCCTACACTGGATCATCAAACCTTCTCAGGAACAAGGTCCTCTCCTCCCAGTGATGTCCAATGAGGCCACCCTCTGCTACATATGCATCTAGAATCATGGGTCCCTCCAGGTGTACTGTTTGGTTGGTGGTTTAATCCCTGGGAGTTCAGGGGTACTGGTTATTTCATATTGTTGTTCTTTTTATTGGGCTGCAAGCTCCTTCAGCTCCTTCGGTCCTTTCTCTAGCCCCTCCATTGGGGACCTTGTGCTCAGTCCAATGGTTGGCTGATAGCATCCACTTCTGTATTTGTCAGGCACTGGCAGATCCTCTCAGGAGATCACTGTATCAGGCTCTTGTCATCACGTACTTGTTGGCATCCACAATAGTGTCTCATTTTGGTGACAGTATATGGTATGGATAGCCAGGAGTGGCAGTCTCTGGAAGGTCTTTCATTCAGTCTCTGCTCCACAATTTTCTCTGAATATCCTTCCATGGGTATTTTGATCCTCCTTGTAAGAGGATCAAAGTATCCATAATTTGGTCTTCTTTCTTCTGGAGCTTCATTTTGTCTGTGAATTGTATCTGGGATATTCCAAGCCTCTAGGCTAACATATACTAATCAGTGAATGCATACCATGTGTGTTCTTTTGTGATTGGGTTACCTCACTCAGGATGAAACTTTCTAGTTCCATCCATTTGCCTAAGGATTTCATGAATTCATTGTTTTAATAGCTGAATGGAATTACATTATGTAAATGTACCACATATTCTGTATCCATTCCTCTGTTGAGGGACATCTGGATTCTTTCCAGCTCCTGGCTATTATAAATAAGGTTGCTATGAACATAGTGAAACATGTGTCCTTATGACATGTTGGAGCATATTCTGGGTATATGCTCAGGAGTGGTATAGTTGGGTCCTCAAGTAGTACTATGTCCAATTTTCTGAGGAAGCCCCAAACTGATGTCCAGAGTGGTTGTACCAGCTTGCAATCCCACCAGCAATGGAGAAGTGATCCTCTTTCTCCACATCATTGACAGCATCTGCTGTCTCCTGAGTTTTTGATATTAACCATTCTGACTAGTATGAGGTGGAATTGACTACAGATGTTGAACACTTCTTTAGGTGCATCTCAGCCATTCCGTATTCCACAGTTGAGAATTCTTTGTTTAGCTATGTACCCCATTTTTAATAGTGTTATTTGGTTCTCTGGAGTCTAACTTCTTAAGTTCTTGGTATATATTGAATATTAGCCCTCTATCACATGTAGGGATGGTAAAGATCTTTTTCCAATCTGTTGGAATCTCCAAGGTTTTTTATATGAAGAGATATGGCACAGAGTTAGCTTCTGGGTGCAAATAGAAACTGGAAATATAAGTATCTTTTATAATCAAATAATATTATATAAATAGCATCACTTTTATATATTAGATATTATATTGAAACACACACTATATAATGTATGTATGGATGTATATATGTATGTATGTATGTATGTATGTATGTATGTATGTATGTATATGTATGTGTGTTTGTATGCTTTTATTTCCTCATCCATCACATAATTATCTTTATAAATGTAAGAATATCAACAAATCAACCTTAACATCCTTTGGAGTCAAAAGGTTGCATCTTAATATGTACTACTAGTGATAATTTTTAATTTGGTGGGCTAATTCAAACAACAATAAACAAAGAAACTTGAATATATTAAAAGTAAGAATTGCCTATACTTCCTCTTTCAGGGAATAATGTAATTTACTGTGAAAGATTTTAAAAGTATATGTGTATATTATTATAGTAAAATAAAACTTATAAGAATGCTTGCAATTCCATTTCCTATTTGAGAAGTGGACAAAACTTAAAAACATATAATATACAATGAATACCCATACACTGAATGTGGAGCTGGCATTTTGACCTATATATGAAATGTTAAGCAATTACTAGTATAAATTTATATTAATTTATAGTCATCTGTGTGTATAAGTATTATCTTATATTTCATGACCACAGGTACAATTATTCTCTCCACAAATTTTAATTACAGAGTACACTATTATTAACTATAATACTGTGTTGTATATAAATTTTGTTGAATGTTTGTTTTACTTTTTGATTTGCTTAATAATAATAATAAAGATGTTAAAAATATATTAAAATATTTACTGTGAAATAATTCAAAATCAAAAGACTTTATTGCTCCCTGTGTTGTGGACTACTTGCTGCCCAACCCTACCTGCCTTTGTGTATTGGAGGTGGGATGGCATAAAATAAAAAACACAGACCCCAGGAGAAAGTTAGAAATGCCACAGCAAGCTCATCTGAATGCTGCTGCAAGCTCCTTTAGTACTCTCCATTTACACCCATTGGTCCTAAGAAAGCATCTTTTAAACAGGTGTTCTAGATGGGCTGATGACTGCATCAGGAATTCTTGTTCTCTCAGGTAGTCTTCACTTAGGTCTACCTGCAGGCGATGCTTTTGCACCTGCTTCGCCTCAGCATTTACATAAAACTGGCCTGGCTCTTCCTGCTACACTTTACTTTGCATAGTTATATTATTTCTTCAGTTTCCTTCTTTTTTTTCCAATTTTTTATTAGATATTTTCTTAATTTACATTTCAAATGCTATTCTGAATGTCCCCTCCCCCCTCCCTCTCCCTGCTCCCCTGTCCACCCACTCCCATTTCTTGGCCCTGGCATTCCCCTGTATTGGGGCATATAAAGATTGCAGAACCAAGGGGCCTCTATTTCCAATGATAGCTGACTAGGCCATCTTCTGCTACATATGGAGCTAGAGACACGAGTTCTGGGGGTTCTGGTTAGTTCATATTGTTGATCCTCTTCTAGGGTTGCAGACCCCTTCAGCTCCTGGGGTTCTATCTCTAGCTTCTCCATTGTGGGCCCTGTGTTCCCTCTTATAGATGATTATGAGCATCCACTTCTGTACGAGACAGCTATATCAGGGTCCCTTAAGTAGGCACTAGCTGTCCTATGCCATAGTGTCTGAGTTTAATGACAGATTATGGGATGGATTCCCCCTGGTGGGGTAGTCTCTGTATGGTCCATCCTTTCATCTTAGCTCTAAACGTTGTCTCTGTAACTCCTTTCATGGGTATTTTGTTTCCTCTTCACAGGAGGAATGAAGTATCCATGCGCTGGTCTTCCTTCTTGATTTTCTTGTGTTTTGCAAATTGTATCTTGGATATTCTAAGTTTCTGGGCTAATATAGATCTGGTGCTGTAGCTGAATGGTAAAGTCTTCAGTTTCTTTCTTTGCCTTCTACATCTCTCATGTAACCCCCTTTGCTGCTTCTCAGATTCATTGCATTTTAAATTTCTTTAATTGTTGTTTCACACACAAACACAAAAACACAAAATTGCAAATGATAAATACAAGCAGAAAAATAATAAGACAAAATTTGCCCAAAACAAATCAATATGAGCAAAAAAACAAACAAACAAACAAACAAACAAAAAAAAACAAAAAAAACCTGGTTGGTTTGTGTTTGCCATCTACTGCTGATCATAAAACCTGCTCATTCCCCACCCCTATGCCGACCCCCCACCCCCACCCCATGAGAATCTTTTGGATAAAACTAATTTTGTCCCTTAGAATTTGGTTAAGAAAAATAATTTATCTTAATTTTTTTCAACTTGCCTCATAGTCAATAAAGCAGAGTATTTAATACACACCCTGTATGTCAGTGAGTTTATAACTTTCATAAAGATTACATAATTATACAAACTAACAGTAGGAGTAATAATATATGAAATAATCAAGAAAATGTATACTTGATTCTTTATTTAATATTTGTGTGACTTGAAATCATGTTTTAGTTTTGGCTTCGATTTCTTCTTCCATAAAATGAGAGTTAAATAGTGACATGGTGGTTAAATAAACTATACTAGGGGAGACCTTACAAAGCCATTTTCTAGTATAACATTCATGACTGTCATCTGGGTTTCCAGATTGACATTTCACACAATTTCCTTAATTTATCAAGTGATTGTATGAAAAAAATTCCTTCTCTAAGAATTTTATTTCTACTGCATATTTTCCAGTGCTTTATAATGTAAATTATGGCACTTACAAATTCCTGAATATCTCGGTTTGCAATCAAGAAATATATAACATTTTTAAATGATAAAGAGTATTTTGTTAAGCAAGTAGAACAACTTAAGTCTTAATAGTTTGACCTATAATTTAGATAAAACAATGTGGCTGCATGCTTCTATTTGTATCTCCATGTGGCATCATCTTTAGGCTCCTTAATCGGCCCAGCTATAGAAATTAATTGTCTATATGTCTTACCAGCTGAAAATAATAAAAAATTGAAACTTTCCATTTAGATATCATTTTAAAGGTGATAAAAGCTAATTAATCTATAAAAATGTAGTCATAGTTCATGGATTCACATTAGATATAGAAATAGTCAAAAAATGTAAAATGCCAAAGTTTAAAAGACACCACTTGTCATCAATTTCATTTTTTGGCAATAAAATTTGAATAGTATTAGCCACACCTGCCAGAATAAAATACCTATTAATCAGGGTCTTCCCTAGTGCTGCAAAGAACACACATATGGCCTTCCCTCTTCTGTCCATACCTCCGGCAAATCCCAGAGACCATCTCCCTGACCTCCATTCCTTCACCCCTTGTTGCTATGTTTCAGCACACAGCTCAGACAGATATTCTCTGTTCAAAAAAGTCTGCCAGCGAACCTTCTCTCTGTTCCTTGAGAACCAGTCCTCAAAGTTATCCATAGTACTGCAACAGAGCAACACACAGCAAAAGCAGCCCCTAAAAATCCAGAGGAAACAGAAACCAAAGAACAAAATATCCGCCCAAAAAGACAAACCCAGGAATAATCACCTAGTCACCTAGATGTATAATTTCTGCAAACACAGATGCCTAGATGTCAGCTTAAGAACTCAATAACAACCGGAATAATATGTCTCCTCTAGAACCCAGCTATCCTACCACCATAGGTCCTTAAAGAGCAAGTATTGGCAAAAGATATTCCAAGTAAATGAACTAAAGAAACAAGCTGGTGTAGCCATTGTAATATCAAACAAAANGGGGGGGTATAAGGGGGGTAAGGAGAAGGAGTAGAAGAAAAGTAATAAAAAGAAAAATAAGAAGGAAAGAATGAGAAGGAGGAGGAGGATGAGAAGAGGAGGAGGAGGAGCAGCAGCAGCCATGGTATCATCAACATCACTTTCTGATAAATGTACTAGAGAGATTGGAAATATAAAGGACATACATATACATAAGAAAATCAATTTACAGCAAGACAATAACCAATATCAGATTAAATAGGAAGAACAGAAAGCAATTTCTCTAAAATCATAACCAGGAATAGTTTGTCTATTTTCTCCATATCCATTCAATATGGTAGTTGAAGTTTTATCTGGAACAATAAGCCAATAAAGTAAATCTCATGGATACAAATTGGAAAGGAAGAAGTTAAAGTAAAATTATTTGCAGGTGATTTGATAGCATATACTATATAACTGACCATAAAAATTTCACCATTAATATCTACAGCTGATAAGCACTTTCAGCGACACGACTGGATACAAGACTAATTAAAAAAAGAAAACAGAAAAACAAAATAAATAGAGTTCATAACAGTAGAAGCAGGGGTATCTCTTTATTTTGCCTAGTCTTGGAACTCTTCCTTCTGCTAGGTTTCCATGTCAAACCTCCATGTGAGAGATTTTGCCTTTTCTTTGTTACATCTGTTGTCTTGTTTGGTTGTTGTCCCTTGGAGACATGCTTCTTTCTAAAGGAAAATGGAGGAAAAGTAGATCTCACAGAGAGAGGGTGAAGAGAGAGAAACTGTAGTTGGGATGTATTGTATGAAAGAAGAATATATTTGCTTTTTCCCTCTTTTTTTTTCTTAGTATTACTCCATTTCTCATACAATACATATGATCCACATCCTGCCCTACCTCCACTCTTCCCAGTCATGTCTGTACCCATCACCTGCCTCCCACCCCTATCTATTCAACTCTGGTGCACTGCTTCACTGTTTCCCTTTGGAGAAGAACAGGTCTTCCAGGAATAGCAAACAACCAAACACAGCACAACAAGATGCAATAACACTAGGCAAATCCTTCACATGGAGGCTCGACTAGGTCACCCAGTAGGAAAAAAAAAGCTAAACAAAAATTGCATATATGTTAGAGGCACTAATGCAGACTCATCCAGGATCTGTGGTTGCTACTTTAATCTCTGTGTAACTTGATGTGCTCTGCTTAGGTAATTCTGTGGGATGTGTTCTTCTGGTGCCCTTGACCTCTCTGGGTCCTGTAATCCTCCCTCCAGTTTTTGGCAAGGGGTTTCCCAGCTCTAGCTAATGTTTCTTTGTGTGTCTCTGCATCTGTACCCATCAGCTCCTAGAGGAACCCTCTCTGATTATGTTTGGGCACTGATTTATGAATATAGAAGAATAGCTCTTTTTTGAATGAAAATTAAGTAGGAGTGGATCTAGGGAAGAGACTATGTGGAGAAGAGATAGGGAGAGTAAACAGGGGAGAAACTGTGGACAGAAAGTATTGTCAATAAAAATTTTTCAAAAAAACTAGTTTTTCCTATTATACAAAAAAAAAAAACCTCTTCCAACTGAAAATGAGTTCTACTACTCTGACTGATAACAAAATTCACAAATATTTAAACTTCTTTTTTTATTAGATTTTTAAATATATATTTCAAATGTTATCCCCTTTTCCTAGTTTCCCCTCCAAAAACCCCCTATTCCTTCCACCCTCCCCCTGCTCACCAACCTACCCATTCCCTCTTTCTGGCCCTGGCCTCTCCTCCCATTGATGACCAATGAGGCCATCCTCTGCTACATATGCAGCTTAGAGCCATGAGTCCTGCCATGTGTTTTTTATTGTTGTTGTTGTTTTTTAGTTTTTGTTTGTTTGTTTGTTTTTGTTTTGTTTTGTTTTGTTTTGTTTTTTTGATTGGTGGTTTAATCCCAGGGAGCTCTGGGGATACTGGTTAGATCATATTGTTCCCCCTATGGGGCTGCAAACCCTTTCAGCTCCTTGGGTACTTTCTTTAGCTCCTTCATTGGGGACCCTGTGCTCTGTCCAGTGGATGGCTGTGAGCATCCACTTCTGTACTTGTCAGGCACTGGCAGATCCTCTCAGGAGACAACTATATCCGGCTCCTCTCAGCAAGCTCTTGTTCCCATCCACAATAGTGCCTGGTTTGGGTGGTTGTTTATGGGATGGATTCCCTAGGTGGGGCAGTCCTTGGATTGTCATTCCTGCAGGCTCTGATTCATACTTTGTCTCTAACTTCTTCCATGAATATTTTGTTACCCCTTCTAAGAAGGACGGAAGTATCCACAATTTGGTCTTCCTTCTTCTTGAGTTTCATGTGTTTTGTGAATTGTATCTTGGATCGTCCGAGTTTCTGGTTTAATATCCATTTATCATGAGTGCATAAACTTCTTATATAAATTGTTATAATACCTGCTTGTAACCTGAACAAATTATCTACCAAACTATTGCTGATCTCTAGATTATTTCTACTAAATCACAGACTCATTTCTTGTATCTTTACTGTCAGGGTTATAGCCTGAGACTTAGAAAATTATTTCATCAATACTCTTTTGCAATAAAAATTTGTTCTTAATGTTCTCAACCAGTAGTTATTTAAATGTGACACTGTGAAGACCTTGGATGAGGTGAATTGACATTGTCTATTCAGCACATACAGATGTAGACAAAACACTTTTATCATGATCTACTCTGTGCACATTTTTATTTATTATAAAAGGCATTTCTAGTTTTCTTAAAAAAGAGATGGCTATTTTATATTCAGAAATTCAGAGATTCAGAGAATTTCTTTTAAACCAGAAGATTATAACTGCCATACATTAGTAAAAATAAAAGATATTTTAAAGTGTCATTTACTTAATTACTTTCAATTTAGTTTTCACAATAAAATTTATTCATATTATATATAATGTTTTCTGGACATATCATTCCCCTCTTATGCTACTTTAGATCTTGATAGTTGTTTTCTTAACTAGTTACCTTCTTATGTTCATGTTCTCTCTCTCTCTCTCTCTCTCTCTCTCTCTCTCTGTCTGTGTGTGTGTGTGTGTGTGTGTGTGTGTGTGTGTGTGTGTGTGTGTACATTCACAGGTCTTGGACATATATTCAAAGAATTACAGTCCTTAGAATATTCATGTTCATTGCTGCTTAATTCAGAAAAATAAAATCTATTTAAATTTATGTCAACTGTTGAGTATATAATAAAGGCATTAGACAAATACAAAAGAAAATTATACTAAACACTATAAGAACTATAAAATTTGTAGGGAAATAAATGTGAAGTGGAAAATATATTCAATGAAGCCATCTATGTCAAGAAAAGTAGTATCTTATGTTTTTCTCATATGTAAACCACAGTTTGAAATATTTAGACTATATAGTGAGGTGGCCTTCAGAAATGGAAAATAAAATATTCCAGCTATGTAAATAGAGCTCTAGACCTGAAAAGACTAAAGTAAGGATGTAAAAGTTGTGAGAGAAAGGTGAGTTATCCCAAAACAATTTCCAGTATAAGTGAAAGTCATTTAGAAACCTATTAAATTATAAAGAAACTATGTTAGTTTTTTTTAATTGTTTTAAAGCACTATGGCCAAAGTAATGTTAAAAAGAATGATTTTTGTTTTGGTTTAGGCTTCCAAATGGATAAAAATGCACACACACATGCACGCACACATTCGTGTGTGTGTGTGTGTGTGTGTCTGTGTGTAAAACAATATTGGTGAATGAGGTCAAAGAAAGGTGTTAGGGGAAAGGATCCTAGAAGGAGTTAGAGCCATAAAGTCAAACGAAAAAGTTCTGTAATTGTGTGTTAATTAAAATTCATTAAAAATAACACATTGATTATTTTAAAAATTGAAAGTTACCTGATATGTAAATATACAATGGTGTTCTTAAAAGCCATGGCATTTATATGAAAATCCCATTGCCTTGGGTCCTGGATATAAGTTGTTGGCCAGGAAAACTCAGAGGCACTTAAAACAATGAAAGCTGTTGGCATTGCTCTTGGTCACTCACTAGAACTAGATGGTAAGACCCTGTTACTGAAGGAACCCCACAAATGGGATGCAGCACACAGATAAATCAAGGTTGGATCCAGAGTGGCAGCAAACATCCTCTTCATTCAGCTAAGTGTTCATAAGGCCACAGCATGCTATGCAGGCTGCTACTAGAGAAAATATATCAACAGTCTGACTCAGGTGTGGATCCTGAATACAGCAGGAACACTTATTTAATAATCACATTTCTATTTACTGTAAAGAGTTTGATACTGTGAGTTCCTTATGTATCCTTAAGAATTCTTACTGCTATTTGATCATAATTACTATGAATATTTTCTTTCTTCTAAAACAGAACTACTAAAATTCCATAAAGTATTCAACAGGCAATAAATTTGTATATTGATAAAGTCAAATATTTTTATATATTATAATTACAGACTTTGTATATCTAAACTTTACTGTTATGTCTTGGACAAAGTGTTAGGAATTAATTTATACTCAGATCATTGCACTTAAATGAATAGTAATAATTCTTGCTAAGTTTTTATAAGATAAAATGGGAGGGAATATATAATGTATGTGGATCTTTATCATATTAGTAAACTTTATAATGTTTTATCTTTATTTTTATTACTAACTTTAGGTATATAATATTAAATATGTCAATAATTATAATGGACACTAAAGAAGAGAAATCACAACATTCTTAGACTAAAGTCTGAATATTTCTCTTAATCATATAACTAAAAATGAATGCAAACAATTTTGTGTTAAATGAACAGCACTGTAAAACAGGCTAGAAATATATGCAAATTATGACATTCAAATTTATTTTTATTCATGTATGTCTCTCTAAAACACATGTAACAGTAAAAGTTAATTAAGCATTTTTGATTGTTAATTTGCTGCAGCATTTCCAAGAGGAAAATATATTTGTGAGTTTTAAAGTCCGATGTTTCTTCTATTTCTGTTACCAAGGTACTTTTGTTATTTCTTATTCTTTATCATCCTCTATATTTTCCATACTATACATGGTTATATCTTTCAAGCATCCCTAAAATTCTTATTTCTTACAATTTTTCCATTTTTAATTCTCTTATGAATACCTATGGAAATAAGAAAAATAACTAATACAATATTTCTTAGTATTATTTATATTCTCATTCACTATTTTGTATCGTGCAATTCTTTACTGATTTAAAACACTGAAAAAGAGTTGCTAATCAATCTGCTTAGAGAATAGAAACAGTGCTACCTCTGAAATTAGCAAACAGAGGATATTGTTTCACATCCCACAAGGAAGGTCAAGTGAGAATATCTGCTTTCTATCTTCTTAAAATTTATTATTCATAAAATAATATATTTGCTAGTTAATACTGTTTAATTACATGTCATACATAGTAAGGGCATGTCCATTTTCAACATAGAAACCCAATAAAAATTCTTAGAATAAAAAATCTGTTAGATTGGACTCCAGGAAACCAAATAATCCTATTAAGAAATGGAGTACAGAGCTAAACAAAAAATTTTCAACTGAGGAAATGCAAATTGTTGAGAAGCTCAAAAAAAATGTTCAACATCCTTAATCATCAGGGAAATGCAAATCAAGACAACTCTGAGATTCCACCTCATACCAGTCAGAATGGCTAAGATCAAAAACTCAGGGGACAGCAGATTCTGGCAAGGACATGGAGTAAGAGAAACACTCCTCCATTGCTGGTGGGATTGCAAGCTGGTACAACCACTCTGAAAATCGGTTTGGCAGTTCCTCAGAAAATTGCATATTTTACTACCCAAACATCCAGTAATACCACTCCTGGCATATACCAAGAAGATGCTCCAACTTGTAATAAGGATGCATGCTCCACTATGTTCATAGCAGCCTTCTACTTAATAGCCAGAAGCTGGAAAGAACCCAGATGTTCCTCACCAGAGGAATGGATACAAATAATGTGGAACATTTACAGAATGGAGTACTACTCAGCTATTAAGAACAATGAATTTATGAAATTCTTAGACAAATGAATGGATCTGGAAGATATCATCTTGAGTGAGTTAACTCAATCACAAAAGAACACACATAATATGCAATCACTGATAAGTGGATATTAGCCCAGAATCTCAGAATACCCAACATACAATTTGCAAAACACATGAAACTCAAGAAAGAAGACCAAAGTGTGGTTACTTCCATTCTTCTTAGAGGGGGGAACAGGATACCCATGGAAGGAGTTACAGAGACAAAATGTGGAACAGAGACTGAAGTAATGAACATTCAGAGACTACCCCACCTGAGGATACATCCCATAAAAAAATCATCAAACCCAGACACTATTGCAGATGCCAACAAGATTTTGCTGACAGGACCCTGGTATTGCTATCCCTGAGAGGCTCTGCCAGTGCCTGGCAAATACAGAAGTGGATGCTCACAGTCATCCATTGAATGGAGCACAGGGTCTCCATTGAAGGAGCTAGAGAAAATACCCTAGGAGCTGAAGGGGTTTACAGCCCTATAGGAGGACCAACAATATGAACTAACCAGTAGCCCTAGAGCTCCCTTGGACTAAACTACCAATCAAAGAAAACACATGGTGAGACTTGTGTCTCTAGATGCATATGTAGCAGAGGATGGCCTAGTTTGTCATCAATGGGAGGAGAGGTCCTTGGTTGTGGGAAGGTTCTATGACCCAGTACAGAATGCCAGGACCAGAAATGGGAGTGGGTGGGTTGGGGAGCAGGGTGAGTGGGGAAGGGATAGGGGATTTTCAGAGAGGAAACTAGGAAAGGGGATAACATTTGAAATGTAAATAAAGAAAATATATAATAAAAAAATAAACTGTGAGAGATACATTTCAAAAAAATTGTATCCATTAACACTATAGATTTTAATATGAACCAATTATATAAAGCAAGGAGAAATAAGCTGTTAAAAATCTTTTTTTTTTGTGCTTATTAAATAACCCATCTAAACTTAGTCACATTTTAATAGAGAGAAAATATCTGATAAAATAAATATCAGATTTAATAGCATTGAAATGATTAAAGAAGAAAAGGAGGGATATTCCAAACAAGGTGGGATTTAAGATAGTTTTAAAGAGGTAGAGGGAAAATTAGGACAAGAAAATTAGTGAAGACTCAGGTGAGAAGTCAAGGTAGAGGAGTAATGTAGGAAGGAATGAGTAGTTTAAAAGCCATGTGGAAACCACCACTTTAGAAGCTTCCATCTCTCTATATAAATGTTTTGATGGAGTTACCATAGAATCAAGGACACAATGCCCCAATAAGAAATTATATGATACCAAATAAAACCAACAGTGGCAGTAATATGTTAAAATATTTTAAGCTGTTTGCAACAATTACATAAAAATCCAGCAATTGCTCAACTGGACAGTTTCATTTGTACTGACTAGTCTTCATAGTACCAATAAGTATTACTCATCATGACACAGGAAGAGAATAACAACATCAGGGTTATCAAACTATGAATAAGCTACAGCAGCAACATGTCTGCAATATATACCCTCTGGTTCAATAGTGGCCTAAATTCATTGGAATAACCAACCATTTTTTAAGTTCAATAACATTAAGGATACAATAAGACAGGCATATATTGGTATTAACCAGCACATCTCTAATTGAATTTGAGGGATGTGTGACTTGATCAAAATACAGAATTGCACAGTCTAATCATAATAGATACATCTACATAGAACATTTTTCCCATCAGTCCTCATCAGAGAAATAAATCCCTTCAGTATCTGTAAATAATAAATATACCTAAAAATGGACAATGTGTAGAATGTGAGAGACTTTGCAGCAATTGATCTTAAATGGAATGTCTTTGTTCCATCCCTCCCCTCAATGCTCAAAGTATATGCAGAAGAGTCAGAAAAAAACTGTAAGAGCCAAAGTTGTCGGACAGGATTAATACATATGACATGTTTTGATATTAATGTTCATTTTGTTTTGTTTTTAAAGAGTTAGAAAGAAGATCAAGTTGAATATATTGGGAGCCACTGGGGAAAGGAATGTATATGATAAAAACAACAACAACCAAAAACACCAAACAAACAAAAGAAATCCTTCTATCGGTGAGAATAGAATACCTCTGACTTCTTTGTCTGTTTGTAGGACCATTTCCTCCTAGTGGTTTGCCATGTCTAGGCTTCATATGAGCATTCATAGCTACTCTTATTGTATCTTGTTACAGCATATTCAGTGGATAGTAGGCCTGCAGTTTTCAAAAGGAAATAGAGGAGTGGATCTGGGGTAGAGGAGGGTAGTTGGTACTGGGAGATATAAGGGAGGGGAAATTGTCAGTGGGATATATTGAAAACAAACACAAGTAAATATTAAAGCTAATAAAGAAAAAGAACCCTCATGAAAGTCCCTAAATTATAAACAAAAATTCTCTCTCACGTTATTTCCTACCAAGTTATATATTAGTTACATAGTTAAGCATACTACTATCCTCTAGCCCAAACCAGAAAACTTCCAAATTTTTGTTTTTGTTTTTATTTTTATGTCTTATGATGTTTCTAGAAGCAAAGAGTTGGAACACGTTGCTTCGAAAAATAATCTCAGATAATCATTTAGTGTCAGAATTAGTCACGAATTAAATTTCCTAATTTGTTATGTTTGATAGCTTTGGGAAATAAAGGAAACTGTACTGCTTTTTCTATCTTTTGAATTCATAGCTTTAGTTTGTGATTATGTGGGCCCTTTTAATTTTGGTGTATGGTGAGGAAGTATAACATTTTGGTAGTCTATGGATGAGGAAGTTATCAACTTCATGCATTTAGAACATTAAAGAAAGGAATCACTGTTCAGATATCCAGTAGAAAGCATTACCCCAAACATGTAACTTCCTAGGACCCAACTCTTAATGATTCATTCATTTAAAATTTCGGGACAAGCAGAAAGTGTTTGGAATATATGACTATGTTGATTGTGGATTTATATCCTGTTCCATGTAATTTGATTGAATTGTACTAAATAGCATGCTTCAGAGAAATTATTAGCTACATTCTTAATCTTTAGTTTCTATATAAGAGAATTACAAAGTCCCTTTTCCAACTTTATATACATATCTACATATCTAATGAAATTTCAAATGATCCTCATTGCCAATAATTTCTAGAGGAACAATAGAGTGTCATTTTGGAATAAGGCTTTTTCAAAAACTATACTATATATATTATAGTATATCATCATAAAATCTATTTTATGTTAATATGAAGTTAAACCAAAATATACTAATAGCAATTATATATGACAAGGCCCTGGATATTAGTGATTTGATGATTGATGACATATTTTTTTTTCTTATAGAACTAGGTTCAAATGTTATTTACATATATTTTAATATAATCTCATTCCTTGTCTCCATTAAATGTAGAACAGGAAAATTAGTATATTTCCAAACAAATCCTTAAGAATAATTAGTATAACTTTAAATATTCAAATTACATCAGAGAAGTTATTTTTGATTCCAATATTTAATAAAATATTTTTTCATCAAACCAGTTTTGACATGCTTAATGTACTGTCTTGATTTGTTAGTAGTTTATAATTTCTCGAAGAAAGGCAATAGAGGTTTATTATACATCATAAAAATTTATAAGTCTTGAGAGAACTGAAGGAGAAAAGTAAGAGTACAATGATGATGTCCTTGGCATCAAATATAAAGACAAAAAGTCCCTCACAAGTTACCAAGTTCCTATAATTAATCTTATTTATTTATTGTGTGTGAATATGCATGCAGAATTTGTAAATATATTGTGTGTGTATATGAAAATGTGCATGTACCTTTATATATGGAAACATATTAGCATACAGGCAAATAGCAGAGATCAATATTGAATACCCACTTCGATAACTTTTGAGACACTGTCTTTCTTTGACCCTTGAGCTCATTGATTTGAATATATTGCCTGGTAAATCATCTTTAAGCATGCCCGACATCCTCCTTTCCAGAGTTGATTGTATAGCTCCTCCATGCCAGGCTTGTAAATGATTCTGAAGTTTTTTACTCAGATGCTTATACTTGCACAGAAAGCACTTTATCCACTAAACAATCTTATCAGCTTCATTATTTTGAAATAAATTTATACTTATAGACAAATCAGAATGCTTATACAAATAAAACATTATGTTAGTTATGCTCACACTAGTAATGACATTTACACAACCATGGTACAGTAATTAAAACAATAAAATTGGAATTGGGAAAATGGTTGAAATTTTGTTGAAACTTTAAAAGCTTTCTCACAATGTTTACTTTGTCACTAGGGTTAAATTTTACATTCTATGTTATTTTAATTTTGTAAGGTCTTTACACACAGAATTCTATAGATCTTAGTAAGAACATAATTATAAGTATTATACTAAACTTATACTAGATCTTATTTCTCTATTCTACTAAATGCAAAGAACTATAGGTATTTGTACTACTGATTACCATAGTTTAGACTCTAAACTAAAATAGATAGAGAATAATGGCACTTTGTTGGTCAGTTTCTGCCTTGCAGCTGGTATGCTGGGCATGTGGGATGGAAGGACTCTGACATGCCTAGGGGCAGCTAAACCCAGGTTTGGGGCAACAGGTTGCATGCCTGCCTTGCAGCTGGAAGCTGGAACATTGCCGTAACATTACTCATTAAATGCAGAATGCAGTCTAAGATAGAGGACCCAGTCTGTGTTCTTCCAGGTGAGAAATAGGGAGATCAGGGATGGGTCCCATGGTTCTCAAAATATTTACCTAGATGCTGGTAGCAATCATGAGGAGTTGGGAATAGAGTAAAATCAGGCTTCTCTCTGAGAAATTGCCAGAAGTATGGAGGAGTTGGAAGAGGGGCCTTCTATGAAAGATTAGGTGCAGCTCTTTACTAGTAAGTCCTCCCCACCACCCTCAGCAGTCCTTGATGATGTCTGAGAGGGTTTTTGCTTATCCAAACAGTTCTAGTGATGGTGAATGAGAATGCATACATCTTAGTCAGGGCAAAACAGAGTTTAAATACATTTCACAAGAAGGGATGCCCAGGAAGGGAAGCTCATTGCCTAAACACTAAGGGACTACCTTGATAACTTCATTATCATGGAGAACTCAAGGTTTTTATGCTATGTGACCAGTTGTCATGGTCCCCTTGGTGTGGTGTTGTGGTTATGTGCTCTAGGACAGGAACCCAGTCTGGAGCTAGTTCTAACACTTGCCATTCTCAATTATGAGACTTTCCACTGCCCCACCATGAATTAGGACAAACTTGTGAGATATTATTTTCCCTGAATTAATTGAATAAATTGGAGTCTTTGTACTCTGTGGAGCACCTTCCACTGTGGGTAAGCACTAGCATTTGAGAAGTTAGCCAGAGCTAAGCTAACTTCATGACAGGCTACAAACTGGCAGGTTGGGAGACTAGGCCTAAGTTTCTGTTTCCCAGAAATGAGAACCTGGATCCAAAAACATGTGTTCAGCCAAACACAGCTGTGGTAAGCCAATCTGAGCATACCTTATCATCTGGCCTAAAGTAAGAATAGATACCTAGAATGAATAAGCAACATCTATGTCTCCAGAGTCTAACCAAACTGTAAAATCAGTCAGACCCTAGAGCAAGAGCTAACCAATCCCTCCCTGATATTTCCCCGACTGAAAAGAAAAGCTGAGCTTGCAGAGTCCACCAGAGGTATCCATTCCCAAATGGGGAGAAACCTGCATAAAGGAAGTTCAGCTAAATAAATGCTCTTGCTTTTTGCATAGTATTTGAGATGAGGGCATCATTATTCAGAGATGCAAGCTGGGATCCTAACACATGTATGATACTGGAATTTAGATAGCTCAGTATCTTCTCTTTTTTGTTGTTTTGTTTGTTTGTTTGTTTGTTTGTTTGTTGTTTTCAGTGTTATAATTTTTTTCTTTATTTTTTAATTATTATTAGATATTTTCTTCATTTACATTTCAAATGCTATCCAGAAAGTCCCCTATACACTCCTCCCACCATGATTCCCTACACACCCACTCCCATTTCTTGGCCCTGACGTTCCCCTGTAATGGGGTATATAAAGTTTGCAAGACCACGGGGAACTTTTTCCCATTGATGGCCGACTAGGCCATCTTTTGCTACATATGCAGCTAATGACATGAGCTCTGGGGGTACTGGTTAGTTCATATTGTTGTTCTACCTATAGAGTTGCAGAGCCCTTCAGCTCCTTGGGTACTTTCTCTAGCTCCTCCATTGAGGCCCTGTGTTCAATCCAATAGATGACAATGAGTATCCACTTCTGTATTTGCCAGGCACTGGCATAGCCTCACAAGAGACAGCTATATCAGGATCCTAACAGCAAAACTTTGCTGGCACATGCAATACTGTCTGGGTTTGGTGGCTAATTATGGGATGGATCCCTGGGTGGGACAGTCTCTGGATGGTCCATCCTTTCATCATAGCTCCAAACTTTGTCTCTGTAACTCCTTCCATGGGTATTTTGTTCTCTATCCACTCGTTGGTCTTCCTTCCTCTTGATTTTCTTGTGCTTTACAAATTGTATCTTGGGTATTCGAAGTTTCTAGGCTAATATCCACTTATCAGTGAGTGCATATCAAGTGAGTTCTTTTGTGGTTGGGTTGCCTCACTCAGGATGATATCCTCCAGATCCATACATTTGTCTAAGAATTTCATAAATTCATTGTTTTTAATACTGAGTAGTACTCCATTGTATAAATGTACCACATTTTCTGTATCCATTCCTCTGTTGAGGAACATCTGTTTTTGTTTTTGTTTTTCCAGCTTCTGGCTATTATAAATAATATTTATTATAATAAATAAATATTATAAACATAGTGGAGCTTGTGTCCTTATTACATGTTGGAGCATCTTCTGGATAAATGCCCAGGAGAGGTATTGCTGGATCTTCCAGGAGTACTATGTCTAATTTTCTGAGGAACCCCCAGACTGATTTCCTGAGTGGTTGTACAAGCTTGCAATCTCACCAACAATGGAGGAGTGTTCCTCTTTCTCCACATCCTTGTCAGCATATAGTGTCACCTGAGTTTTTTATCTTAGCCATTCTGACTGGTGTGTGGTGGAATCTCAGGGTTGTTTTGATTTGCATTTACCTCATGATTAATAATGTTGAACATTTTTTCAGGTGCTTCTCAGCCATTCGGTATTCCTCAGTTGAGAATTCTTTGTTTAGCTCTGTACCCCATTTTAATGGGGTTATTTGAATTTCTGGAGTCCAGATTCTTGAGCTCTTTGTATATATTGGATATTAGTCCCCTATCAGACTTAGGGTTGGTAAAAATCCTTTTCCAGTCTGTTGGTGGTCTTTTTTCAATATCTTTTTGTCATGACTTCCTCACACTGGGAAGAGAAAAGTTCTTTGAGACAAATCAAACCCTTTCAATGTCAAATAGCCTTTTTTTGCTGACTATTTTATCAGAGTAACAGGAAACATTACTAATATCTGAGTGCATCAACGATGTATTTCTTGAAGATTAATTTGAATTTTCAAAGTTTCCATGTAATTAATGGTATAAAATTAACAGTAGATTAGAAAGAGAAAGAATAGAAATAGAAAAAATTTGATAGAGAATAGCAAAGAAAATATAAGAATCTGAAAGTATAATTTACTGATTAAAACACAATGAAACACTAAAAACAATGTCCAAATTCTGCAGGGAAGTTATATTCATTTTTCCAATTTGTAAGGTATCCATCTGCTGAAATTCTGGTTTTTTAATCACTATCTTATTGCTTACTTATATATGGACATTTGGCTATACCTCAGAAATAATAGAATTCAAATGTCTGTTTTTGTTAAACTGAGATATATATATATATATATATATATATATATATATATATATATATTATAAAAACTAGAGAAAATGTTATAACAAATAAATGTTTTATTTAATACCTAAAGGTGAAATTAATTTTAAGTATGTATCATTTGCCATTAGTAGATGATTATTTAACATATTTACTTTTTAGAGTTCCTTGAGTTAACTTTATGTAATAATTAATACAAAATATTACTAAATCATTTCATATTGTTTACAAATTTTCTCAAGAAATCCATGCATTTTCTTGAATTGTATAATTTTTTCTTAAGAAATGCTACTTAGCAATGACTGTATCTTTAGGTTACCAAGGGTTCATAAGTAGATTTAAATCATTCATAAATTATAAATAGTAAATGTTTTATTAGGTCAACAATAATATGATATTGCTACAAATATTAAGTAAACTTTTTATAAAATAAATACTTCACTACTCTTACTCTCAGCTTTTATATTAATTTCTAGAGCCATACTGTGTTTATGCTCATTTTAAATTTCTGATTGAAATAGGTATAATGATATCTTTTAGAATGCTATTGTTTACTTATGTTTCTTTGAGTTGGTATTTATTCTTGTTTAAGTTTTATTATGAAAATAAGTGAGTAGAACCTGACATTTAATAAACTGAAGTTATTAATTTATAAATTCATTAAACTATTAGAATCTGGAGCAATGACTGTGTACATTATTGTTTGTAAATATTGTGAACATTTTGTCTGTACATTTTTCACCATACAAGCATACACTAACAGTGTTGTAGGAATGATTTAAATTTTTTGAAATATACTACACTTAGGTTTCTAACGTTATGAAAACATTTGGAGCCTAAATTGTGAAAGTAGTTTCACAGTTAATTGTGACTTAAGAAGAATGTGTCCTCTTATGTGCTGAGCTACTTTTCCAGCCATTTCTGAAAGTTATTTATGTTAAAATCAACCATAAGTGTTTTGAAAATATCATGTAACATTATCCACAGAATATCATGTTTATTTTTAGTTAGTCTAGTATGCTGAATGAATTTTTTTCTCTCATAATGGATGATTTTAGTGATATGTGCACTGCCAGTTACCTGATAAGACATAACCTACTCTAGATTTAAGTCCTTTTTCTATTTGTATACCTTTTTATCATTTTCCTTTAACAAGAATTTTTATAAAAACTTAAATGTGTTACTTTTAAAAATCAACTGCTTTAAAGGTGAGCATATGATGATATATAGTTCTCTGAGTTGATTAGACCATAAAGGAAGTGTGTGTGTGTGTGTGTGTGTGTGTGTGTGTGTGTGTGTGTGTGTGTGTGTGAGAGAGAGAGAGAGAGAGAGAGAG
Organism: Mus minutoides; assembly: GCA_902729485.2. Lineage (NCBI taxonomy): Eukaryota > Metazoa > Chordata > Mammalia > Rodentia > Muridae > Mus > Mus minutoides. The sequence continues at coordinate 28,806 of LR754090.1, forward strand.
AGAGAGAGAGAGAGATTAAAATCCCTAAGAAAGTCCTGGATCTTATGGAACTGTTTTTATAGGTTGTTATAAGCTGCATGATCCTGGTACTTGGAACAAAATTTGGTTCATCTGGAAGAGCCTCTGAGTCATCTCGTGAGGCAAACAGTCATCTTTCTAGTCCCTCTAATAACATCTTCATGTAGAACTTCCCAGACTCCTTAATTGTGAGAAAATGCTATCTGCTCTTAGTGAATCATCATGTCTCAGATATATCTTTATAAGAGTTCATAATGTATTAAGAAAGGCTAATGACATACTCACATACTTCTCAGCATACTATTTATCAATAATTTTCCTAAATTAAAAAAAAATACAGGTCGTTTGATATTTTTACATGGACAAAATTCAATTTTTTGTGGAAATGTGGTTTTTTTACCATATCTTTTATAAGGCAGATAGAAATGAGAAGCACACTAAGATAGAGAAGGTCTACAATCAACCCAAATTCCTTTTCCTGTGGGAGAAAAATGCTTTTCTCTACATTCATTGAATGACTCATTGTTTTATGTTTTTTCCTTTTTTTATTGGTTAATTTATTTATTTATGTTTCAAATGTTAGCCCACTTCCGTTTCCCCTCCATAACCCACTTTCCCATTCCCCTTGCCCCTTACTTCTATGAGGATTCTCCCCCACCAATCCACCCACTCCAGACCTACCACCCTAGCATTCCTCTATATTGGGGCATTGAGCCTTCACAGGACCAAGGGCCACCCTTCCCACTGATGCCAGATAAGGCAATTATTCTCAAAGCCAAAATATTTATTTAACCCTAGGGTAGCAAAATCTCTTAACCTACATGATCATGAGATGCAGCAAGCAGTCTGAAGAGTATGATGTGGCATCACCCAGAAAACTGTGCATGCATCTTTGACCCTATTGTGCCTTATGGCCATAGGGCCCTTTTGTGGTTTCACATTCATAAGACTACCACAAGGCATCAGGACATTTTCCTACCCATGTATACTATCAAAATATCTGCACTCTAAAAAGTCCTTGGCAAAATTATAACAATTTTCATTCTCTTTTTGACCTACAATCACCAGGTTTCACTACAGGGTCACTGAAGGAAATACCCTAAAACATAGACTAGGCCCACTGTGAGTAATCCAGGAAAGCACAATGGTGCCTCTCAGAAAGTTCCTCCAATCTGTGCAGGAAGTGCTTGGTTTGACTTGATAAATCTGTTTTTGATGAAATAGCTTTCCCTCTAGATGGCTTTATTTTATAGAGAAGATAAGGACCACATGAATTTCTTCACCCACAACAATCTTCATTTCCTTACCTTTATGATATTTAGGAAATGTCTGATCTAAGATTATAGTTTTCAGAGTTTACCAGGCTTCAAATACTTTTACTCAACCATATGGGTTCTGCTTTGGTTACAGATTGACCAAAGTCAGCTGCTCAAGACTTGATGTGATAATATTTTGACTTCAGAATGAGTATTTTTGTTGAAAGTTTGAAAAATCTGAAAGAATTCTTTGAGGACACAGATATAAAAATATTGATGAGTATGCTGATTTTTCTTTTCATAAATCATAATTGATTCATAGAGAAAAATATTAAATGTTTTTTTCGGTATGAGGCAGAGAATTGAGCCTCAAAATATTGTTCTAAGAACTGTAAGCAAGCATCCTTCAGGGACTGCTCTGACAAGCTGCTGAAGATGAGAAGACAGTAGAAACATCTGTGTGTTGTGACAGAAGATACATACTGCATTGAAACGCAGCCATTCCCTGAATCTGGCCAACTCCTCTCCTGCTCCTTTCTGTATCTATATCTGCACACTTTTATTACAGGGAGATGGTAAGATAAAAAGAGATTAGGTTGGAAAAAAATCTTAAAAATCTATCAGGCCATTTTGAACACAATTGTATGGCTCCAATGACACACACTGACTTTGAAGTAACTCTATCCCTAAAGTAGATGTAAGTCCCTCCAAGTTGTTGAGGCTAGGAAAGGGATGGAGCAACTAGTTCATATTTTAATTTTGATACCAGGTGTTTCATAGAAGAGTTAGCTAATTTGGAGATACTGAGAACTTCAAAGATACAGATTGTTATCCCTTCAGATAGCAAGACCCCAAGAGAAAGGCTGGTATTTAGCAGGAAAAGTAAGCGAATAAAACCATGAACCATCACACACTGTGGCCTGACATTTAAAAGTGTACAGAGGGCTTCAGGTAGTGTCAGCTTCTCAGAGGCAAGATAGAATACAAACACTGGAGTTATTAAATGTTTCAATATGTTGACACGAAAACCTCAAGAGTTATAGAAGTGACTGATATCACATTATTCAGGATTTCCAATAATTTGTTTTAGTATTAAAACTAATATCACATGGATTTTCTCTTATATTAATCATATTAATAAAATTAATATAAATATGATAGTCATTAATGTCTCATAGGTCAAGTCTATCATTTGTAATGACTACCCTTAAGATATTATGGCATTTGAAGAATATTTTCTCATTTTTATAATATCAGATTTATGAAAAGCTTTGTCTTCTGTTTTGAATGTATGCTGGCAGAATTTTCTATCTTCAAAAGTAGAAATCTATTGTAGTTCTCACTTCAAGGTAGAAAACCTTTCTGACCTCATTTCTAGTCTCCATTTTCTGAGTATGAAGCCTCACTGTTTTTGAATGCATAGCTCAACACATCATACAACAACCTGCTTCCTTTGTGTTTATTAATCGGGAATTTACTTTGATTCAGATCTTCTTGGATTGTTTACATGCTTGGCCACTCAGATATCTGTCTCAGACTAATCTCTTATTGAAGAATGTGCCAATCTGACCTTACACAGAATTAAGCCAAGTCAGGTACCTAATTTTTCAGACAATTAGACTTACTGGCTCATTGTTCTCAGCCAGACTCTTAAAGCCTTTTGTGTATTAAGAATTTTGGAGCATGAATAGTTTCATAAAGAGACTTCACTCTTTGAATAGTCACAGTTCTGCCTTTGATGTGTTAATGCCTCTGAAAAGCATCTCTAAAAGGATCACTAACCAATTCAGCATGTATACTTTTTTTTTTCTTCCTAAACGAACAATTGTGTGTACAAGGGTTTTCAGGGGTTGTTAAATGTCATTTGGAAGAAGGCTTGCTGTAAAGTCTCTAAACCCATTTAAATACTGAAAATAATGCAACATAACTAAAAGGATATAGTGATTTAATATGCAAGGCTGTAACGTAAGTACACTTAACACTTTAAATTGAATTCTTTTTTGGATGGTCATTTTACCTACAAAACACAAGAAATCTATTGTTGTAATTACTAACATTCCAGTAAAAAGTCCTAACTTCCAACAGCTCAAAGCACCTTCCCATTTGCCTCTCACTTTATAATCATTATCATTTCTAGACACTCTCCAGACCCCTTCTCTGCTGCCCTTAATATGACAGCATAGTGATTTTTACACATCTTTTTCATGTATCACCTCAGAACAAAGTAGACACAAATGTAGAAGGATTATGAAGACACACATTCAAACTTAAACTCACACCTTGGACAGAAATGCGTCCTATATACATGTGCTAAAAAGGAAAAATAGTTTCTCTTCATACTTTTACATGTAAACATAAAACAGACACGTATAGATTATTGAAGTTAACTATTTTTATTTACTATAATTCATATTCAATTCATGTATTTCCTGTTCTTTTAATTAATATTATAAAGTATATATGATTCAAATATTCCATATATGCATGTACAGTATGCATATATATGTTTAGCATTATGGGCTAGAGAGATGACTCAGCAAGTTAAGAACACTGATCGATCTTGCAGAAGACCCAGGTTTTGTTCTCTGAACCCATATGGTAGTTTACATCTGTCTATAATCCCAGCTGCAGTAAATTTTATTTCCTTCTCTGCTTCTTTAAGGCCATGAATAAGGTACATATATTTGTGCAGGCAAAGCTATTGTATGTATAAAATAAAAATAAATAAACTTTAAAAAAATATGTTTTTATTAGTCTTTATTTTCAGTATTCTGCTCTTTTGATTTTGTTTTAAATAGTGCTTTGAACTTGGAACATATTTGAAACACACAATTTTAACATTTATTTTACCAATAGAAAAATTCACAGTAATTGCTTAATACATTTTTATAAGAAAAATAAAATGAGGAGTTAACTAAATTCTTTATTACCTCTTGTTTTAATAATCCAGGTACCTAAATTAATCTGTATTTTACTCTAAACTAAAGTAATAGTAAACAACATATTTGAAAGTATGCATGTCAGAAGAAATGATCCTACTGAAAATCTCCATTTTTATGATGAGCATTAATTTATACTACACATCACAAAGAATCACAGATCTCCAAAGGATGCTATTGTAAGATTTTCATCCTGGGCCACCATGGGCACAAACTCGTGGATGGTCCCATGGTTCCCAGAGGACTCTCCACTCCGCAGGTGCCTTAGCACATCCAGGATCTTAGGATAACTGAGGAAAGTCCAACTCCTGGGAGGGTTCTGACCCCAGGACTCAGGAAAGAGCTCCATCTTATATCCCGGGTCTCTCAGAGACCAGTACACAGGATCGCTCATGGGCCACAGAAGCAACAGAGCTTCTTGGACAGGGTCCCATCGCACCATCTTCAGCCAGGAGGCAGAGCTGAGACCAAGAACTCTGGGCACCTTCCATGCCAGAGGAGAACTTGCATGCACAGAGTGCTCTGACAACCAGGACTCAGGAGAGAGTTGGACTCCCAGGAGTGCTGACAGAGGCTAACAGAATCAAAGGAGGAACAAACTCCAGCCAGAGACAGCTAGAACACCCAACACCAGAGATTACCAAAAGGCAAAGACAAATGTAAGAATCTTAGTAACAGAAACCAAGACCACTTGGCATCATCAGAAACCAGTACCCCCACCACAGCAAGTCCTGGATAACCCAACATATTCTAAAAGCAAGATTCAGATTTAAAATCATATCTCATGATGCTAGTAGAGGATTTTCTTTTTTTGAGATACAGTTGCTCTGTTTAGCACTGGCTGTCCTGGAACTCACTCTGTAGACCAGGCTGGCTTAGATCTCAGAAATCCTCCTGCCTCTGCTTCCCAAGGGCTGGGATTAAAGGCATGAGTCACCATGCATGGCAGGTAGAGAATTTTAAGAAGGGAATAAATAACTCACTTAAAGAAATACAGGAGAACACTGAAAAAAAAAAATAGGAAGCACTAAAATCCCTCAAAGAATTACAGGAAAACACTGCTAAAGCAGTAGAAGTCTTTAAAAAGGAAACACAAAAATTCCTTAAAGAATTACAGGAGAACACAACCAAACAAGGAATGGAATTGAACAAAATGATCCAAGATCTAAAAATGAAAGTAGAAACAATAAAGAAAACCCGAAGGGAGACAACTCTGGAGATAGAAACCCAAAGAAAGTAATCAAGAATCATAGATGTATGCATCAACAACAGAATACAAGAGATGGAAGACAGAATTTCAGGTGCAGAAGATTCCATAGAAAACATGGACACAACAATCAAAGAAAATGCAAAATGCAAAAATAACCTAACTCAAAACATCCAGGAAATCCAGGACACAATGACAAGACCAAACCTAAGGATAATAGGTATAGATGAGAATGAAGATTTTCAACTTAAAGGGCCAGTAAATATCTTCAACAAAATTATAGAAGAAAACTTGCCTAACCTAAAGAAAGAGATGCCCATGAACATACAAGAAGCCTACAGAACTCTACATAGACTGGACCAGAAAAGGAATTCCTCCCAAACATTATAATCAGAACAACAAATGCACTAAATAAAGATAGAATATTAAAAGCAGTAAGGGAAAAAGCTCAAGTAACATATAAAAGCAGACCTATTAGAATTCCACCAGACTTCTCACCAGAGATTATGAAAGCCAGAAGATCCTGGACAGATGTTACACTGACCCTAAGAGAACACAAATGCCAGCCCAGGCTACTATACCCAGCAAAGCTCTCAATTACCATAGATGGAGAAACCAAAGTATTCCATGACAAAACCAAATTCACACAATATCTTTCCACGTATCCAGCCCTTCAGTGGATAATGAAGGGAAAACTCCAACACAAGGATGGAAATTATGCCCTAGAAAAAAGCAAAAAAGCAATCCTTCAACAAACCTAAAAAAAAAAAAAAAAAAAAAAAAAAAAAAAAAAAAAAAAAAAAATAGCTGCAAGAACGGAATCCTAACTCTAACAACAAAAATATCAGGAAGCAACAATTACTTTTTCTTAATATCTCTTAATATCAATGGACTCAATTCCCCAATAAAAAGACAGACTAACAGTCTGGCTACATAAACAGGATCCAGCATTTTGAAATCCACCTCAGGCAAAAAGACAAAAACTACCTCAGAGTAAAAGGCTGGAAAACAATTTTCTAAATAAGATTTTCATCTGAGTACATCAAGGAGATTGGCATTTCCCCTATCTATTTTATTCTCCATTACTTCTACTCTACCACAATGTTTTTGAATCTAGGTTTCCCACTAGATATATTTCAGTTCCCCATTAATTTTTTTTTTAATTTTTATTGTTTATTTTATTTATTTACATGTCAAATATTATCCTCCTTTCCTGTTTCAGTCTGCAAACCTCCTATCCCCACCTCCTATACCTGTTTCTTTGAAGGTGCTCCCTCACCTAACCCCAACTCCTGCCTCACCACCCAAGCATTCCCCTATGCTGCCTCATCGAACACTCACAGAACCAAGGGTCTCTCCTCCCATTGATGCCAGATAAGGGCATCCTCTGTAACATATGCTGTTTGAGCCATGGGTCCCTCCATATATATTCTTTGGTTGCTGGATTTGTCTCTGGGAGTTCTGGGGTATCTGGCTAGTTGATATTGTTGCTTTCTCTATGGGATTTACAATCCCCTTCAGTTCTTCAGTGTTTCCCATAACTCCTCCATTGGTGGGAAGGACTTGAGAGGAATAGAAACAGGGTATGGGGAAATAGGGTGGACAGGATCAGGTGTGGGAGGAGACATAGAAGATATACAGAGGATCAGGAAATTGAACAGAGGTAGTAGTAATGGAGGTTGGGGAGATGGGGATAGCCACTAGAAAGTTCCAGATGCCAGGCAACAAGAGGCTCTCAGAATACAATGGGGATGACAGTAGTTGAAATACACAATAAAGGGGAGAAAGAACCTGTAGAGATGATATCCAGACGTTAAGCATGGCCCTTAGTTGAGGGATGGGACTACCCACCCATCTCAAAAATATTAACCCAGAATTGCTCCTGTCTAAAGGAAATATAAGACAGAGAGTGGAGCAGAGACTGAAGGAAAGGCCTTCCTGAGACTGCACCACCTGGGGATCCATCCCATATGCATACCCCAATCCCAGACACTATTGTGGATGCCAAGAAGTGCTTGATGACAGGAGCCTGATATAGTTGTCTCCTGAGATGCTCTTCCAGAGCATAACCAATATACATGTGGATGCTTGCAGCCAACCATCAGACTGAGCATGGGGATCCCCAAGAGACTTTAACTGGCAGTAATACTTCCTAATTCAAAATGAACGGTGTAGCTTGAGCCTTCTGCTTTCAGTCTACAACTTGTTGGAGACATAACAGATACCCGTTGTCCACATGTTATTTGTGACACTTTTCCTTGACACTTCTTCCTGTTTTTCCTCCTCAATCACATCTTCCTGTGTATCTTGGACAAGTGTTTCATTTCTTTGGTCTCTGAGTTTCTTCTTAGGTTAACACTTCTGGGCACTCTCTACTTTCTAGTCTGTGCATATCTGGAAATGGAATTTGTATAGTTCAATCTCTGTTTGCTTGACCCACTCCAAAGCCTACCTAGAACTGGTATTTTATAAAGAAAACCCAAGTCTCTCCTCTACTCAGATGAGCTTTCAACATATTTATACAAAATGGTCATAAATGTTTATCTCAGGGATCAGATGTTATCTCTATTGTTTAATAACATAAACACAGAGGGTCAGCTACTGTGGTTAAAGATAATAAAACACACTACTTGCATGCTGATTTTAAAAAGTAAATAACAATATAATGGTGTCAAATCAATTGAAATTGGAGATTGAAACTTCAAGAAAGTGGTAATTATTAAGAAAATCGTAAAGAATTTATGAAATCACCTCACCTGCTGAGACTGTGCCTTCCTTAGCAGCATTTTACAAACTATATCCATATATCAATACCACCTGGGGTGAAATTATTAGATCAACTTTATTCAGTTTTCTTATATTTTAAGTCTGTATTATGTATGTGATCTCTCAGATGCAGCAAATTCTTATCAAAATTTTATATTCACTTGCATCAGTTCATATGTTTAAAAAAAAATCCCAAAATGATGCTCATAAAGTTATTGCAATATGATTTAAGTCTAATTTAGATTTACTGATATATAACTAAGTAGAAAAAGATGGCTAGCATGATTCTTTTGTTATTTATTAAAAACTTATACACTCTTAAAATATTCATAAACTAACTAAACTTTGGATAATATGAAGGTATATACATGATCCATCAAGGCACAGGAAATTAATAACAGTTGGTATAAAAGAGTTCAGAAAGTATTGACCAGTATGCAAACACATTCTATGAATACTGACTGTATAATCATTTTGAGTGCATAGGTCAACCTTATTCCTGGTGTTCTAGGCAGAGAAATAAATCAAAACAGATTATCATTTAAAAAAATATTAAAGAGGGCATCAGGTAAGCAAAATCAGTTGTGAAAAATAAGACACAAGAGAGAGAACACCAAAAGTAACCACCAAACTTTGTTAGGAAAAATCCATATATTAAAAATAGAATGGGAACCCTGTCTCGAAAAACCAAAAAAAAAAAAAAAAAAAAAGAATGGGAACAACAAAAATCACAAAGCCAAATGAAGGAGGGTCATCCATAGCACATCAAACTGTCAGTGCTTAGCTTCTGAAAGTTATGAATAGCAATGTTTGCAGATGTAAGTTTCCAGGTTGGACTGTTCACTGTGATAAAAGTTCAGATGGCTTACACTAGTAAACACTGAAATGGGAGCTATTCTTATCATTGTGACACAGGCAAAAGCTGATTATGGCTCTAATCAGCAGTGTAAATTGAAAATACTTGAATAGTCAGATTAATGCCCATGAGAAAAAGAAAAAGGTACAATATTAACAATGAATTAATGTCTCAGGATGTTAGCTGTTAAATCTTTGATAAGTAGGCTACAACCCACATAACCATAGAGGTTAGCTATATAGTGAGGGGAATAGGGAGGCTTGGATAACCATATGAAGCAGAAATAGGATAATTATGAATAGGCATTTTTCTTTCCCTTGGTGATATAGATATAAAACAGTTTAGCCCACATTAAAAGTAGGTTAAAGGCAGGTTTATTGGGTGGAGGGAGATCTTGGATGGGATCACCGATCTCACAGATGGAAGTAGGTGAAGACATCAAGGATTCTATAGAGCTTAGACAAAGACTGGTGACTTGTCAGCTAGGAGCTAGGATTGAGTCCATATATGGTCAAAATCTGAATCCTTGGCTGAGAATTCTTGGGTGGGTTTCTGGAAACAGGGAGATGAGGAGTGATGACATTTTAGACCGGAGTTTTCTCCAAGAGAGAGGGGTTGGGGAAAGAAGGCCAGATGGGGTTTTTCCAGCTTGTGCAGGAGATAAAGGAGGGTTCCAGCCTAACACTTATGAATGGATGGGTTGATAAGGGGAGTAATAAAAAGGGATGATCAAATAGGGAGTGGGAATTGGGAGGGACAGATTATGGATAAGGCCGTCAAAACTAAGGTCTATTTATTGTGTGTATGGAAACCTAATACAGTAAAGTGCTCCTAAAATACATACATGTATGAAGGTGATTTCAGAGGAAACACCAAATAATAGGATATTTACTTCCAGAACCCTAATGGTATCTCTTGCCTCAAATGAGACTTCCAATTCTAGGAAGAGGTTACAACCAAAATAGTTGTATCAAAAATGTTGTGCCCTATTAGAACTCCCAAAAGTCCTAGGCTATTCCCAAGGATATTGGTTTCTTTCTACACATAAATAGTTGTTGCTGGAGACAACAACTATTTAACTCAGTAAATGTAGAGAAATAAAGCTAGATTGTGTGTCTAGATAAATCCTGCAACCACAGAATTCATGGAGGTTATGTGATTAAACCCATCTCTGACTCTGCTTGTGTTGCCAAACACCTGAGACTGGATAGGACAGGAGCCTAGCTACAAATCAAATAAATCTCTATCCTGTTAAAGGAACAATGCCACAAAGTGACTCCTAACAACATTCTTCTATACTCATAGATCACAGTCTTACTCAGCCATCTGAGAAGCTTCTGCCTCTAGTAGATGAGAATTAATACAAATATCTACAACCAGGAAATGAGCAGAGAGTGAGATACCTGGAAATACTCAATCCTAAATGGGATATCGCCAACAAATCACTTCCTTGTGGCTCAGAGAACCCTGACAGAAGAAGATTGGCAAACATATTGTAAGAGCCAGAGGGGATGGAGAACACAAAAGAAAGTCTTCTGAACAGAAGAGGACAGAAGCACATATGAAATCAGAGAAACTGTGGCAGCAGCTACAGAACCCACACAGACCTGATAGTGTTCTAGTGCTGAGTGTCCACTGAAGCTCTCTGCAATTGATAACCAGGGACAAAAGAAAAATGTGTTTTCTCTGATGGTGTCTCACTGAGTATACAAACCATGCTTAAGGCAAGACCAGACCAGGCTGGGCTTCACACCCAGCACAAGATAACTGACACAAAACAATCTAAACTCAAAGTATCTCTGGAGGATGTTTGTTTGCTTGTTTGTTTGTTTTTCTTTCTTTCATTAATTCTTTTCTTTCTTTTTTTTTTTTGTCTCATAATACTTTGTCTGGGCATCATTTTTTTCCCTTTTTCTCACCCTACAGGTCTTGTATTATTTGTAATGATTTCTAATTTTGTGTTTTTAAGCATGTATGTGCCTGCCAATAAGTATAACTCTGTGTCTATATATAGTTCTTGTGTTCTTTGACTCTAATTTGTTTGTTTAATTTGTTTGTTTTTATTTTTCTCAGTTTATTATTATTTTATCTATTTTTAGATTGATCTTTGTTTTCTAATGGGTATAAAAATAAGTGAGACTATAGATTTTGGTGGATGGGGAGGTTAAAAGGATCTAGGAGTTTAAGGCCAGGAACAATAATCAGAATCATTACATGAAAAAATACTTTTTAATAAAAATGACCTATACATTCTTATTAGCTGAATGAAAATAAGTATAAATTGGACATGCCTAATTCATGTCTAGGCTACTATGGAAGTCACAGATTTTTCCCTAGGAAAAGGAAGATATTAGGTATTAGGCACCCCACAATTTATATAGTTTCAGGTTCTCTAGTAGTACTGAGGAAGTTATTTATCAAACTTCAAGTGATATTTAAGTTAGTTCATAAGATAATGATTAACTGCACAAAGTGGTGCTCCCACAGGTAGCTTAAGTTGCTGAGGACATGTATGGATTTGAACAATAATGAAACATTTAATGGTGTCTTTTCTCTATTTGAGTCCATTATAAAATGAAGGATGATTCCCCAAGATGAAAACTCTGTTGTCACTTCTGGTGAGGAGAGTAACTATGCTTCCTTCACACATTTACCCCTGAGAATTCTCAGGCCACATGAATTCTTTAGACAGCAACAGAAACTTTGCAGATAGAATTAGGTACAAGGAACTTTAAGATGAAGAAATTTTTCTGGATTATTGGTGGAGGAGGCCCAAATACAACCACATGAGGTATAAAAATCTAAACATTTTTTTCTGTCTCCAGGTGGATCAGAGGGTGATGTGAGAATGGATGAAAGATCAGGCACAGGTGGTGTTTGTGGATTTGAAACAGTGAGTCACAGCTTGGATAACACAACTTTCTTGCAGGGCCTAGGGAATAGTTTGGCCCCGAAATAAGTCTCTGAAAACATCTGTTCTGTTTACTCAGAGAAGCTAGCTACATCAGTGTTTTGCCCTACCAATATAGAATATACTAAATTAATGTTTCTGCTATTAATGTGTTGATAGGAGACTTAGAATTGTGTCCTGCCTCATGCAAATAAGAACTGTGCAAGAGGAGAATGTGTATTTGGCTCAAGAAATTTCCATGAAGATTTTGAAAATGGGGCTAGTTTTATCTGCTTAGAATAAGATGTGAACAGAAACAAACACATTTCTGTCGCTAAACCAAAAGCATTTAGAAATGCTCTTCTCAACCACATTAGCAGGTGCAGTAGAGTAAGAGTTTCCCTGACTATAAAGCAAATGCCAAGGAGAAATCCAGACTTATGGGAGAGCTATAACCTTTGATGGCAGTCTGAGAAAAGAAGAAAGAACCACTGGCCATTCATACATAACCCTCAGAGGAGTATGAAGATGTGACTGAGATCCTCTCAAAAGACAGCAGATCCAGAAAGCTCCAGGCCTGTCTTTTCATCCTCTCTTCTGGGGCCTCTTTTATTTATACTACTGACTATTCATTGGGGGCTTTTCGTAACTCTGTTTTATTAACTTTAGGGATTTGAAAGAAATACGTCCAAATGTGTATGTGGTTAAAACTAACACTTGTATATTAGAAGTAAGCTTTTATATACCTATTTACTGACTCTCAAGCATCATATCAAGTATTTGCTAGTCATTTTCCTGTGAATTCTTGAACTATATAGATATTAAAGCAGAGTATGTCTTCCTCCCCATCACGACCATATCAGTATTTAATAAAATAATTCTAGTCCAATATGTGACTAAATAATCTTCAATGGTCTCTGACTTTGTTTTCATTATTTTCACATCCCCTGGACATGTGACCAAAGCATATGTTTTAAATCCTCCTTGAAGAAACACTCCTCACAGACTACAGAGATGGCTTAGCAGGTACAAGCACTTGCTCCTCTTGCAAAAAAGCTAGGTTCATTTCTAAGTGTTCATGTAACAACTCACAGCTCTTTGTAACTCCAATTCAAAGGGATTCAAGTTGACCTTATGGCCACTGTCTGTCTGTCTATCTATCTATCTATCTATCTATCTTCTATATTCTATCTATTGAATTCATAGTCACAGTAATTTCATTCAAAATTCAAAATAAAATTTGGAGTTGCTCTTATCAAAAGATCGGCCTGATTTTTTTTTATTTGTAATAGTATCTTTAATTTTTTATACTTATATGTTTGTGTTTATGCAACTATATATGCATATATGTGTACAGAAATTATAGCTTTAGCTGGAATTATAGGTTGTGAGTTACCAAACATGGATGGGTGAACCAGATGGGGTCTTTATCAAGAGCTTAATGCTTTTAATTGCTGAGTCATCTCTACATACCCTCTTCCCGACTCTTGAAAGATTTATAAATCCGTTACTAGTAATGCATTTAACCCATTCTGAACCCAATGATCAAACTTGACTTCCTATTTTTTTCACATATCCTCCATCAGGTTTTCTCACAAATTACATTTATTGAAGGTTACAGAATTCCTTTGTGTTTCCTCTTGCCTATGCTTTGAGGTTTTTTTTTCTTTTAATCTCCCCTTTTCCCTTTAGATATATTACAGCTTTAGCAGTCTTCACTAGGTTGCAACCTAGTTTCTCTATTTACTAAAGATTTTAGTTTATCTTCTTTTTTTTTTTTTTTGCTTTTTTTTGGGGGGGGGGTTTCGAGACAGGGTTTCTCTGTGTAGCCCTGGCTGTCCTGGAACTCACTTTGTAGACCAGGCTGGCCTCGAACTCAGAAATCCTCCAGCCTCTGCCTCCCAAGTGCTGGGATTAAAGGCGTGTGCCACCACGCCCGGCTTAGTTTATCTTCTTGCATAACATATATAGTAGATCTTATTATCTCCTGTCTTCACTTTTAACCCATAATATTGTGGAAATATTTGATGTTTTTAGAAAATGCTAGATTGAAATTATTGCTAATTATGATGGAAACTATGTTTTTCCTTCTATTGGATTCTTAAAGAAGTCCTCACTGTGTAAGAACAAATATGGCAAAAAGAGACTGAAGATATTGAAAATAAATTCATAAATAAGGAATTATTTGAACTGATATTTAGATTATCAATGCCATGTCAATGTAAAGCTTTATCTCTGACTCAATGATAGATGAATAGTATAATATTATTCTAATGGATTTTGGGTAGAAATTAAGTTGTACTATATAAAGTTGCTTGTTTTTAATTGGAGATTTTATTTATTGACATTTCAAATGTTATTCCCTGGGGAATATAAAGTTTGCATGACCAAGGGGCCTCTCTTCCCAGTGATGGCCAACTAGGCCATCTTCTTCTATATATACAACTAGAGACATGAGCTCTGGGAGTACTAGTTAGTTCATGTTGTTCTTCCACCTATAGGGTTGAAGACCCCTTCAGCTCCTAGGGTACTTTCTCTAGCTCCTTCCTTGGGAACCCTGTGTTCCATCTAATAGCTGACTGAGCATCCAGTTCTGTGTTTGCCAGGCACTGGTATAGCCCATGAGACAGCTATATCAGAGCCCTTTCAGTACTATCTTGCTGGCATATGCAATAGTGTCTATGTTTGGTGGCTGATTATGGGATGGATCCCCAGCTGCAGGATTCGCTGGTTGGTCCATCCTTTAGATTCAGCTCCTCACTTGATCTCTGTAACTCCTTCAATGTGTGCTTTGTTCTTAATTCTAGGAAGTGGCGAAGTGTCCACATTTTGATCTTCATTCTTTTTGAGTTTCATGTGTTTAGTAAGTTGTATCTTGGGTAGTCTAGCTTTCTGGGCTAATATCCACTTATCAGTGAGTACATGTTATGTGAGTTCTTTTGTGATTGGGTTACTTCACTTAGGATGATACCCTCCAGATCCATCCATTTGCCTAGGAATTTCATGAATTCATTGTTTTTAATAGCTGAGTAGTACTCCATTGTGTAAATATAACACATTTTCTGTATCCATTCCTCTGTTGAGGGACATCTGGGCTCTTTCCAGCTTCTGGCTATTATGAATAAGGCTGCTATGAACATGGTGGAACATGTGTCCTTATTACCAGATGGAATATCTTCTGGATATATGCCCAGGAGAGGTATTGCAGGATCTTCCGGTAGTACTATGTCCAATTTTCTGAGGAACCGCCAGACTGATTTCCAGAGTGGTTGAATGAGCTTCCATTCCCACCAACAATGGAGGAGTGTTCCCCTTTCTCCACATCCATGCCAGCATTTGCTGTCACCTGAATTTTTTATCTTAGCCATTCTTACTAGTGTGAGATGGAATCTCGGGGTTATTTTGATTTGCATTTCTCTGATGATTAAAGGTGTTGAACATTTTTTCATGAGCTTCTCAGCCATTCGGTATTCCTCAGATGAGAATTCTTTGTTTAACTCTGTGCCCCACTTTTTAATGGGGATATTTGATTTTCTGGTGTCTACCTTCTTGAGTTCTTTATATTTATTGGATATCAACCCCTTATCAGATTTAGGATTGGTAAAGATCCTTTCCCAATCTGTTGGTGGCCCTTTTGTCTTGTTGACAGTATCTTTTGTCTTACAGAAGCTTTGCAACTTTATGAGGTCCCATTTGTCAATTCTTGATCTTACAGCACAAGCCTTTGCTGATCTATTCAGGAATTTTTCCCCAGTGCCCATATCTTTGAGGCTTTTCCCCATTTTCCCCTCTATACGTTTCAGTGTTTAAGTGCTTCTCAATCATTTGAGATTCCTCTGTTGTGGATTCTCTGTTTAGTTCTCTACCCCATTGTTTGATTGGGTTTTTGGATTCTTGGTGATTAGCTTCTTGAGTTTTTTATATATTTTGGATTTTAGCCCTCTATCCGATGTTGGGTTAGTGAAGATATTTATTTCCCAATCTATAGGTTGCTGATTTGTTCTATTGACTACGTCCTTAGCTTTACAGAAACTTTCCAATTTCATGAGGTTCCATTTATCAATTATTGTTCATAGAGGCTAAGCCATTGGAGTTCTGTTTAGAAAATTTCCCCCTGTGACAATGAGTTCGAGGCTCTTTCCAACTTTCTCTTCTATTAGATTCAGTGTATTTAGTTTTATGTTGAGGTCCTTGATCCACATGGACATTTTTTTTTGTGCCAAGTGAAAAATATGAATCTGTTTTCATTTGTCTTCATATAGATTGCCAGTTAAATCAGCACCATTTATTGCTTTCTTTTTTTCTATTGTATATTTGGGGATTCTTTGTTAAATATCGAGTGTGTGATTTATTTCTGGGTCTTTAATTTTATTCCATTGATCAACTTCTCTGTTTCTGTACCAATACCATGCAGTTTTTATCATTATTGCTCTGTAGTATAGATTGATACTGGCAATGGTGATTTCCCCAGAAGTTCATTAATTGTTATGAAATTTTTTCACTATTTTCGGTCTTTGATTTTCCAGATGTATTTGAGAATTGCTTTTTCCATGTCTTTGAAGAATTGTGTTTGAACTTTGATGGGGATTGCATTGAATTTGTAGATTGCTTTTGGCAAGATGGCCATTTTTACTATGTAAATTCTGCCAATCTTGAAGCATGGGAGCTCTCTCCATTTTCTGAGTTCTTCGATTTCTTTCTGGAGAGACTTGAAGTTATTTTCATACATATCTTTCACATGTTTGATAATAGTTACCCCAGGATATTTTATATATTTGTGGCTATTGTGAAAGGTATTGGTTCCCTCATGTGTTTCTCAGCTCATGTATCATTTTTATAAAGAAAAGCAAATGATTTATTTGACTTAATTTTACATCCGGCTATATTGATGAAGTTGTTTACCAGCTATACAAGTTCTATGGTCGATTTTTAGGGATATAGATATAGATATAGATATAGATATATAGATATCATCTGCAAACAGTAAAATAATGATGCCTTGACTTCTTTGCCAATTTGTATCCTGTTGATCTCCTTTTGTTGTCCTATTGCTCCATATAGAATGTGAAGTACTATATTGAATAAATATGGGGAGAGTGGGCAGCCGTGTCTTATCCCTGATTTTAGTGGGATTACTTCAAGTATCTCTTCATTTAATTTGATATTGACTGTTTGCATGCAGTAAGTTGCTTTTGTTATTTTTAGGTTTGTGCCTTGCATATCTGATCTCTCCAATACTTTTAACTTTAAGGGGTGTTGTATTTTGTCAATTGCTTTTCAGCATCTAAGGAAATGGTCATATGATTTTTTCTTTGAGTTTGTGTAGTGGAATATTTTAATGGATTTACATATATTGAACCAACCTTGCATTCCTGGCATTAAGCCTAGTTTATAATGGAGAATGATGGTTTTGATGTGTTCTTAGATTTGATTTGTGAGAATTTTATTGAGTATCTGTGCTTCTATATTCATAAGTAAAATTGGCCTGAAGTTCTCTTTTTTGTTGGGTCCTTGTGTGGTTTAGATATCAGAGTAAGTGTGGCTACATAGAACGAATTCAGTAATGTTCCTTCTGTTTCTAGTTTATGGAATATTTTGAGGAATCTTGGTTTTAACTTTCTTTGAAGTCTTGTAGAATTCTGCTCTAAAGCCATCTAGCTCTGGAATTTTTTTGGTTGGGAGGTTTTTAATGACTTCTTCCATT
This sequence comes from Mus minutoides, assembly GCA_902729485.2. Classification (NCBI taxonomy): domain Eukaryota; kingdom Metazoa; phylum Chordata; class Mammalia; order Rodentia; family Muridae; genus Mus; species Mus minutoides. Next base: position 46,442 of record LR754090.1, read on the forward strand.
TCCTTAGGGCATACGGGGCCTGTTTAGATAGTTTACAAGGTGGCAATCTGCCCTACCAGAAGGCATTGGCCAGAAGGGCAACTTTCATTGTGGGGAGTGACCTTAACTTGTAGCAACTTCTGAGCTTGTGTGAACTTTCCTTATAGTACCCAGCAGGAACAATTATAGCAAAGCAACCTAGAATCACTTAAGCCTGCTCAATTGCAGTAAACCTAAAGCCAAGTTTCTTGTATTTTATGCTAATATTTTTCTTCCAAATTCTCTAATGTAAGAATAAAGTCCATTTATAATGGCTTTTCTGTAATTGACTAAGGCAGGCCATAAAACCCTCTCCTACATTCAGTATACTCAAGACATTAATTTTTACAGACTCAATTCTCTTTGAATGTTCATTCCTCTTCTCTCTCTCTCTCTCTCTCTCTCTCTCTCTCTCTCTCTCTTCTGCTTCTGTCTCTCTCTCTGTCTATGTCTCTCTCTCCATTTCCATGTGTACATATATGTGATTTTGTTTGTGTGTGAATTTGTGTATCTGTGATTGTGTGTGTGTGTGTGTGTGTGTGTGTGTGTGTGTGTGCAACATAAAATATGTGGTTGGATATTTAATTTTTTTAAAGTGGTAGACTGAGATTCTCTTTTTTCCTTCTTTACATGAGTAAGATTTCAAATATTCAAGTATGTAAATGAAGATAACACCACAGAATCTGAATGACAAGGAAACCGTTTTATTTAGTCATTATAAATATGCATATGGACAAATTACTTTCAAATGTGCTAAGTTACATGCACTACCTTAGAAGGCACTCTTTACAAATATTAGATTGGCCTCAGAACTCAGGAAACTGAAGAAAACTCAGCCTTTCAAACAAATATGCAGTTAAAAAAAAAAAACCCAACTTTTTACCTTAGTATTGTAAAATGAATTGGATCACATAAAATGTCTTATGTTGGAAATATCTCAGTGTTTTCAGTGGATGATGGAATTTATGACTGGAAGGAGGACAGATACAAGTATGGCATATTTTCAAATTCTCTGTGCAAACATGGAACTACAATAAGAAATAAAACACCCTGACCCTTTGAGATAATATAGATTAGATAAAATAGTATGAAGTCCTTTATTTAAAACCATTTTATTTTAAATTATTTTATTTATTTATTTATTTATTTATTTATTTATTTATATTCCAAATATTGTTCCTCTTCCTTGTCTCCCACTCCCAGAGTTCTTTACCCCATCCTCCATCCCCCTTGCCTTTAAGAGAGTGCACCCACACACACCCCAACCTCATCTCACCCCTGCATTCCCCTTCCCTGGAACATCAAATCTCTACATGATTAGATGCATCATTTCCCACTGATTCTAGACAAGGCAGTCCTGAGCTACTTATATGCCAGAGGCCATGGACCAGCGCATGTTGGTAGTTTAGTCTATGGGAGCTTCCAGGGGTGCAGGTTAGTTGGTATTCCTATGGGGTTGTCATTGCCTTCAGCTCCTTTAATCCATCCCCTAATTCTTCCATAGGGGTCTCTTATCTCAGTCTAATGGTTGGCTGGATATGCAACTGTCTCAGTCAGCTGCTGATAAAAGCCTCTCAGAGGACAACCCTACTAGAGAGGCTCTTGTCCTCAAGCACAGCATGGCTTCAGTAATAGTGTCAGTGTTTGGTGCCTTACCCTGGTATGGATTTCAAGTTAGACTGGTCACTGAATGACCTTTCCTTTATTCTCTGCTCCATTTTAGTTCCTGCATTTCTTTTAGATATGAATGATTATGGGTCAAAATTTTTGATGGTAATTTTGTGATCAAATCCCTCCACTGGGGACCATCCCTCCACTGGGGGGGTGGGGGGGGGGCTCTGTCTATCTACTGGAGGTGGTCTCTTCAGGTTCCATCTCCTTACCCTTGGGCATTGCAGCTAGGGTCATCTCATTGAGTCCTGGGAATCTTTTACCTCACAGTTTTCTGGGACTTTTTGGAGGTTTCCCCAAAGCCACACTCCTAGAAACTCTATATTTCAATTAATTCTCCTGGCCCTCCAGGCTTCTCTCCAGTCACCTACACATGTGACACTGCTCCCTGTTTCTGTTCCCTCTCCTCTTTTCCATCCAGGTCAATAGTTCCCTCTGCCATATATGACTACTTTGTTCCTCCTTCTAAGTGGGACTGAAGCATCCTTCCTTGGACCTTCCTTATTTTTAAACTTCTAATAGTCTATAGGTTGTGTCATGGGTATTCTGTATTTCTTGCCTAGTATCTACTTATCAGTGAGTACATACCAGGTGTTCCCTTTTGGGTCTGGGTTACCTCACTCAGGATAATGTTTTCTAGTTCCATCAATTTGCCTGCACAACACATGGTGTCCTCATATTGAATAGTTGAATAGTATGGACCATATTTTCTGTATGCATTCTTCTGTTGAGGGACATCTGGGTTGTTTTTAGTTTCTGGCTACTACAAATAAGGCTGCTATGAACATAGTGATTTTTTACAAAGAAGACATAATTATACAGTGAAATAAAGAAAGTATCTTTATCAAATGGTGCTGGCATTCTGCATGTAGAAGAATGCAAATTGATCCATATTTGTTGTCTTGCACAAAGCTCAAGTCCAAGTGGAACAAGGATCTCAACATAAAACAAGATACACTGAATCTAATAGAAAAGAAAGTGGGAAATAGCCTTGAATGCATTGGCACAGTGGGAAATTTCCTGAATGAAGCACCAGTGAATGGCTCAGGCTCTAAGATCAGCAACTGCCAAATAGGACTGCATGAAACTAAAAGCTTCTTGCTTTTAGTTCAGCTGCTTTCTTTTAAGCAATCCCCCTAAGAAACTAAGATAGTTTCTTCCTTCATGATAATTGACTTGGTAACCCTTATTATTTATCTTGAAATTCTGACTCTTCCATACTCATGCATTCAAAAGATAATGTTAAACATTTTCTTAGAGATTTGTGGATTAATAATTTCACAATATACACATTAATTTAACATAAATGTTGTAGATAACGTATATCTATCATGTACTATGAGATTTTTGTAAAAAATACATACTGCATTGGTTGGGCTTTGATCCCATAGGTGTATTTCTTTCTCTTTTTTCTTTTACTTTTATCAAAAATAGATTCTATTCTCATACTTATAATTGTATCCTGATTATGGTTTCCCTCTCTCTACATTTCTCAGTTCCTCCACACCTTTCCTTTGCCTCTCCTTCAGATCCACTCTTATTCTGTCTCTCATTAGAAAAGAACAAGCTTCCAAGAGACATCAGTCAAGCTTGATAATATTTATTGTAATTAGATAAAATGAAATCTACCATATTGAAGTTTGACATGGCAACCCAACAAGAATAGTGTCTGAAGAGAATGCATCAGAGTACAGGTACTATAGAAATCAATATTGTGATTTCTCAGAAAGTTACAAATAGATCTACTACAAGCTTCAGCTATACTACCTTTAGGAACATTCCAAAGGGTGGATAATCCTACCACAAGAACCCTTACCCAACAATGTCAATTGCAATATTATTCATAATAGTCAGAAACTGGAAGCAACTGAGATATCCCTCAACAGAAGAACAGATTAAGAAATTGTGGTATGTTTATGCAATGGAGTATTACTCAGTTGTTAAAAAAATATGACATTATGAAAAATTTGGGCAAATGTATAGAACAATAAAAATTAATCCTGAGTTCAAATCTAGAAAGATAAATATGGTATCTTCACTAAAAATGTATATTATCCATTGATAAATGGTAACCAAGTTACCTTCTTTAGATGCAGAAATACTAGGTAAAAAGAAGGGGTCTAGGTGAGAATGCACCAATCTCTCTAGGAGGGAAAAAATAAGGTGTGTTTCATGGTAACACATCAATTATAATATGCATTCTAACAAATTCACACCATCACAGAATGGCCTGTCATTACTAGTATTTTTATTCTTTTTTCTACGTAAGTTTTTTCTTCTTTTAAATATCACAACTTTCTCTCTCTCTCTCTCTCTCTCTCTCTCTCTCTCTCTCTCTGTGTGTGTGTGTGTGTGTGTGTGTGTATGTGTGTCTGTGTGTGTGCCTGTCTGTCTTTGTGTGTGTGTGTCTGTCCCATCAAACTAAATGTTTTGGTATATTCTCAGCTACAAGCCTATTCTCTAGTATGATATATGTTATTATTTATTATATGCAGCAAAGTCTGTGGTTTTCCACTTTTAAATACAGGTTTCAAACACAAACTATATGCCAATGTTACTATTATTGTGTAAAGACTAAAATTTTAATAGGAATTTAATAGTTCTCTTATTTTATTTTCATAATGTAATAGTTCTGCTATCAAATGATACAGAAGTTACCATAGTATCAATGTTATATGCTAAGAAAATGTTAGTTTTGGAAGAGATGTCAAATTGTATAAGCATATTTCTTCAAAATTTTAACTGGATTTGATTTCTTTCTTTTTTTTTCTTATTATTTATTTATTTATTTATTTATTTATTATTAGAGAGTTTCTTCATTTACATTTCAAGAGTTATCCCATAAGTCCCCTATACCCTCTCTCCGCCCTGCTCCCCTATCCACCCACTCCCACTACTTGGCCCTGGCATTCCTCTGTACTGGGGCATATAAACATTGCTAGACCAAGGGCCTTTCTTCCCCTATAATGGCCAACTAGGCCATCTTCTAATACATATGCAGCTAGAGACATGAGCTCTGGGGGTTCTGATTAGTTCATATTCTTGTTCCATCTATAGGGTTGCAGACCCCTACAGCTCTTGGGTACTCTCTCTAGTTCCTATATTGGGGACCTGTTGGGTCCACTGCCTGCAGTGGACGGGGTTCCTGGAGGATTGGCCCGAAGCTGAAATGAAACTAAGGGAGTGGGGGAAGAAAGAAAAACTCCGAAGCTACATGGTTGCTTCTGCTTAGAACAACTGTTTAATGGTGGACAAGCATTTGGGGATAAAGGAAGGGAAACCCGCCCCCAGTCTTCTGCACAGGCGTTCTGGAGTTTGGCGGGAACCATGAAGTATTGTGACATCTCTCAGGTTTTGCAGGTGGGCTGGTTGTAGGTGGGCCGCTGGTAAGCTGGGCGGAGCCGGGGGATCTGGCAGACACACAGAACCTGGCTGCAGGGGGGATCTGGGCTATCTCTTAGCCTAATTAACAAAACAACAGGGCCATCAGGTGCGGCTTTCTCAAGGCTTCGGTCTTAGCACCAACTATGTTGGTGAAGAAGGGACACCACAGGGACCCTATGTTCTGCCCTATAGATGACTGTGAGCATCCACTTCTGTATTTGTCAGGGACTGTCAAAGCCTCACAGGAGACAGCTATATCAGGGTCTTTTCAGCAATATCCTGCTGGTGAATGCAGTGGCTGATTATGTGATGGACCACCCGGGTGGGGCACTCTCTGGATTCTCCATCCTTTCATTTTAGCTCCATGGATTTGATTTCTTATTGGAGTGATTTTGTTCTGCCTTCTCAAGAAGTGCATGAATTTTGTTTTTGTTGCATGATGTCATTCTGTCCTGCTAAGTATCACTTAACTATACAAAACTACATTCCTCATAGACACTCAATTGATAAAAAATTGAGACATATTATTGATCACTAAAACAGACAGAGGTATTGCTATTTAAAACAATATACATGTAGTTACACTTTTTGTCAATTACAGTATGCATAGTAAATAAATGCAAATACCTACATTATCTCACTAATGTATAAGCTCAAAAATATTAATCTTATATAAACTCATAATAGAATGGTGGTTACTACATGCTAGGCAGAAGGTGGGAATGGATAAGGAACATTGTTCATGGGTATTGAGATACAGGTATTAAGCTATTGTTGGATGTAGTAAAAAGTTCTGGTGTATAATTTCAGGGCAAAGTGGCACATATAATAGATTTAGGGAATCCTCCTGAGACAGGTTTCTTCACTAGGCCCAAAAGAGCAGCATAAATCAGGCATTTACTAAGAGCCCCTGGTGGTGGGCTTAACAATAGACTAGCATTACACCAGGCTCCCTTCTGTCCCTGCCATCTTTTGATGTATACATTCCTTCTGTATTGTGTCACTGTAACGCAGTGGATGTATCTCACCTGGTTTTTTGTTACTCTTCTGTATAAAAAGTTTGATGCTCGACTTGACAAATTACACTCAAATTCAACACGTTCTCTTGTGTAGTCTTTGTCATTTGCTGATTCCTTCGCCCACTTGCCACCAGAGACCTGTTCCACAAAGATAGGAGACACAAAAAGGGGATTGTCTGCGGAATAAAACTATTGCAACGAGGGCAGTTTTCAAGTAAAAAACAAGTTGATGAATTGTATAGAAGAGTCCATCCCCAGAGAAAGATACGTGTACACATGTACATGTACACATGTGCATATATATATATATATATATATATATATATATATATATATATGTGTGTGTGTGTGTGTGTGTGTGTGTGTGTGTGTTTGTGTATAAATATATAAAATTTTCCTCCTCAATTTTTTACAAGTCTCCAATATAGATACATATTAAAAATAATAAGCTTTGAAAAGGAGCAATTTTCCTCACTGATCACTGGGACACAGAGACACAGTTGTATGCTATTCAAGCTCTAGATATCAATCTGTGTGAAGTAATAGGAACCGTATATTGTACCTAAGAGGCAAATTCAATGTACTTAGACACCCCTTAGTCTTAGAGTCTAAAGATATAATACTTAGAGTATTTTATCAAAAGTTACATCTTTTAATCAATCTTGTTTTTCTTTCTTTTCTTTATATATTTCTTTTTATTTTGTGTTACTTGAGGATGAGTGAGAACTGTCATTGGGATAGAAATTGCTCAACATACACATTATGGAATAAGCATACACTCATCGTCATTCTCAATCATGCCAAAGGACTATCTGCAGTAATATTGGAGATAATTCAATAAAAGCTTCATGGTGCTGAGGGCTAAGGTGCAGCCACATTGCTGATATGCTACATATGATTTGTTTCTAGAATGAAAAATATAAATCTGCAGCAAAGGGTAAGGAAATTGGACATGGACAATTATGGAAAGTTAAAGTGTTAACCTAAGTGTGCTGGTAAAAACTAATTAGTTCATGACTGGAACATTCTCTTTGCCCTATAGAGGGAAAATGATTAAGTGTGCATCTTGGTATTACATCAGAGAAGTCTCTGGTAGACCTGTAAAATGCAGGTCTACAGAACCATTTTTCAAAAGTGCATTACACAGAGAGAAAATCCATTCAAGGGAAGAGAATATCTAAACATTTATTAGTGCTAATTGTTTTTAAAGAAGGCTCTAGTTTGATTGCCCATAAATTTATCTTAAGTACAACAGCCATTTGTAAGTCTAGCTCTAGGTGATTGCATACTTTACTCTGACCTCTGTGAGCACACACACACACACACTCACACATACACACACTCACACACACAGAGTATATTCAGTATATTCACACAAACATACACACACATACATGCACATTGATAAATTATAATAATCTACTCCTAATTTTTGGTTCAACATGTGTCTCATGAGAAAGCTGCAAGTAAAAATTCTCTTGATAACAGCTTAATATGCAAACTCCTAGCAACTAGGGGGAATGAAAGGCTCAGGAAATCAAACTTTAGTTACTATCAAGACATGCAAATAAGTTTTCATATTAAAATAATTATCTAAGGAAAATATGCACATGTTATTATTATGCAATTAATCATTAACTAGTATAAAAAAACTTATAAATGGAAACAGACATAAATTTTCAATTGATAGAAAGAGATACCATTTCTTGACCAGTTGATCCTCAGTTAAGGCAATCAAAGTCAGTGTTAGCATGGTTGTATAGTGATAAAAATTTAAGTCAATATTTTGTATGAAAATCCAGGGATCAAGAATATTTAAATGATATACAAAAAGACTAAGATTAGTGAAAAGGTATTTTAAACCATACTACATCATTATAGTTAGCAGAGGGGTAAAAATCAGTAAATTAATCCTCTACTAAATTAACATGTTTTCAATTCAATAGTTTCTCAGATTTCAATGATATGTAGAAGAATGAGAAATGTGTACAGATCATGTATTCAAAGATCACAGACATCCTGATCTTGAGCATAATGTAGTTAAAAAGGATACTGGTTGTGCTAAGTTGTTATCCAGACTATGGTCCATTGACTATTTTCTGGTCCTCATTACATATTAGTAGACCTGCATCTCTTAGTTAGGGTTTCTATTGCTCTATTAAAACACTATAACTAAAAAGCAAGTTGAGGAAGAAAGGGTTTATTTGGTTTACACTTTTGGATCATAGTCTACCTTTGGAGGAAGTCAGGATAAGAACTTAAGCAGGGCTGGAACCTGGAGGCAGGAGCTGATGAAAAGGCCATGGAGAAGTTCTGAGTAATGGCTTGCTTCTCACATCTTGCTAAATCTGATTTCTTAGAGAATCCTGTACAAACAGTTCAAGTATAATACAACCTACCATGAGTTGAGTCTTCCTGGTTGATCACTTTTGAGAAAATGTTTCACATGTAAATCTCATAATGGGATTTCCTCAACTGAGGATGCTTCCTTTCTGATGACTTTAGCTTGTGTCAAGTTGGCACACAACATCAGCAAGTACACTGACCCTTTCAAAATGGTAGACAAATACATTACTATTAAGACAGAGCCTTTCTTCTCTTTTTCATCTCCAAGATCTCACATTAAATCATGAATAAATTTAAAAGTCTCAAAGTCTTTACAGATTCTAAAACATTAAAATGTTAGTCCCTTTAAAATAGCCAAACTATTTTAAAATCCACAATCTTTTAAAATTCAAATTCTCTCTGCAGTAAAATAATTCCGTACTTCAAGAGAAAAAAAAAAAAAAAATCAGGCCACAATCACAATCAAATCAAAGGAAAATCATTTCTAGTAATCCAATTTTGGGGATCCACTCACTAGTTTCTGGACTCTTCCAAAAGGCTTGGGTCACTTAGCAAGTTCTGCCTTCTGTAGGGCAGAGTTTATGTTTTAGGCTCTGGCTACAACTTCACTGCTGCTGCTGTTTACAGTGGCCATCCCATGGTACTGGAATCTTCAAAACTGTTGGGTCTACTGCTGCAACTGGGCTGCACTTCCACAAACATGCTCTATTAGACCTCCTTGCTGATGCACATCCTCAAACCCCTTCAGTCCCAGGCCAGGAAACTCCACCAAGGCTGTACTTTGAATGTTACTCAGTGGCAGTGAAGTGTCCTAAGTATGGGTGTCTTCAGCAATAGGAACTTTCCCTCAGATTGTGGAAGGTTACCAATAGCATTTGCAATAGCCTATGTTTAGAGTTATATTTAGTATAATTTGTACAATTATTCAAAAAAATTAAGACATTTCTGGTAATGAGAGCTTTATTTGGCAGGATATGATATTTAGTTGGCAATGAAGTTATAGGATTTGAGCATTAAAATACTCAGTAGATAGGCAAATATATAAATTTGGGTTTCAGGTACTATGCAGTGAAATTATATCTCTATTCAGGTTATATACTAGCAATAGAATCTTTGAAACTTTGCTATGAGCAATTTTGTGATGGATAGCTATCATTTGAAATGACCCTCAGGCTCCATAATGGTATAAAATTAAATAATACTCTTATTTAGCTATACTAATGATCTTTGTTCATCTACCATTATCTATCTATCTATCTATCTATCTATCTATCTATCTATCTATCTATCATCTAATCTATCTATCTATCCATCTATTTTTCATTGATTTATTTTTCAGTAGTGCTGTGGTTTAGAATGTGAAATGTCTTCCTTAACCTCATTTGAACCCTTAGTCCCTGGCTGGTGATGTTTTTTGAGAAGATTATGGAACTTTTAGAATATAAGGGCTTTGTAAAAGTAGTATAAGCATGCTTGCTGAAATAGGATGTGAAGCTATCTTTGACCCAGTTCATTTTCTGTCTGACTCTGCACATTAAATAAAAAGAGAGAAGCTGGTTGGCTGGTCCTACTGCCGTGCCACCTCCTTCATAGTGGACCATATGAGCTCTTGAATTATAAATCAAAATAGACAGTTCTATCCTAAAGGTGCATTTGTCAGGATCTTTGATCATAACAGGAGAAGTGAAAATACAAGTGAATATCATTTATTAAGCTCTAGGCATGTTATTTTATCTAAAATATAAAAGTGAGGAAAAAGAGTATAAAGGAGCTTGCATTGTATTGGCACTGAGTAAAGTACTGAGAAATTAAATATTAAGTTACACACAATAAAGGATTCTTTAAATCAGAATAAGAAATCTTCAGAAGAATCCCAATTATAACTGATAGTAACAGCAGAAAAAGTAGTTCCAGATAAGAAACATCCAAAAAGGTTTGAGGAACTAGAATGGCAGTCTATAGAGATAAAATGTAATGAGTTAAGAATCCAGATTCTGCTTAAGGATGCTACCTTAGAATAATGTCATACGTAGATTATGTATTTTACTTCTTAGAGTTTAAATATAATATGTGTAGATGTGTAAATACATTATAGGATTGATTCAAATTCAGAATTGCAAGGGCATTTTGTCTTGAGTTCTGAAAGGAATGATTCTAAGATTGCACATTTATTAGTGATGATAACTATCTTGCAGATGCCTTTGAGACTGAAGCTGATGATAGCTCTACATACGTTTTCATTAGAATGTAACAGTTTTCTTTTTTAGATAACATGGCATAGAAAAGTTTACAAATATGTCTTACATCCCTACAGGTCAAGTAATTATGAAGATATCTAACATGACATTAAAGTATATGCTCATAAAAGAGAACTGAGATATGGAATCTCCATGAGATAGATTGCATAATGTTCTATTAGATTAAAAATATCTAAATGTAAATGAGATAGCAGAGCTGCTGGGGAAAACAAAACAAAAAACAAAAAACAAAAAAAAAACAAAACAAAAACAACAACAACAACAAACACTGGACTTTAGAAAGGACTGATGAATTAAATTTTCTGATATGTCATGACCTCAGAATGGAAGGCAGGAAATATGTTGCATTGAGGAAGGGATTTTGTCTTTGTTTCAATGGGAAAAGAGAAGCTATGGACTCCATCAAAATTAGGAAAAATTAGAATTGACTGAGGGAGACCTCCTGAAAATCTAGGCTACACGCATGAAAGAAGAAACAAAGAAAAACAACAAAACCAGTCAAGTAAATGTTGATCCCTCCTCCCAAGAACAGCACTGAAACTGGCTGAGACATCAGCGTTTCCAACCATGGCTTCAACTATGCATAGCCAATAAGTCTGCAGGCTACAGATTAATCAGAAATTATTATTACATGCTGTCTTTTCATGTGGTATGGATGGACATTTCTATTACCGTTTGAATATATAGTCTAAATTGATTTATAAAGTTTAATGCCGTGTTCTGCTTGAAAATAGAGCAAAACATCATCTTTAGTTGAATTTTGAATTCTCTGTATCCTATACATATGTTAATGCAGAAATTTATATTATCGTTGAAAATTGCTGCTTGCAGAATAAAAGAACCAGGCACTAAAGAAGACAAATCCAGTAGCCCAAGTGATCCAAATTCAGACTCCCTCAATTATTGTTTCCTCAAAAAATCTGCATGCGGGAAAACTTTGTTATGGCCAGCTAGAGTGTATACCATCACAGACTGTTCCATACAGGACTTGAAATAATCCTGATACTTTCGCATCATTCAAAGACTTGATAACAAATGATACAGCTAGCTTTTCTAAGACTTTAACACTATCCCAGTTTTCTTAGGGCCCACAATAGAGAACATTGCCTCCAGAGAACAGGAATCAATTTTAAGTAAATTCTACCTCATTCTTGAAAAGTGGAATGGATGTTTTTTTGGATGTTTAGTGGGTGATGAATGTTTATCATCATTTAAGTGGGAGGGGTCAGAATTGTTAATGTTCTTGCTCAGAGAGGAAACAAAATACAGGAGGTTAGATTCAGGGATCATCTGTTCATTTTAATTTTATTTCTCTCCTATATAGTGTTAGGGAAAGAAGGAAGAGTGATAAAAAGTGAAAAGAGGTGATATAGAAATGATAAGAATATAGGAATAATAAAATAAAAATGTTGATTGCTAAATCTATTTTATGTTAAAAAACATTAACAAGCACAATATATCACATTTACCATGTACATTATATAGTAATATAGTTTTATAGTGGATTGGGTCTTATGCTACTTATATTAATTTGGTTCCCCAAATTAAAAGGGAATCTGCATGTCTATAAGAAGGCTGAGGAACTCCCACCCTGCCACCAGTTGGTTTTGATTAGTAAATAAAATTCCTATTGGCCAATGGCTGGGCAGTGAGACAGAGGATGGGATTTTAGGATTCCTAGGCAAGGAACCAAGAGAGAGAGGACAAGAAATGGCTGTCATGCTGGAAAAGAAGGAGTAGCTGTCATATTTGAGAAGTAAAGACAGAAAGACAGCCAACATATAAGAGTGGCCCCAGCCCTCTCCTGCCCAGACTGTTTCTATGGCAACAAAGATGAAATATAGATTTTAGTAAGTCATAACTCAGGAATATCAGAGGAGAGAGTATTAGTCATGTGGAAGATTGAGATTGGCACAATCATTTAACTGTTTCAGGTCAAGCCAAGCCATGTAGTTCATCCCCAAGCCTCACTTGTTTGGAACTGGGATAGATATTCATGCTAGTTTGGCACACATAATTCTGGGGTTGGTGACTTAAGGCTAGGAAACAACCAGGCTGATCAAGGAATGTGGACTGCAGGCTAAAGATTCAGCCAGATGTTCTCTTCTGTTCTGGTATGATGGATGATGCAGACACTTAAACCCCAGGTGCTCAGAGCTCCTGCTGGGATAAAGCAACCTGAAGCAAGCAAGCACAGGTCTGAATAAGATAGGAATAAAGGCTGCTGTGAACACAGTGGAGCATGTGTCCATGTTATATGTTGGAACATCTTCTGGGTATATGCCTAGGAGTGGTATAGCTGGGTCCAATTTTCTGAGGAACCACCAGACAGATTTTCAGAGTGGTTGTACCAGCTAACAATCCCACCAGCAATGGAGAAGTGTTCATTTTTCCCCACAGTCTTGGCCAGCATCTGCTGTCACCTGAGTATTTTATTTTAGCCATTCTGACTAGTGTGAGTGGGAATCTCAGGGTTCTTTTGGTTTGCATTTCTCTGATGAATAAGGATGTTGAACATTTCTTTAGATGTTTCTCAGCCATTCAATATTCCTCAGTTGAAAATCCTTTGTTTAGCTCTGTATCCCAAAATAATTTCCAACATACAACAAAGACACATTCTCTACTCTGTTCATAGTAGCCTTATTTATAATAGCCAAAACCTGGAAAGAACCCAGATGTCCTTCAACAGAGGAATGGATATAGAAAAGGTGGTACATTTTCACAATGGAGTGCTACTCAGCCACTAAAAACAGTGGATTGATGAAATTCTTAGGCAAATGGATGGAACTAGAAAATATCATCTTGAGTGAGGTAACCCAATCACAAAAGAACACACATGGTATGAATTCACTGATATGTATATATTAGCCCAAAAGTTTGGAATACCCAAAAGTCAATTTACAGACCACATGAAGCTCAAGAAGGAAGACCAAGGTGTGGGTGCTTCATTCATTCTTGGAAAGGGGAACAAAATACAGGAGCAAATATGGAAACAAAATGTAGAGCAGTGACTGAAGGAAAGGCCATCCAGAGATTGCTTCACCTGGGGATCCATCACATATACAGTCACAAAACCCAGACACTATTGTGGATGCCTTGCTCAAAGGAGCCTGATAAAGCTGTCTCCTGAGAGGGTCTACCAGAGCCTTACAAATACAGAGGCAGATCCTTGGAGCCAACCATTGGTCTGAGCATGAAGGAGTTAGAGAAAGGACTGAAAGAGCTGAAGGGGTTTGCAGCCCCATAGGACAAACAACAATACGAACCAATCAGACACCTACCCCCAGAGCTCCCAGACACTAAGCTACCAAGGAGTACACATGGAGGGACCCATGGTTCTAGCCACATATGTAGCAGAGGATGGCCTTGCCAAGCATCAATGGGAGGAGAGATCCTTAGTCCTGTGAAGGCTAGATGCATGCCCTGATATAGGGGAATTTGAAGGGAGGGAGCTGAGAGTGGTTGGGTGGGAGGAGTTACACCCTCATAGAAGTAGGGAGAGGGAGGACATTAAAGGGGGTTTGCGGTAGGAAAGGAAACCAGGAAAGGGGATAACATTTGAAGTGTAAAAAAGAAAATATCCAATAAATAAAAATAAATAGATAGATGGATAGATAGATAGATAGATAGATGATAGATAGATAGATAGATAGATAGATGATAGATAGATAATTAAAAAATAAAAATAAAGAAAATTTAATTGTTTTAAGGATAGAGGGATAATCCTAAGAAGAGGCTCATAAAGAAATATAGAAAGAAAATTAATTAAAGTTAAATACATAGGAAAGGATGTAAATTCAAGTTATATAAAAAGAAAGGTGGCATATTTGTACCAAAAGATATGTTAATCTCTATAGAAGGGAGAATTAATGAAAACTGATTTAATTGTTTTTAAGGGTAGAAAAGAGAAATAATGTTAATTGTTTTAAAGAAAATTTTAAGAGAAAGCTATCACAGGAAGCTAGATTCTTTGAACATGGGCTCCAGAGGAATTCTTGGATTGCTTAGACTGGCCTGTGACATTATTGGCCTCATAATAGGCTTATACAGTAATTGAAGTTAAATAAAAAAGGATATTAATTTAACTCTTATAAAGAGAAAGGTTATTATAGATGTAGATAGATATGTAGATATAGATATTAATTGCAACAGAAGGAGGAACTTAAGTACACATAGATGAATAAATAAATTGAGGCCTTTGATCTAATGTAGATCAAGGGCAGGAGGTAGGGAGACATACTTTATCTCAGACACAGAATAGAAATTTAGGCCTTGTTCTTATATAAGAACAAGGCAGTAGATAGTGAAGGAGCACTGTCTCAATGAATAGTAGTCATGGTTTAGATTGCTTTGAATTGTCTTAATTATCAAAATTCAGGTGGTTATAAGATTGGTGGTTATGATATTAAAAATCCTCTCTGAGAGAGCTCAAACTAGATCAGGCCTAAAGTGAAAGAAGTATGCTAATTGGAATCAATCTATACCTTTGATAATTTTGGATTACTAGACAGCAATCATACTAACTTGGTAGAGATGCTCTGTGCTTGTGTTAATAGGAAAGAATAAAAGGTTTTGAACCCCTTCCAAACTGAAATATCCTTTGTATCAGATATGATATCAGATATGACAGAGGAAGACCCTCTGAAGATCTTGGGTACAGACAGAACAGAAAAATTAGAAGAGACCAAATAGGGCAGATAACATGATTTGCTTATTCCTCTAAAGAAAAACAACCCTGTAACTAGTTTAGACATAAAATTGTCTCTATCCAAAGAGTCAGCTCAAATTAAACAATAAATCTCTTGTTCCTTATGGAATCCTTAAGATTCATCATGCCATCATTCACATGGCATGAATGAAGATTTTTTACAATTGGTTATTGATCAGATTAACTCATACAAAGGTTGTCTTTCACCTGTTCAAATGAGGAACAAAAATTTATCCTTAACTAATCTGTGCACCTTGCAAAATCATACAAATATATTAATAGTACTGAAATTTTTTGTAAGATGCTTATATTGCTGAATGTGCAGCTCTGAGAAGATTCATTCCCAGAAATTCTGAAATGACATGTTGTTCCAATTCTTGCCTACTGCAGCTGCTTCCAGACTTTCTCCCAGAACAGGTTCATGGAAGCTGGCGATTCCTCCTGACCTCAGTTCTTCTAGACTTTCATACAGATCCAGTCAGAGCTTCAATTAAGTCCTGAAACTACCTTCCATGCATACAGAGACTAGATAACAAATGTTAAAGCCAAGTAAGTCAAAACAAATTCCCCAATTTGTCTTCCCCTCCCCAACCCTAGTCATTCATAAATCCTGTTTCACTGAAGGTCTTTCAGATTGTTCTAGGACAGAGGATAAAGAAGATGTTCCAACTTTTTGAGGAACAGAAGAAATGTTCAGTTAGGCAGCTGCCACTACAAACTGTTTAAATTTTGGAAGCTATGTTTCTGTGCTTCCTATATATTCAGGAAATATTTAGTTTGTTCTTGGATCTCTGACAGGGTTGAAGACTAGTTACAGTCTCATAATCAAACTTTCAAACTTAACTTGTTTAGAATTTAGGAAGATGATCTAGGTTTAAAAGGATAGTTTTCAGATAGTGAAGCAAGTTAGAATAAAACTCAGGGATAGAATTGTAAACCCATATGTTAGAATACATGTTACAACAATATACACAAACTGACAAAATTGGTGGTCTGGATGTCATTATTCTATGTCATAGCTTATAATTTACATAAATGTTATAACTATATTCAATATATATATGAGAGAAAAGGCCTTTTCCATGGATAAAAATGGAGAAATGTTAGGAATTTTGTCTAATGCTCCTTGTTATTTTGGTCCCCCAAATTATATGGGAATCCTCACATCTGCAAGTAAAATGCTGAGGGACCCTGCACCTGTTTGTTTTGATTGATAAATAAAGTTGTCAGTGGCTAAAGGCTGGGCAGGGAGACAGAGGCTGGACAAGGGACCAAGAGGATCCATTAGGATTCCTGGGCAAGGGACCAAGAGAGAGAGAGGGAAGGATATGGCCTCCATCCTGGGAAAGTAGTACTTGCCATGTTTAAGAAGAAAGGACAGAGAGACAGCTAACATGTCAGAGCTGGGAAATAGGGACCCTAGCACTCCCACTCCCAACTTAGTCTTTATTTATTTATTTATTTATTTATTTATTTATTTATTTATTTTGGTTTTTCGAGACAGGGTTTCTCTGTATAGTCCTGGCTGTCCTGGAACTCACTTTGTAGACCAGGCTGGCCTTGAACTCAGAAATCCGCCTGCCTCTGCCTCCCGAGTGCTTGGATTAAAGGCATGAGCCACCACGCCCGGCTCCAACTTAGTCTTAGGAATATTGGAGGGGAGGGTTTTAGTCATGTGGAGGTTTGGGAGTGGCCTTGACATTGAGCTATTTAAGGCATATTAAAATCTAAGGCTGTGTGTGTGTGTGTGTCTGTGTATTTCATTAGAGAACCCAGAACATTGTTGCAGGTAGTAAGGAATGGACAGACACTACCAGGTCTATTACTGATGAGATTAATTGCAACTGCAACACAGATCAGATTTAGGATCACATTTTGCTAACACATACACACACACACACACACACACACACACACACACATGAAGCACATATCTGTTTCAACTCTTATATAAGACATTGTAACTATCAGATTCATTTAAAAATGCAATGTGAAGTCCTAGTCTTTGAAAGCTGCTATTTCAAACTGTTCAAGATAATTAAGAAATGCAAGTTAGTAATCAAACTTATAGTCATGTTAGATGCTAGTATAGTTAATTACAGAAAATATGTTTTCTAATTTGAACACATAGGAATAGCTAGAAACAAGCAGTGTTTGCCTATTCAGATATACTATAGTTATATGGTACTCAAAAACCTCAGAGATTTACAGAATTTAGTATTTAAAGATGTTTTATTAATAAAAGACTTTTTGACAGTTAGATACCTACTGCTGTCAGCACACCTATTCTACTTCAAAGCAGATAATAAACATAGAAGAAAGTAGATATGGAGTTTGCTTCTATGTGACAAGCTGCCTCTGAACAAGAAGCTGCCCTTCCTTCAACTGCTGACAGTATGCTGTCCAAACTGGATAAACAGGATGTAGGGAAGTTGACTGCTGAGCCGTTCCATTACATGGTAGGCAACTCTTCACAATTCCTGCTTTACAAAATGTCAGATATTCTGGATCAGAAGGCGAAAGCTGACTCTGCAATGTTGAAAACAAACCTTGGTTGACTGCCCAGGTAGCCAGCAACCTCAGTCATTTCTGAAGTTTTGGAAGCTTCTTGCTCTGTACTTCCTGTTTACTTAGGTAATAATTATCTTTCTCAGGTCTCTGATGGGTTGAATACTATATAGTTATACTGTTACAATTAAGCTGAAGTTGTTTGCATTTAAGTAGATGATTTAAAGTATAAAAAGACATTTTTGAGTTGGTAATGAAAGTTATAATAGAAAGTGTTTTAGGTACAAAACCCTGGACTCGCCAAGATTGAAAAGATAGTAGAATACTTTCTCTAAGATTTGCAAATACATACACACTAGACCTTGTGAAGATAATTCTTATTTGATAGTTTTCATAATTGTTCTTATCTTATATAGTTCACTGACATTAGAAAAAGAACCATTCATTGGATAAAAAGGAGGACATGTAATGGAAATCCCTTATGTAATGTGTTGAAGCACCATCTGTCAATAAAAAACTGATGACCTATTAGCAAAAGGCAGAAATTAGAAAGTAGGAGTTTCACTAGAGAATTGAAACTCTGGGAGATAGCCAGAAATGGGAGATTGGTCACCTTGACTCTGAGAAACATCAGAATTAGGAAACTGAGGAGAGGTAAACCATAGAATGTGGTAGACATAGAATAGTTTAAATGCAATAAATATGTTCCAAGCCAGTTAGGGAACATTTATTAACAGTGCTTATAGCAAAGGGCTATAAGCACTGTTAATAAATAAGACTCTGAATCATTATTCAGGAACTAGAGCATACATGGAGAAGCTTGTAGTTACATGATTACTTGTCCATGAAATGAGTAGATTAGTCTTTTGTGCCAAAAAAGAAAAATTAGGTAAGGGGAGGGTGAGATGAGAAACATTACTGACAGGTCTCTTACTTGATAGGTCAGCATTTTCTTGAGTTTTCTTTTGTTAGACTGGCAATGGTAGCTTCTTGCTATTAACCCTCATAATAGATGAATAAAGGAAAGAAACCAGTTTCCTGACAAATATTCCATTCACATCTTTTTTATTTTGTCAACAATCTCCCATATCACATTATTATTATCATGTTAGCACAGTACACAAAATATTTGAGAAAGTACCTCTACAGTATAGCAGTATTTAGTAGTTTGCATTATAATTTTTTCTAAGCAATTTTAGAACAGTCTCTACACCTTATATCTCATTCAGTTTTAAACTTTGACAAGATAAGTTATCTATTTTTAACAAGATATCTTTCCTTATTTTTTCTTTTGATTTTTATATTCCACTTGTAAATATGCCATAGTAACACATAAAATCAAAAACTATACATCAAATTCTTATAGCACAATGACATTTAAATAAACATAAACTTTAAGATTCCTTAGTGATTACACATTCCTTGTATTACTTGGTTTGCCATACATTGTTAGAGTTATATGTCTAAAAAACATGTTATTAATTAAAATGTATAATACATATATAATTGTCTATATGTGTATATTCATATCTATATCTATATCATCTATATCTACATCTATATCTATATCATATCTGTATCTATATATAAATTTTCTGCAATTAAAAACTTAAAATTTAAAGTCATGATGTTTTCTCTTAATTTGTCTGTAAATATTTGGTATTTTATTTTTCAATGTTCATTTTCTTTCTAACTTTTCAATTCATAGACACAATTAACAGTACTTTGGATGTAATAGATAAATAATTATATTAATTTATCTTATTTAGTAGGCATTTCGAACAAAAACCATGAGAATTTAGTTTTACGATGGTGTCACATTGAGACACATAGATACTATCTCAGTATTACATCTTAACGGTTAAAAATCATGCTATCCTAAATCCTTTGTATTTATACATGTTTTCAATGAACAAGATACACTGAGTTTGAAATTGCTCTTCTCATTTATCTGAGTAGAGACTAGTTAGAAAACCCACAGCTTGTCATTAAAAGAATATGGCAAGTATCAAAAGTACATCTGAGCAAACGAGGTAAGTAAGCAATACAATTCTGTCCAAATTTTGCTCCTTTGTTACCTGTATCCAGGTATTTCTGTTTGTGCAACGAGGACCTGAGGTTTCCATCAAGCAACTAATATTACCAATTTTTGGTAGATTTTGTAATTTCCTCTTTATCTGAAAAGGTATCACATCTATTAGCTTGATGACTCCTTTATCAGTTCTATCCCAGAAGCTTCTATTGTGAACTTAATAAATATATTGACAAAATATCCTTAATTTTGTTCATTTTTTTGTTAGTAATTTTGAGCAATTACTAACTACCTTTGCATTGTAAAGAGCTAGGGAAATTATGCAGTAAAATATTTATTTCTATTGAATTTATAAAACAAAACATAACTTGTGTTTTAAAGGAATGAAACTTGGGGAAAAACATTTCAAATATATTGACATTTATGCATTTTTAATCTATATCAATAAGTAGTAACATTTTAACACATTTACATTTATCTCCTCTACATAAGGTTGAGAGCAAAGATCTTGTGGAGCTACAGAAGTGAAATCATGTTACTTCTTAAATGTTACTCATTTTCAGGCCAAAAAATAATACACATGATCCCTCAATGGTATTTTACACTTTGATCTAAATACTTAAGATGGTTTATTTTCCAAGTATCATGGAGGAAGTAGTATAACGTTGAAATGTTAAAGCTTGAAAGGAAACCTAGAGGCATGGTGCTAAATTATTTTAAAAATTTCAATTTACATAAGTGTCTCAGTTTTACTTATATATAGTCTGTTGTGGCAACTTTAAATGGAAGAAAAACTAATTAATATTTAAAACCTAGTTTAAAAATGTTTAGAGTTTTTACCACTACCTTTCAGAATCTTCAGTACAGTAATGTACTCTGTATACTCTCAACAGAATAATGTTACCAAAAGCTAGACATAAACCCTTCAACTACAATAGTGTAGTGCTTGCAACATGTAAGTACCACAAAGGTTGTGGGAGTAACTCATCAATATCTGATTTGATGTAATGCATACTCTACAAGATGGAACCCATACTTAATACTGATTGAGAGACTGAAAACCTGAGACTAGATATCCCAGGAAGATAGAGTAAAAACAAATATTACTGTTTTGGTAATGTAGTGATGAAATAACTCCTAATGATCTGCTAGGCTCACAAATCAGTGCTTTATTCAGCAATTAGCAGAGAAAGCTGAAATGGGTGATAACAAACATGGAGACCCACTTCTAGACATTACGAGGTGTAAGTGGCCACATTACCACCTCGCCGGCAAGAACGGACATGGCCACCAGAATCCTTCTGCAAGCATACCTTTATTACATAATGCGAAGAGAGTGAGCCCTAGATGGGTCCCGCTTAAATACACCTCAGTGTGACATGTGTCCTCAGGATTGGCTGACTGCACATTACTTCAAGTTATGCCCCGGGATGGGCGGTGACTTACGTGGCTTTGTAACGAGCGCATGCGCACTGAACTTGTTTGCTTGTCCCAGGCTGAGGGTGGTGACAGGATGTCGGCGCCATCTTGGAATGGCGGCAGAACCAGCTCGGGCGCGGCTCTCTACAATGAGGAGAGTGAAAGACCTAGAAAAAGGCAGCCCTAAATTGGATATCTCAATCAAATCCACCTCCCTGAGAACTTAAGGAATGCTGCAGAACAGGAGACATGCCATGGTATTAAGGCACACCAAGAAAACAAGGCCCTCTAAGTCAACATGAGCAAAGCTCATGTGAATTGACAGTGATTGACGCAGCACACACAGAGCAGCTTGCAGAGATTCTGCACAGGTCTGCACCAGGTTTTCTGCATATACATTATGACTTCAATTTTAGTGTGGTTATGGGATTCCTGAATGTGCACATAAGTGCATCTCTGATTCTTATGTCTTCTCTTGTGATCTCTTCCTTCTGTTGGTGTGTCCTATCTAATATTGTTTGAAAGGTTTTGTTTTATCTTACAATACTTTATTGTTTTACTTTAAACGAAAAAGTGAATGAAAACCTAGATACTAGGGTAAAATTTAATAACTGAATGGTGCCTTATACAAATTATGAGAGGGAAAAATCAGTTTTCTCCATTAGAGTGACACTGGCTGTAACAAGCCCTCCAGGATAGGATTCATTTTCACGAGAAGTTGACCAAAATATAATGGACTCCATTGTTATTTTGTGTGCTTTTATTTATTTATAGTTCAGTTGTTTTTGTTTGTTTATTTGTTTATTGTGGGTTTATTGTGTTTCCTTGGTATTAGAGATTTGTTTCTGCATTATGAATTTGGTTTTTTTTTTTTTTTTTGGAGAAATTTAAAGTTGATAGGGAAGGCAAGATGTTTGGGTGGGCTTAGGGTAGGAGAAGAATATGATCAAAATATATTTAAATTTAAATATTGTTATTCAAATTGTTAAATCTAATTCACAAATACATTCTTACTCTATTGATCTTTTCCTAATTCCATTGCAGGATGTTTTTCTTATAAAGCAAGAATAAATAAATACATAAATACATAAATAAATAAAATAAATAAGAAACAAAATACAATTAGTGATATGTTGTCCACTGTTACGGGAAATGTTAAAAAAAAATGACCCAGCATATTACCGTGCTTGAATCTCTGCTCCAGCAGCCTGGCAGGCCATGAACTGGAGGGTAATGGCTGACCTGTTTTTAATCTCATGGAGACTCTGACTCTGAACTCCACAATCTCTCAACCCAGCTTGCTAGGTTCTCACTGCCGAGTGATTACCACGCCAGCCCTGCGTTTCAAATCCCCCACAGACTTTGTAAAACACTTTTGGAGGAACCTATACTTGACCAATGAACCTTTCTTTCTTGAACCCAGATGATCCATGTGAAGGAAAACACAACACAACCTTAGTTCAGACTAACCTTGTAAACCTTATGAAAATATGTTTCTTCCACTGCTGAATTCTTGAGGATCTGCCATGATATCAGGAAACCATAGCAGCTAAATCTCATTCCAAAGAGGACCTAACTCTGTCCTGCTTCCTCTCTTCCTCCATCTAACTCAGAAGTCCCACGTACTCGCCCAGTGATTGGCTCCTTTTTTCACTAGGGGATTGGATCACAAGAAGCCACCTGAGTACTTGACTCATTCCTCATTCCAAACAGCCTTTCCCGGGAGAGCAAGCAGCACAGAGCCATCCACAACAGTCCACGCAGCATAATATTAAAAAGAAACAATAGGATAGATATCAGCGGAATCTTTAAATTATAAATCAGCAATACACATGCATCTTCAGCAGGAATTTTTATGTACAAAATCTGCATCTTTCAAGACGGGAAGCAAGATAAGAGGATTTCTATGTCAATGATGCAGGGATGCAGGAACCCTGAGAATCATCAGAGAAAAGTTATCATTAAACATAGAACAGATGTTTCACGGCTTTTTTGTTTATGAATGAAAAATAACAATATAATCTTCCAAAGTTCTCTCTTTTTCATATGCTGAAACCCAAAGTTCTCTGTGGCAGAGCAATTAAACCAAATTTTGTAAAGCATAGGATGGTTTCAGGGTAGCTGAAGACAATTACATATCTTTGTTCTTTTCAAAATAATTAGCAGTAGGAAATTAACAGTATGTTTAGGAAAATTTTTCCCTGGGCAAAAATCCACAACAAAATTCAATTCAAAAAGTAGCCACGGGTTTAATTAAATATTCAATCAAGAGAATATTGCTACCAATGGGTGGTGGTAATTCGTTACAGAAAAGCACAATAGTTCTTGGTAACTATTTTATTACTTTCTTCATTGTTCTTCCTAAAGAGCTGCCTATCAGAATAAAATCTGGAGAAAAGTTTGAGTGGAACTGCTATAATGAAATTAGAAACTTCATTCCAGTGTTGAGATGTAAATGCTGTGAAGATGTCTTAAATATTCTACAATTTCTTGTTTTGGTTACAAAATAGTAATTTTTCCTCTGTTAAATTCTTTGTATATAAAGAGGAACACACACACAAATACACAAAAATATACACTTACATGCAGAGGACATGCAGGGATACGGATTGAATAACTAGTTATATTTCCTTGAATACGGAACATCCAAGTGAATGTCACATACTATAAATATGACAAAGAGAGTATTCATATTATCTTCAATGTTAAAAATGGATATGAATTCTAGTCAAATACTAAATTCAGCATTTTCTTCTTGATGTGTATATTTTTAATTTTGTAACTGACCAGAACTAGGATTATTTGGAATAAGAAATGAGGAGTTAGGATATTAAATTAATCCTTAAAATAAAATATTTCAAAGAAAAGAATATGCAATGAATGTTTATCCTTAGCAAATCAATAAAACTATTTTATCATGTATATGCAAAGCAAAATTCAACATTGCTAAAGCATAGATTAACATGTTTCTATTTTAGAATAAAAGATCAAGAGAAAATATAGTTGTTTGTTTTTAATTCACATCTTTGTTCTTTAAGGTAACATAGGATTACATTCTCCATTAGCATAGATTTTATAGGGCTACTTTCAAGTAACTCTCATGGGAGTGGAGGGCAGACCAGAAGAAGAGAAATGACTGGACTGTAAGAAAAACAAAAGTAATAAAATAGTAAACATTTATGGATGCTAACTATTGGCAATATATTATTGTAAGAATTTGTTTCACCTAGCACTCTTTTTTTGTTTTGTTTTGTTTTTTGTTTTTGTTTTTGTTTTTTGTTTTTGGTTTTGGTTTTGATTTTGGTTTTGGTTTTGGTTTTGGTTTTGGTTTTGGTTTTGGTTTTGGTTTTGGTTTTGGTTTTGGTTTTTCGAGACAGGATTTCTCTGTGTAGCCCTGGCTGTCCTGGAACTCACATTGTAGACCAGGCTGGCCTCGAACTCAGAAATCCACCTGCCTCTGCCTCCCAAGTGCTGGGATTAAAGGCGTGTGCCACCACTGCTTGGCTCACCTAGCACTCTTATGGTCAATATTCTACCAACAAAGAATCCAAGCCATAATATATAAACAATAGTGTATATCTGTATAGTACATCAAATGTATAAGCTCAGTGTGATAATAAACCACTTGGAAAGGAAATAAGCCATATGTACATACCCTTGAAATTTAATCTAGATTAGTTTTCAGGCATGCTTTGAAGAACTACCTCCATTATGTTGAGAAGTGAAGATTTACCAACTGTTCACAGTATTAGTCAATTGGAATGGAATCTGTACTTAATAAAAAGAAGAAATCAACATATACATTATAATCCATTTTTCTGTACTATAGATATATGAACAGCTGCTTCAAGTTCCTGTCACTTGGATTTCACCATCATGATTACAATACACTTGAATAGTAAACCAAAGAAAAACATTCAGCCTTCCACATTATTTTATCACAACACTACTAAAAATGCCTGAGAAAAACATTATTATAATTCATTATAAAGGGGCCCAACAAAATTTCTAATATGACCATTTAATTTTTATTTTCTTTCAAAAATATTTTCTTCTCTTAAACAATATCCCTTCTTGATCTCTGCTATTCCCCATATCCACTCCTACATTCCTCCAAAAAAAGAAAAAAATAATAATAAAAGAACAAAAAGATAGTCAAAGATACAATATTAGAGGATGTCTGTAAGTGTGATTATGAACCAGTTATTTTACCGAGCTATTGCTACTCTGCTGACTATTATTTCCAGTTTATTTTCAAACTTAACATGGATTTGTTGGCCCCTCAAAATACTTTTTGGTAGAGCTTAAGAACTTTTTCCAGGGTTAAAGGACAAATAAAAATTGAAAAAAATCTCAAAGGGAACTTCCAAATCAGGAAGGCTTCTTTTACAGAGTCAGTGCTTAAAGAGTTAGTGAGTGTTTTACAGTTTTCTAGCTTTTCTTGGTTCAGACCATTTTGGCAAGAAAGACATGGCTAGGCTGAAGGCTTCACCACATGCTGCTCATAAAAGTACATGAAAAGACTCCACTGAATTTATAAGTTGATCAAAATAGTTTCACCTCCCACATGCTCTCCTGAGACCATGAGAATGCCTGATAATAATAGTAAATTAAGTAAAATCTGAATTTATAAGCAAAGAGCTCCTAAATGCCATAGGAAAAAGAGGCCGGATTTTGTTTTTCTTTTTTTTTTTTTTTCAGTTGGATATTTTATTTATTTACATAGTAAATTTTATCCCATTTCCCAGTTTCCCCTTTGCAAACTCCCTATCACATCCTCCCTCCCCCTGCTTCTATGAGGGTCCTTTCCCAACCATATATCCAATCTAGCCTCATCTGCCTACCATTCTTCTACACTGGGGTATCAAGGCTTTATAACAAGGACCTCACTTGATGCCACATAAGGCCTCTTAGGCTCCTTCAGTTCTTCCCCTAATTCCTCCATTGGGATTCCTGTGCACAGCCCAATGGTTGGCTGCTAGATTCACATCTGTATTGGTCAGGATCTGGCAGAACCTCTCAGGAAACAGCTATATCAGGCTTCTGTCAGCAAGCACTTCCTGACATCAGCAATAATGTGTGGGTATGGTGTCTACTTGTGGTATGTATCCTCAGGTGGGGCAGTCTCTGGATGGTTTTTACCTCAGTCTCGACTTGACATTTGTCCCTGCATTTTCTTTACTCAGGAGCAATTCTGGATTAAAATTATGGTGAGAGGTGGGTGGGCCCATCCTTCAACCAGGGGGTCATGCCTAACCTCTGGATATGGTATCCAAAGGTTTTCTCTCCCCTTTGTGGGGTGTTTCAGCTAATGTCATCCCCTTGGGGTCCTGGAAGACCAGTTTTAATCAATTTTAAAGGTTTCATCAGTTCATAACTGTTATGGTACATGTGTAATTAGTTCTATTATATATATGAAAGTGTATGAAATTCAAGAATATTTTTCTCATGATTCCTTTCACAGTAATATTTATCCACACTTTCCCATGAACTGCTCATTTGTTTTTTTTAGCTCTGTAGTTTCATCATTGTAAGAATACAACACGAATTAAGCCATAAAATAGCTGTATTTTCCAAACAGCCTTTATCACTCATTATATGTCTCATTTGATACATCCAAATTGTTGCTTATATTATCAGTTTTAACATATGAGTTCAATGCCGTTGTTTGGATGGACCAAATACTGATTTAAAAAATATTTGTGTTTGCTACAGTATTAAAATAGTGCAAAGGCTTCTATAGATAACAGTGTAAAAAATAGTACATGATTACACATTGTCATTTTACAGAATAAATATACATGATTATGTACATGATTACTTGTTTTATGGTAAATAAATTATTCATTTTGTAAGGAAGGTTCACAATATTCTTCCATGTAGGCTGTTAGATTTTTTTTTATCATGTCAAGTATATAAGATTGATCCAGTTTTGCTCCTTCTTTGAAATATTTCACTATTTCTTAGTTTTTTTTAGTTGTTCATTTATGCTTGTAGCAATATTTCATAATGATAGTTTTCTTTTACTAACAATTCAAGTAATCAGATTTCAAATATTTATCTTCTATCTATCTGTATACAATCTTTGTCTTTTGAAAATTTTTCTGTCATGAGTATTTTTACTGTTCATCTTTGAGAAATATTTACATTTTGTGTTATTTTCCACTTCTGAGAATATTTGTATATTGATTCATATTTTCCTGTATGAATATGTCTGTCACTCTAAGAATATCATAAGTAACTACATACCAAAAAACAAACTATATAAGAAATTAACAAACTATATAGAAAGGGAAGATAGAACAATGAAAGTCATTTTTCCTTTGTTTTAGCTGCTGTCTACAATTGTAGTGAGAAAATATTTTACTGATACTGTGCCTATAAACTTTATTTTAAATAGTGATTCCGGAAAGACTTCTCAAGCTTAGCTATGCTTTTAAGAGTTTTGAGAAATTCCTCATTAGTATTTAGAAATACAAGATGACTATCCATAGTGGAATGTCCTAAGAATTGACTGAATTTATTTTACAGTTGTAGTATTTTCTAGAAATTTTTGGAAAATTTCCTGGAAGATACATGTCATCCAAAGTATTTTCAGTTTCATTGATTCATGTATAGTACATGTAATTTTACCTATGTTTGGCACATTGAACTCTCTTTAACCTCAGTGTAACAATTTCATTTATAATAACCATATGGTCCACCTACCAGGAGCTACACTTTCAAAGAAAATTGACTCTCACTTTATCACCAGTTATCAGTTGCTAATATCTCCTCAGTATGAGAGGGAGTCCATGTGTACCTCTTCCTACCCATGGTAAACGTTTTAGCTGGCTTTAGTTTGCACAGAACATCAGCTCCTGTCATAACTGCTGTGAGGTCAAATGTGATGTTGATCCGGTTTGTCTGGAAATTCTTTCTTTATGTTCACCCACTATCTTTTGTTCCTTCAAATCTTCTCAGAGTGATTGCTGTTTCCACTTTCAGCAGCTTCAATTCTGAGCCATGTTATTACTTGCTTCTGATTAATGTATTATTTCTTTTTCATAAAGAAAAATCGGTACTAG
The DNA here is from genome assembly GCA_902729485.2 of Mus minutoides. NCBI lineage: Eukaryota > Metazoa > Chordata > Mammalia > Rodentia > Muridae > Mus > Mus minutoides. The sequence goes on from LR754090.1 coordinate 74,872, forward strand.
ATTGTAACCTGTGATTTTACAATATGTTCTTCTCATTGTATTTTTCCCATTATTGACTTAGGTAGAGTCTATTTTTTTTTTAATATTTTCTACTCAATTTGCATTTTGATAACCCAATTCATATGTATACATTTTAATACTTTTTATTCCTCCTCAACTTTTTGGATCCATCCCTGTTCTAAATGAGATGGTATTGACATTATTGTCTGGATTATTTTTTCTATTAATTTATTCCACATAGCAACTGAAAAAATTCTATATTATCTTAATTATGTATATTTTTATGACCTATAATTTTCTGAAATGCTAATATTTAAGAAAAAATTTGGTCTCACTTTTTTGGTGGAAAGGTGTACAAACATTAATTATATATGAATACCTCATAGATCTGACTGAATAAAGAAGAAGGAGGAGGAGCAGTCCAATTTATGTTGCTCATATATTCAATAAAGCAAGGTCCATCTACCAGTGGCCAGCCACTTAAAGACAACTGAGACTTTCCCCACTGGTATCCCTATTGAAAGATATAATTGTTCAGCTAAATAGTTCAGGGTATTAAGGTTTACTATGTCACTTGTAAATTTTCTTTTTCTTTTTGTTTTATTTTTTGATTTTTTTGACAATTCCAGGAATTAACTGAATAACTAGCTTATACTGTTAATCTATATGTTTTAATAAGTTCAGGATAGTCTGACACTGTTACCATATCACAAATGTTTCTCAATTATAATATGCTTTATAAACTTGGAAATCTGGATTCAATATTGGGGTGACAATATTCTGTGACCATTATAAAAGTCAGAAATCTAAGGTTTATGCTTTTCTTGTTAACTTATAAGAATATTAGTATTCAATATATGTTACCATAAGTGTAGGAGTAACATACAAGCAGAAAGTAAATATGACATTTTAACATTAAGTAGAAAATCAAAATTTTATCATACAGCAGTAGAAGGTTTTATATTTGATACATTTTTGTAAATGTACATAAATTTTAGAAAAATGAATATATGCAAATATGCCTTAGCATTGTTATTTGACAGCAAACTTACTGTTTCAAATGTTTCCTGAAAGAACTGTATACCATCTAGTGATCTAGAGACAAAATTGCAACTGTTAATTCAGTATCTTTAAAATGTATTTACATTATGAGTGTATAAATAATTTTTCAATTAAGTTAAAATTGAATATTTTGTTCCACAAAATACCTGCTTGGAAAAAATACAAGTATTAATTATTTCTATCCCTTCATCTCTTGTAGATAAAGTGAGCATTAAAAAAGGGCTGAGTGAACTCTCTGCTGCCTGATGACTTTGTAAGTTTTGGAAGCATTAATGCTGCAAATATTTTATACTATATAGTGATTATTTTGTATTATTAGAAGGTATAATATGCATGTAGTATACTTATATACTCTTGGGTTTTTGTTAAAAGTATAAATTGGGCAAATTGAATGATATTATACATATGTTATAATTTCTACAAAATATAATAAAACGTCATGTAAGTTTCAGAGAGTAATTCTTATAAACTTGAAGTAATTTAACACCAGCTCACATTACATTTTTTTGTGTTCAAAGTTTAAAGTTTTGTACAGGATTAATGAATTAGAAAACAGTTCAGATTTCCTTATACCTCTTTCAACTTTTTAAAAAATGAAGCCTTTCTTTTTATTTAGTAGTAAAACTTTACCAGACCCATAGATTAGTAAAACTATAGATGAGTAAAATGTTCCTAGATCAATGTTCCTAGATCATAATCTTAAAATAAAATAAATAATTGCCCTTAAGAACATGGTTTCTATACAAATGGACCTAATACAAATAAGTCTTTTATCTTCATTCATTCTGTATCTCCAGTCTCACTAAAAACAGTGTAATTTCCCATGATTTCTGAAGTTTCTCTATTTTCTTTGCAAAATTCTTTATCTTTATATGTATATAAATCTCCGTTCATTTCATTTTGCCAATTCTTTAATATATCTTCATTCTCTTTTCTCTTCATCCTTTCAGTTAGGATAGAACCAATGTACAAACCACATTAACAACAGGTTCAGAGAAAAATGCACCATGTTGTTACTTTACCAACTTCTGATCCTTACCACACTGACTTTCAAGAGAAATTAATTCTGCTAATAAAAAAAAAAAAAAACCAAACATATTATACAAGCACTTGGTTTAAAATGTTATGAAATTGATGCCTTCAGATTTAAGCCAAATAAAAGAGTTTAATGAATTCTGGCTTTTGGTTCTTAGTTACTGTTCTAGTAGTGAAGAGCCATCATTACTAAAGCAACGTACAAATAAGTTGCTTATTGGAACTCACTATTTCAGAGTGTGCGTTCATAATCATCATGGTGTGTGCTATGGTAACAGGCAGGCAAGCACAGGGCTGGAGAAGTAGGTGAGAGACAACTTTTGATTGGAAGAAAAATGAGGTAGATAGGGGAAGAGTAGAGAGAGAGCTAACTTGAAAGGCATAGCTTTTGAAATCTCACAAATATGTCAGTTGCCACCAAGGCTACAAGGCCACAATACCTAATCACTCCAAATCAGGCCCAACAATTGTGGACTACATATTCAAAATATGGTAGTAGCCATTCTCATTTGTTCCATTAGAAAATAGAGTCATTTTATTTCCAGTTATTGCTCTCCCTTGTCTAACAATTCCTAACCCTCTCATTCCTTATTAAACTCATGTACTATTCTACTTTATAAAGTCCATTAAACATTATTTTATGTACATATGTTTAGGACTGATCACTTGTGGTTAAAAATCTATCAAGGGTATGTCCCCAGAGAAAACCAATTCTCCCTCTCTTAGTCAGCATCCATTGCTCATAGTTCCTCATCTAATTGTGTGGCACTGTGAAATTTCCTTTATCTGCAGTGACATGTTGACTGCTGTAAACTTATTCAGTTTTTTTAATGCAACCATGTTTGTTGGGATTTAATGTATACAACATCACTGTTATGTCTAGAAGAAAATATTTCATTGCAGGAATTCAAGTCACTGACTCTTATAGTCTTTCTGTCCTATCTTTTACCATGTTCCCTGAACATCAAGTGTAGTAGTAACATGTAGATGAACAAATTAGTACTGGATTTCTACATTCATTTACATATAATATATGGATATACTTTAATTAAATTTTTGATTTTTCAATCTTTGAGAGAGAAAAAAGACTTAATATTAGTTTCTCTGGATATTTTAAAAATAAACAGATATACAACAGATTAACTAATGAAAGTATATAGATAATCTCAGGTTTTGCATTACTTTTGCAGGTGTCAAAAATAAATTATCAAAAAAGACAAATTATAGTTTTATTATATACAATATTTAATTGAGTAGTTCTTTTAAATGTGCCTATAGAGATAAGGATTATTTAACAGGATTTGTTTCTTGAGTTTCTCTAGTACTTAGTATCCATCTTGGTGCCCTTCTGGTTTGCACCTGCAACTGGAACAGACCCAAGACTCTGGCTCCCCATCTGCTCTGAGAACATGCAGAGGAAGCTATATTCCCAGGAGCTCTGACACACCCAGGATCAGAGGTGATGCCACAACATCTGTTCCAATACCTAGCATAACTGAAAACCCTGGGACCCAGGGAACACAGAAACCCATGATCAGCCAGAAGCACATATTTTTCCACTGTGCACATGCATTTGGAGAGGACCCAGGGCTTCATCTCCCCACCCATATTCTGAAACATCAGGATCTCAGGATCTCAGAGGCACCTTGACTCTCAGAAGCTCTGACACACCCAGAATGTCAGGATCAGAATCAGAGAATCAAAGTGACAGTTGGACTCCCAGGAGTTCAGATACAACCAGGGTCACAGGACCACAGGATCACAGGATCATAGGCTCGTGGGAAGGACAGGATCCAGTCAGGGACAACAAAGCCAGTTAGCACTAGGGAAAACCAGATGGCGAGAGGCAAGTACAAGAACATAAACAACAGTAAGCAATGCTACTTGGCAACATCAGAACACAGTGTTGCTACCACACCAAGTCCTGGATACCCTAACATGCCTGAAAAGCAAGATTAAGATATAAAACCCCATCTTCATAAATAAGATAGAAGACTGTAAGAAGGACATAAATAACGTCCTTAAAGAAATACAGAGAACACAGGGAAGCCCTTAAAGAGAAAAACACAAGAATCTCTTAAAGAAACACAGGAAAACACAACCAAACAGGTGAAAGAAATGAACAAAACCATCCAGGTTATTAAAATGGAAATAGGAACATTGAAGGAAAAATAAGAGATTGACAACTCTGGAGATGGAAAACCTATGAAAGAGGTGGATTACCAACAGAATACAAGAGAAAGAAGAGTGAATATCAGGCATAGAACATAACATAGAGTACCTTGACAAAACAGTCAAAGAAAATACCAACCCCAAAAGCTGCTAACTCAAAAAATTCAGGAAATACAGGCTTAAATAAAATGAACAAACTTAAGAATAAAAAGTATAGAAGAGAGCGAAGACTCCCGACTCAAATGGCTAGTAAACATCTTCAAAAATATTAGAGAAAATTTCCCTAACCTAAAGAAAGAGATGCCCATAAACATACAAAAAGCTAACAGAATATCAAACACATTGGACCAGAAAAGAAATTCTTCCTATAACATAGTAATCAAAACAACAAATGCACAGAACAAGGAAAGAATATCAAAAGAGGTAAAGGAAAAAGGACAAGTAACATATAAAGGCAAACCCACAGAAATACACTAGACTCCACAACAGAGACTCTAAAGGCCAGAAGATCTTGGGTAGATATAATACAGATATTAAGAGAACAAAAATGCCAGCCCAGAATATTATACTCAATAAAACTCTCAATTATCAAAGATGGAAAAACCAAGATACTCCATTTCAAAATCAAATTTAAACAATATCTTTCCACCAATCCAGGCTTACATAGGAAGAAAAAAAAACAAACAAACAACAACAACACTCTAACACAAGGAGAGAAAATAACTGGACAAACATTAAAACAGAATATCATAAGATGGACTTATTGAGCTGCCTATAACCTATGTAGTATGCTTCACGTTTCCCTGGTTTGTACAAGAAACATTATGAAAACTAAAAATACACATTGAACCTCATACAATAATAGCGGAAGATTTCAACACTCCAATAACACCAATAGTCAGATCATGGAAGCAGAAACTAAAGAGAGATGCAGAGAAACTAATAGACCTTATGACCAAACAGATTTAAATATCTCCAGAACACCTCATCCTACCTTGAAAGAATATAGCTTCTACCCTGCACCTAATGTAACCTTCTCTAAAATTGACCATATAATCAGACACACATCAAGCCTCATCAGATACAGGAAGATTGAAGTAATCCCATGCATTCTATCAGTTAAACATGGAATAAGGCTGGTCTTCAATAACAGCAAACAAACAAACAAAAAAACTGAAAAAACAGGAAGCTGGACCATGCTCTATTCAATGATAACTTGGTGAGGAAATAAATAAAAGAGGTAAGGACTGTTTAGAATTTAACGAAAACGAAGGCACAACATACTCAAACTTATGGACCAAAATCAAAGCAATGCTAAGAGGAAAACTCACACCTCAGAGTGTCTCCGTAAAGAAATTGGAGAGAAGACACAGTAGCAACTAAATAGCACATCTGAGCTAAAGAGGAAAAAATTATTTATAAAATAAAAATTAAAAAATATTGCATCCAAGAAGAATAGACAGCAGGAAATAATCAAACTCAGGGCTGAAATCAACCAAGTAGAAAAACAAGAACTATACAAAGAATCAATAAAACCAGGATCTGGTTCTTCAAAAACAATTTAAAAATGTAGATAATCCCTTTGGCAGACTAACCAAAGGGCACAAAAAGAGTATCCAAATTAACAAAATCAGAAATGAAAACAGAAACATAACTGAAACTGAGGAAATTCAAATAATCATGAGATCCTACTACAAAAGGCTATACTCAACAAAACTTGAAAACCTAGATAAAATGGATTATTTTCTAGAAAGATACAAGGTATCAAAGTTAAATCAGGATCAGATAAACCATCTAAACAGTCCGATAATTCCTAAATAAATAGAAGCAGACATTAAAAGTCTCCTGATGAAGAAAAGCCAAAAACCAGATGATTTCAGTTCAGAATTTTATCAGTCCTTCAAGGAAGACCTAATACCAATATTTTTAAAACTATTTTTTAAAATAGAAATAGAATTAACCCTACCCAATATTTTCTATGAAGCCACAGTTACACTGATAACTAAACCATACAAAGTCCCAACAAGGAGAGAGAAATTCAGCCCAATTTCCCTCATGAACATTGATGCAAAAATACTCTATAAAATTCTTGCAAACCAAATCTAAGAACACACGAAAACAATCATACAACATGATCAAGAAGGCTTCATCTCATGGGTGCAGAGATGGTTCAATATAAAGAAATCTATCAATGTAATATATTATATAAACATACTCAAAGGAAAAAAAATAACAGGTGATTATCTCATTAAATGCTGAGAAAGCCTGTGACATATTAAAAGTATTGGAGAGATCAGGAACTCAAGATCTATACCTATACATAATGGAAGCAATATATAGCAAACCAGCAGCCAGCATCAAACTAAATGGAGAGAAACTTGATGAAATCCCACTAAAATTGGGAAAAAGACAGGGCTGCCCACTCTCCCACTATCTGTTCAATATAATACTTGAAGTTCTAGCCAGAGTAATTAGACAACAAAAGGAGGTCAAAGGGATACAAATGAGAAAGGAAGGAGTCAAAAATTACTATTTGCAGATGATATGATAGAATACTTAAGTGACCTCAAAAATTTCAGCAGAGAATTTCTATACCTGATAAACAACTTCAGCAAATTGGCTGGATGTATAATTAACTCAAATAAATCAGTAGCCTTCCTCTACTCAAAGGATAAATGGAATAAGAAGGAAAATAGGGAAATGACACACTTCTGAATAGTCACAGTAATAGAAAATGTCTTGGTATGACACTAACGAAGCAAGTGAAAAATCTATATAACAAGAATTTCAAGTCACTGAAGAAAGAAATTGAAAAAATAAAAACATCAAGAGGTAGAAAGATCTACCATGCTCATGGATAAGCAGAGATAAGATGCTAAAAATGACCATCTTACAAAAAGCAATCTACAGATTCAGTGCAATCCCCAACAAAATCCAACTCAATTCTTCATAGGGATAGAAAGAGCAATTCTCAAATTTATGTAGAACAACAAAAAGCCCAAGATAGCAATAATTATTCTAAACTCTAAGAGGACTTCTGGGGTAAATCATAATCCCTGACTGCCAGTTTTACAACAGAGCAATAGTAATAAAAATTGCCTGTTATTGGTACAGAACAGGAATATAAGTGAAGACCCAGAAATGAATCCACACAACTATGTTCATTTGATATTTGACAAAGAAGCCAAAACCATCCAGAGGACAAAGGATAGCATTTTCAACAAATGGTACTGTTTAAGGTGGTGGTCAGTATGTAGAACTAAGCAAATTAATCCATTCTGATCTCCTTGTACATAGCTCAAGTCCAAGTGTGTCAAGGACCTCCACTTAAAACCAGATATGCTCAATATAATAAAAGAGAAATTGGGAAAGTACTTCAAACACATTGGCATAGAGGAAATTTTCCTGAACAAAACACCAAGGGTTCATGCTCTAATATCAATAATTGACCAATGGGACCTCATAGAATTGAAAAGCTTCGGTAAGGCAAAGAACACTTTCAATTGGATAAAATGGCGACCTACAGATTTGGAAAAGATTTTTACCAACCCTACATCCGTCAGATGGCTAACATACAAAATATACAAAGAACTGAAGAAGATAGACTACAGAGAAACAAATAACCTTACTCAAAAATGGGGTACAGAGTTCAACGAAGACTTCTCAACTGGAGCATCTCAAATGGCTCAGAAACACTTAAAGAAATGTTCAACATCCTTAGTCATCAGGGAAAGGCAAGTAAAAATGACCCTGAGATTGCACCTCACAGCAATCACAATGGCTAAGATCAAAAAAACAGGTAATAGCAGATGCTGGTGAGGATTTAGAGAAGAACACTCCTCCATTGCTGCTTGGATTGCAAGCTGGTGAAACCACTTTGGAAATCAATCTGCTGGTTCCACAGAGAAGTAGAAATGGTGCTACCTGAAGACCCAGCTATACCAATTCTAGTCATATATCCAAAGATGCTCCAACATATAACAAGGACACTTGCTCTACTATGTTTATTCCAAACTTATTCATAATAACTAGATGCTGGAAACAGCCAGGTGTCCCTCAAAAAAGAATAAATACAAAACTTGAGTTACATTTACACAATGGCATATTACACAGAATTAAAAACAATGACTTCATTAAATTCTGAGGCAAACAGATGGAATTACAAAATATCATTCTGAGTTAAGCCAGACAAAAAAAGAACACACAAAGTTTGTACTCACTGATAAGTGGATTTTTGCCCAAATGCCCAGAATACCCATGATACAATCCACAAACATTATGCAGCTTAAGAAGATGGAAAACCAAGTGTAGATGCTTCAATCATATATAGAAAGGGGAGCAAAATAATCATAGGAACTAGAGGCAGATAAGGAACGGGGAAGAAGAGAGAAGGAGAATGGAAAATGGAGGGGCAGGAACAGTATTAAAAGCATAGGAGAGAAGTAGAGAGGATCAGGAAATTGAATAGAAACATGTAGCAGTGGGGGATGGGGAACTAGGGTAGCCACTAGGAAGTTCTAGACTCCAGTGAAGCAAGAGGATCCAATGGGTATGACTTTAGCTGAAATACACACACAAAAAAGGGGAGACATGCCACATACTGACCTCAGTAGGCCTCCCTAAAACTGCAGAAGAAATCAGGGTTCCAAACAGGTGGGCAAGGAGTTCGCTCGGAGGGTGACAAACAGACACTGGTGCAGAGAGTGTGTGTATCTGAATGTAATTTGTCTCAAAGAGAGCACCAGTCTTATAAGTGACTGTTACACAAAACAGAGGAATCCATACAAAAAGCTAAAAGGAACAAACTGGGATAAAAAAAAAAATCAATGTTAACAACTAGTATCAAAAGCAGCCCCACCTAAGGTCAGCTTAATCCTAGAAGCCAGGGGCAAGGGCTTCATGCCCTTGCCATAGTTCTAATTCTAGTCTATTGTATAGTCCACCTTCCCCCTAGGCCATTGTAAATTCCTGAGTATGGGTGTAACTCAGCTATCTACAGTTCTAAGTATTTACTCTAGTTCCTTCTTAGACCACAACCTTCCTTCTTCCTAGGTGATTATAAATTCTTGCATATGGGAGTAACTTGAATATTACTCTAAATGATTGTGTGGGGGGACTTTCTACTAATAAGTAATGTAGTCTGCCATACATAACTATAATAAGAATTGTAAATTTACTTTGCTAAGCTTGCCCTGAGATTTCTAACTCTATGTAGTAGATAGTAATGCCTGATTTCTTTTGAAAGAACCTGAGAAAAATGTAACAGGTCACAAAGACCCCTAAACTGGAAAAGAGATTTCATTATTAGCAGAAAGTATTTACATAGCTGAACATTTCTTGAACCTGTGTACTTGCCCCCTACTGTTTTCTGAATGCATGTATTTGCCAACTGCTACAGCTCACTGCCAAGTGTTTGTGAGTTGGTTGATGGATTGAGATGCAGCTCACTGCCAAGTGTTTGTGGTAAGAATTTCACTTTGCACCTGTGTATCTGAGCGTGACAAACCTCTATACACTCATTCTGTGCACTCATTCTGTGCACCCATTCCATCTACCTCATACCCATGCCCTCTGGGTCAACTCCTCTATAAGAGTCTTCCCCAGAGCTCTGGCTTTCCCTGAATAAAGCCTCTTGTGATTTGCATCAAGCCTGGTCTCCTGTGAGTTCTTGGGGGTTCACCAATATCCTGAGACTTGGGTGGAGGTCTCCCTATGGGGGGGTCCTTTCACTTTCACTATTTCTTTTACAATAGTAAAGGCAATTCTGAATGTCACTAAATAGTCAACATTCTTACTGAATTCAAAGCCCATGTTAAGCTGAAGGACTACCTAGGGCATTGGTGAAGGCCAGGAAGCAAAGTTCAATTTTGCTTAGGTATTTGGCAAGTCATTACTTAGAGACTCCTATAATAAAACAATACTGAGGGAAAGCACACAGATCCGTTCACCAACTAAAGCAAGGACATTATTGGAGCATTCGTTATACAGGATGCCAAGGTTCCAGGAGATTAAGTTTCCATGAACTTTTTGCCTCAGGACTCCATCCAGGCTTTTGGGCCTGTCACTTGGGTCACTACTAGAGTGGATGTAGCAGAGATACAACCTGTAGAGACCATCTCCAGTAGATAGGCATTGCATCCAGTTGAGGGATGGGGCAACCCATGCATCTCAAAATTTTAAACCCAGAAATGTTCCTGTCCAAAGGAAAGATGGAGTCAAAAAATGGAATAGAGACTGAAGAATAGGCCACCTAGAGACTTCCTCACCTAGGGATCTATCCCATCTTCAGACACCAACCTCCAACACTACTTCTGATGCCAAAAATAGCTTGCTGAGAGAAGCTTGATATGGCTGTTCCCTGAGAGATTCTACCAGCATCTGACCAATACAGATTATGATACTTACAGCCAAGAATTGGACTGCGCCCCAGGACCACAATGGAAGAGCTAGGGGAAGGACTGAAGGAGCTGAAGAGTATTGTAACCCTATAAGAAGAATAATATCAACTAACTGGACCATCCAGTGCTCCCAGTGAATAAACCACCAACCAGAGTATACATGGAGGCAGCCATGACTCCAGATACATATGTAAAAGAGGATGGCCGTATCTGATATCAGTGAAAATAGGGGGATACTTGATGCTCCTAAATAGGGGGATACTAGAGGAGTGAGGCAAGAGTGGTTGAATTGGTAGAGAAGCATCCTCATAGAGGCAAAGGTGGGAGACATAGTCAGGGGGATGAATGGGGGTTGGTGGAGAGGCACCCAGGAAAGGGGATATCATTTGAAAAGTAAACAAATAAAATGATTAATAAAAACAAAACAAAAGCAAATAAATGGGAAAAAGAAACAAAATTAATTTTGTGATAAGAATTTATTTCTCTGCTATTATTTGAATAACACTTTCAAAAGAGAGATTCATTACTACTTTCATGATGAAATGCCTAGCATATCCTTATATCCAATAATTATATATTCCTTTAATTTATTATATATATATATATATATATATATATATATATATATATATATATATATGGATGTTATATGCCATACACACTTAACACAATAGTAAACAGTTTTCAAAATTGTATTTATTTATTTATTTATTTGCCAATAGATGTTAGGTGCTCAATATTCTGGGACATGCTATGCAAATTTCTGCAACTAAGTTATTTTCTTAGTACTTTATATTATTATTACACCTTGAAATTTATTTCTCTTATATTAGTGTTTTGCACATTATGTTTTGATCATATTCTCCCTTAACCTAACTTCATCAAGCTAATCATACTCTCAACCTACTCGATTGAATGTTTTATTTTTTTTTACTAGGAAATTCAAATTGTGCTGCCAATATATTGCTGGATCTATTTACCAGATGTTACACTTTGAAATATATAGACTCCCTACTACAGTGTTACCTAGCTTGAGTTTCTGCTGTTCTTATGTGTTTTATATTAAGACAGTTCCCAACCTCACCTTGTGTTCATAGTGTAGTTAAGGTTTGCTATAGCCTTTAAAGCAACTATGATTTTATGTGTTCATATCAAGCCAAGTTAGTCATCAGAACCCACTTCTCCCACCACAGTAAGCCCTGTGACCCCAACACACCAGAAAAGAAAGTCTCTGACTTAAAATTACATTTCATCATGATGATAGAGGACTTTAAAAAGGACATAAATAACTCCCTTAAAGAAATACAGGAGAGCACAGATAAACAGCTAGAAGTCCTCAAAGAGGAAACACAAAAATCCTTTGAAGAAAGCAGGAAAACACAACCAACCAGGTAAGGAATTGAACAAAACTATCTAGGATCTAAAAATGGAAATAGAACCAATAAAAAAATCACAAAGGGAGACAACCCTGGAGACAGAAAATCTAGGAAAGAGAACGGGATTTGTCAATGTAAGTATCACAAACAGAATACAAAAGATAGAAGAGAGAATCTCAGGTGCAGAAGATACCAGAGAAAACGTTGACACAACAGTCAAAGAAAACACAAAATGAAAAAGCTCCTAGCCCAAAACATCTATGAAATACAGGAAACAATGAGAAGACCAAACCTAAAGAATAGGTATAGAAGAAAGGGAAGATTCCCAAATTAGAGGGCCAATAAATATATTCAACAGAAATCTAGAAGATAACTTCCCTGACCTAAAGAAAGAAATGCCCATAAACATACACGAAGCCTGCAGAAGTCCTAATATATTGGACCAGAAGTGAAATTCCTCCCATCACATAATAGTCAAGACACCAAATGCACAAAACAAAGACAGAATATTAAAAGCAGCAAGGGAAAAAAGACAAGTAACATATAAAGGCAGACCTATCAGAATTATACTAGGTTTCTCACCAGAGACTATGTAAGCTAGAAGATCCTGTGCAGATTTCATACAGGGCCTAAGGGAACACAAATGCCAGACCAGGCTGCTATACAGAGCAAACCTCTCAATTACTGTAAATAGAGAAACAAGATATTCCTTGAAAAAACCAAACTTACACTATATCTTTCCACAGATGCAGTCCTAAAAAGAATAATAGATGGAAAATGCCAATACAAGGAGTAAAACTACACCCTAGGAAAAGCAAGAAAGTAATCTTCTTTCAACAAACCCAAAAGAAGATAACCACACAGACATAAAAATAACATCAAAAATAACAGGACGCAATAATCACTATTCTTCAATATCTCTTAACATCAATGAACTCAATTCTGCAATAAAAAGACATAGACTAATAGTCTGGATAAATAAACAGGACCCAGCATTTTGCTGCATACAGGAAATGCATTTCAGTGTCAAAGACAGACACTATCTCACAGTAAAGGTTTGGAAAACAGTTTTCCAATCAAATGATCCCAAGAAACAAGCTGGAGTAGCCATTCTAATATCAAATAAAAGCAACTTTCAACCAAAAGTTATCAAAAAGGATAACTCATCAAAGGAAAAATTTACCAAGAATTCTCAATTCAAAAAATCTATGCTCCAAATGCAAGGGCAACCACATTCATAAAAGAAACTTTATTAAAGCTCAAAGGACACATTGCACCTAATACAATAATAGTGGGAGACTTCAACACCCTAATCTCATCAATGGACAGATCATGGAAACACAAACTAAACAGAGAAACAATGAAACTAACAGAACTTATGGACCACATGGATTTAACAGATAGCTATGGAGCATTTCATTCTAAAGGAAAAAGAATATACCTTCTTCTCAGCATCCCATGGTACCTTTTCCAAAATTGACCATATAATCTGTCACAAAACAGGCCTCAAGATATACAAGAAGTTGAAATTATCCCATGCATCCTCTCGATCACCACAGACTAAGGCTGGTCTTCAGTAACAACAAAACCACAGAAAGCCCACATACTCTTGGAAGCTGAGCAAAGCACGAATCAATGATAATTTGATCAAGGAGGAAATAAAGAAATAAAGAAATTAAAGACTTTAGAATTTAATGAAAATGAAGGTACAATATACCCAAACTTCTGGGACACAATGAAAGCAGTGCTAAGAGAAAAACTCATAGTTCTGAATGCCTCCAAAAAGGAACTGGAGAGAATATACACTAGCCGCTTAACAACACACCTTTTTTTTTCCCTAAAACAAAAAGAAGCAAATACACCCAAGAGGATTAGATGGCAGGAAATTATCAAAATCGGGGCTGAAATCAACAAAGTAAAAACAAAAGACCTATACAAAGTTGAACAATACCAGGAGATGTTTCTTTGAGAAAATCAACAAAATAGACAAAATTTTAGCCAGACTAACCAAAGGGCAGAAAGACAGTATCCAAATTATCAAAATCAGAAATGAAAATGGAGATATAAAACAGAAACTTAAGAAATACAAAAATATCATCAGATCCTAATATGAAAGCCTATTTTCAAGAAAACTGGAAAATCTGCATGAAATAGATGATTTTCTAGATATATACCAGGTACAAAAGTTAAATTATGACCAGATAACCCATCTAAACTGTCCCATAAACATGAAAGAAATAGAGCAGTTATTAAAAATCTCCCAAATAAAAAAGCCCAGGTTCATATGGTTTTAGTACATCATTCTATCAGACCTACAAAGAAGACCTAATGCCAATTCTCTTCTAACTATTCAACAAAATAAAAACAGAAGGAACACTACCCAATTTGCTCTATGAAGTCACAGTTACGCTGACATTAAAACCACACACAGACCCAACAAAGAAAGAGAACTTTAGACCAATTTCCCTTATCAATGCAAAAATACTCAATAAAATGCTCTCAAGCAGAATCCATGAACACATCAAAATGATCATTCATCACAATTAAGTAGGCTTTATTCCAGGAATACAAGGATGGTTCAATATATTGAAATTCTTCCATTTGATCCACTATATAAATAAATTCAAAGAACAAAAACCACATGATCATTTCATTAGATGCTGAGAAAGCATTTGACAAAATTCAGCATCCCTTCATGTTAAAAGTTTTAGAAAGGTCAAGAATTCAAGGCCCCCACCAAAACATAGTGAAAGCAATATACAGCAAACCAGTAGCTAACATCATACTAAATGGAGAGAACCTTAAAGCAATCCCACTAAAATCAGGGACTAAACAAGGCTGTCCACTCTCTCCCTATCTATTTAATATAGTACTTGAAGTTCTAGCTAGAGCAATTAGACAACAAAAGGTTAAAGGGATACAAATTGGAAAGAAAGAAGACAAAATATCACTATTTGCAGATGATATGATAGTATATTTAAGTGACCCCAAAAATTCCACCAGAAAACTTTGCTGATAAACCACTTCAGCAAAGTGGCTGGATATGAAATTAACTCAAACAAGTCAGTAAGCTTCCTATACTCAAAGGATAAACAGGCTAAGAAAGAAATAAGGGAAACAATACCCTTCACAATAGTCACAAACAGAATAAAATATCTTGGTGTGACTCTAACCAAACAAGTGAAAGATCTGTGTGACAAGAACTTCAAGTCTCTGAAGAAAGAAATTACAGAAGACCTCCTAAGATGGAAACATCTCCCATGCTTGTGGATTGGCAGGATTAATATACTAAAAATGGCTATCTTGCCACAAGCAATCTACATATTCAATACAATCCCCATCAAAGTTCCAACTCATTTCTTTATAGAGTTAGAAAGAACAATTCTCAAATTCATTTGGAATAACAAAAAAACCCAGGATAGTGAAATTTATTCTCAACAACAAAAAAACTTCTGGAGGAGTCAGTATCCCTGACCTCAAGCTGTATTGCAAAGCAATAGTGATAAAAACTGCATGCTATTGGTACAGTGACGGGTATGTAGATCAATGATATAGAATTGAAGTCCTACAAATGAACCCATGTATCTTTATCTTTGACAAAGGAGCTAAAACTATCCAGTGGAAAAAGAATTTTCAACAAATGGTGCTGGTTCAACTGGAGGTCAACATGTAAAGGAATGCAAATTAATCCATCATTATCTCCCTGTACAAAGTTCAACTCCAAGTTGATCAAAGACCTCCACATAAAACCAGATACATTGAGTCTAATAGAAAAGAAAGTGGGCAAAAGCCTCAAACACATGGGCACAATAGATAAGTTCCTGAACAGATCACCAGTGGCTTATGCTCTGAGATAAAGAACTGACAAATGGGAACATTTGGTTTTAGCACAGGGTCCCCAGTGGATGACTTAGAGAAAGGACTGAAGGACCTGAAGGGGTTTCCAACCCATAGAAAGAACAACAATATCAGCCTACCAGACACCCCACCCCCACCCCCACCCCCACCCCCACCCCCACCCCCAGAGGTAAATAACAACCAGTGAGTACATATGGCTCCAGCTGCACATGTAGCAGAGGATTTCCTTTTAGGACATCAGTGGGAGGAGAGGCTCTTGTTCCTGGGAAGGCTAGATGCCCTCCTGTAAGGAAATGCCAGGGTAGTGAGGCAGGAGTGGGTGGGTAGGTGGGTGGGGGATAACAGTCATAGAAGCAGGGGGAGGGATGATGGGATAGGAGTTTTCCAGAAGGGAAACTGGGAATTGGTATAACATTTGAAATGTAAAGAAATAAAACATCTAATAAAAATTACTTTGGTATTTGATTCAAATTTATCCTCACATATAGTCTAATAAATAAATCATAGCTCATTGTGTTCAAGTTAAATTGTTATGTTATTTTACTCAGAGAACAAGCTGTTTTGTATCCACAAATAATTTCTGGTAATAATTCAAAATTGTCCTTCAGGCAACAGCTTGACATAATCACAAAATTGACATTTATGTTCTATTCTCATTTGTAAGAAGCCAGATGACTCCCTGACTCATGATTTGACAAAGAGAATTAACAGATAACAAGGTAATCTACTAATATTCTTTAAAGTTTAGTCATTCTAATAGTACTTATTTTGATATCAGCTTTTGCAGGCTAATATGAGATATATCATATTTAAGTAATCAGATATATGTGAAATATCTATGTACCATGATAAAATAAAGTTGAACATAAAGAATAGTTTTATTATATCATTGCTTAAAATTAGAATACATTTAAAATATTTTAACCTTCAAAATTTGGTGAAGTTTAACTAATTCTAACATTTTCAACATTGAAAATGTCTTCAATGTACAATGGAAAGAAGTTGTGGTACAATGTTAATACAAGGCCTTCAAAATCAACATAACCAAAGTTTGTAGAAACTTAGAAACTGTGGCAGCATAAACAGGGCTTGCTTTGCTCTGCATCTCGTCAACTGCATAAATGCCATGGCTTCTACTTCAGTGATATTCTGAATTTCTGAGTATGTGAACAACTGTGTCTGATTGTCATGCCGTCCTTTGGGCCCTTATCCATCTGTTTGTTTGTCTTGTCGAACTGTAATACTTTTTTTTTTCTTTTATCTTATTCTATTATGTATATTTTGTCATCTCTCAACAGCCTTTTTTTTTGTTTTCTATTGAGAAATTGAAATGGAATGTATCCAAATTTGAGGGGAAATGGGAAGAAACTGGGCTGAGTAATGGAGGAGGACTACAATCACCTTGATATGTAAGAAAATTGTATCTTGGGTAGTCTAGGTTTCTGGGCTAATATCCACTTATCAGTGAGTACATGTTATGTGAGTTTTTTTTTTTTTTTTTGATTGGGTTACCTCACTCAGGATGATGGCCTCTAGATACATCCATTTGCCTAGGAATTTCATATATTTATTGTTTTTAATAGCTGAGTAGTACTCCATTGTATACATATACCAAATTTTCTGTATCCATTCCTCTGTTGAGGGACATCTGGGTTCTTTCCAGCTTCTGGCTATTATGAATAAGGCTGCCATGGACATAGTGGAGCATGTGTCCTTATTATCAGTTGGAGCATCTTCTGGATATATGCCCAGTAGAGGTATTGCAGGATCTTCCGGTAGTATTATGTCCAATTTTCTGAGGAACCGCCAGACTGATTTCCAGAGTGGTTGAACAAGCTTGTATTCCCACCAACAATGGAGGAGTGTTCCCCTTTCTCCACATCCACGCCAGCATCTGTTGTCACCTGAATTTTTGATCTTAGCCATTCTTACTGGTGTGAGGTGTAATCTCAGGATTGTTTTGATTTGCATTTTCCTGATGATTAAGAAAAAATAATTTTCAATAAAAGGAAAGATAAAAATCAGAAAAAATCACACACACACACACACACACACACACACACACACACACACACACAGCACTTTAATTAGGTTGTAAAACCTAAGAAACCAGCACTGATAAGACCAAAAAGAAGATCACTTGTTTGAACCAGCCTCAGATACATTGTAGGAC